>JAUCMX010000006.1:17781439-18268939 GCA_033459395.1 Hemibagrus guttatus
TGACCTTCTAGTCCTCTCTCCATCTTGCAGCTTTGCTCTTTTTTCCCACAGCTGTGTGCTGAAATTGACTCAGCAGGCATCATTTCACCCACATAGTATTAGACTGAAACAGTGATGTGTATTGTACTCCTATTAGGCTGAGATCATGAGCAAGTACTGCAACACACACACACACACACTTCTGTCACTAAGCACTGCACTGCTGTCGAGGTAGGTTTTGTCATCAGTACAGTATTGTTTAGGGTCCCTCCTACTTGCAACCTCATTCCAGTGTTCATATCCGCTCACTCCCACACTACAGTCTCACACACACTTCATTACAACCATCCAGGCTTCATTGAATGCACCTCCCTTGTAACTTGAGGAATGAAGATGCTTATCATCAGAGCAGCTCATGCGTTGTTAAAGCAATATGACGCAACGCCGTCCACTGCATCTCCATTAATCTGATGCTTGTATGTGGCAAGTGAATAAACACTTAAGATGTGTTCAAGGCTGCACTCCAAGCATGCTACTGTAGTTAAAAGTGTGTCAGAACAGTAATAACTCTACGGGTGTAATGACAGGATATGAAGTATAGTAGTAAGCAGAGGTGGGGTTCGATTCTTAAAGACCTGCTGCTATATTTACCTGCCCTCTTCATCTTTATCTCAGCACTAGACAAACTTTATTGAACACATAAATGTGAGGATGTAATGGCACTGCAAATTGGCACAAAAATACTGTCGGGTTGGGGGAAAAAAAGGAATCCTAATTTGTGGTCGTACAACGTTACACACCATTAGTGTACCAGCACACTAACGTTACATCAAACACAGAGCAGAAAAATGGACTTATAAACGTGGATGGACATTTCAGACAAGTTGATCTTTTTTTTTTCAAGGCATAATTGTAGTACTATTTATTTAATTGAACTGCTGCCCACACACAAACGAAATGACAAACAAACCACTGTATGAAAGAGATGGGAAATGTCACATTTTTCTGGTTTTGCTGCCCTTGTCATTAGAGGTCTGAAATACTGCATGGTGCCATGTGAGCAGGGAGGCCATAGCTGTAATACACTGGAAAAATCCTTATCCTTAAACTGTGGTGCATGTTTACGAAGTAGGACAAATTTTGTTCATTAGCTTTCCCATTTGGAGCTAATGAACATGTCTTGTTGACAAAGAGCAAACTGCTCATAACCCTTACAAGATGTGATTTATTATTAAATAACATTAAGAAACATATTGTTTGGATGTTTAAGACTCTTGAAAATTGACCAGGGAATCATCTCTGAAAAATTAAATGAGTTTGAAGCACAGAAAATACGCCAAACCCTCAGCCTTCCAGCTCTCCTGCTGTCATTCACTAGATAGCTACACTGATCAGGCATAACATTATGACCACCTGCCTAATATTGTGTTGTTCCCTCTTTTGACCCATTGAGACATGGACTCCACTAGATCCATGAAGGTGTGCTGTGGTATCTGGCACCAAGATGTTAGCAGCAGATCCTTTAAGTCCTGTAGGTTGCTCTTGTCAAACTCGCTCAAATCCTTACCCTTGCCCGTTTTTTATGCTTCTAACACATCAACTTTGAGGACAAAATGTTCAACTTGCTGCCTAATATATCCCACCCACTAACAGGTGCCATGATGAGGAGAATCATCACTGTTATTCACTTCACCTGGCAGTGATCATAATGTTATGCCTGATCGGTGTAGATAATAAGAAAACAAGTGAAATACGTTTGTTAATATGCTAACTCCACATCAGTGTTCTCCGTACATTTATAATTAGAAATCCGATGTTTTGCTTGCTGGCTCTTTCCCACAACTGATCGATGCGTGCTGTACATTTGGGGCTGTTGGTCAAAGTAGGTACATGATAATCAACGGCTTCTTAAACACAGTGATAGCAGCCGTATCTTCTTTTTGCATAACGGTGGACTGTAATAATCTGTCCATCGTGATAATGTGTCCATCTGCAGTTGCGTCACCCTCACCCTGAGCTCAGCCTCCATCTCCTCTATCTACATGTGGAAGCACTCCAGGCAAATTGATCCTGTAATTCACCAGAGCAGTCCAGCTGCCCCTTGTTAAAATCTTTTCAGTGTCTTTTCAAATAGAGGCCATCAACTACAAAATGTGCACTCATCCTATAGATAGAAAAGGACTTTTAGAATGGCTATTTCACTACTCTTCACAGTCTCGGTATGTGTAATGGTGTGGTGTGTGTGTGGTTTTTTTTTTTGTTTTTTTTTGTTTTTTTTTTTAGCATAATGGTTTCGGAGCCTGAAGTAATTAAAGGTGATGGTTTTCACGGGTTTACTGTGAGCTTGTCTGTGATTTTGGACATTGATCATAAGTGACATGATGCATAGGCTGTACCTTGCTTTTGCAGTAATAAAGGAGACATATTTTAAAGTTCTCTTTCACAGTTTAAATTATGACCCATGGTAATAATTGCAGCCACTTGTGGGTATGTTTGTCTGTTTATACTTGTGGTATAACTTTCCACCCTGGAATATTCAACTTGTAAAGACTCTTCTGTTTTCGTATCTTGTTAGCCAGAAGATAGCCAGCTAACTTTTGTGACTCATGTATGTTCATTGAACCTCCCAAAACCAGTGAGTTTACTTACTAAAACCAGTTTTTTTCCATAGTTGTTCCCCTCACCTTTATATCGTAGGTGTTTCAACACATTCAGTAATGGTTTCTATTCACACTACATGGTGTTACCCAGAAAAGATTTTCTCTACCCAGTTTCTTCATGTTGTCTCAGGGAGTTTTTCATTATCTCAGCTGAATCCAACTTTTTATGAAGGAGGAAAAATAAAAAACATGTAAATCTGACCAAATGTGAGTGGACACCTTACCATCAGTCATCATCAACCATATGTGGTTCTTCCATAAACTGTTGCCACAGAGACAGAAGCACACAGTGGTATATGACAGGAGTTTCCAGTCTTATTTGGGAAGGGTCAGCGTGGGTTCAGGTTTTCATTCCAACCAAGTAGAAGCTACAGCTGAATCTACTGAAAGCATAAAATGAAACGGGAGGAATCTGATGCAGCTCCTGCATGATTGGAATGAAAACCGTGAACAAAAAGCGAGGTGTGTTAAGGTCGGAGTCCAAAAACTCGAGTGTCCTGCACAGAGCCTTGACCTCAACCCCACTGAACACCAACTGCAGTGAATCAGAGCATCAACTTCACCCCAAACCCCCTCACCCTACATCAGTGCCTGATTCCCAACTTTAAAATAAATTTTTCAGTTAGTATAAACAAATTATTTTATTATGGAAATTCTGATTTAAAAAAATTAGCCAAGAGACAGTTGGCTTTCAGTGTGATGTGATTTTACCTCTGTTTGGATAACCTTACACAGAATTTTAGTAGTTGAAGCTAACGCTTTCAAATTGTAGATGCTTTTTAGTAGCACTTGGGGTGTCTCAGAGAGCAGAAATGGGTTTATCACCATTTACTTTGAGGATATGAACATATCTTGTGTATGTGTGTGTGTGTGTGTGGGGGGGGGGACTGTGGAATGTAGCATGACAGAGAAATTTAGTGCTGAACATGGAAACCCCATAAATGGGACTAATTCCATGTTTTGGCCTCTGGTAAAAGGGTTAAAACTTGTATAATATTTCTCAAAACATGTCACTGGAAATGTCACAATCAGTATCCTCACTGTACATACAAAAAGATTGTATGAGCACTCATTTGCGTGTGGCCTCCTGTGTGGTCAGTAGTATACAATACAATAATGAACAGCTAAATAGATGTCAATGGTAACTCTTACGATTGTTCATTGCTACTTTGTATTTTTCTGGACAGAATGAATGAATGCAGAAAAGGCTTTAAAGATTGAAGGCACAAAATCTTTGTAGTGCTGCACTGTGTCTGGTCTCCATATGTTCCCTGCAGCGGTGTGGCAAAAGACATTTAATTAGCTGCAGACTGGGTGATGCTCAGTTCTGCTCTTCCTCAGGGTAAAACAATAGTGTGGGGGTCATCACATAATCCTAACACAACAGCCAGTGTGATAAGTCAAGTGTAGTTTTTTTTTTAATTATATATATATATATAATATATATATATATATATATATATATATATATATATATATAAAATATATATAGCCATTTTCTGCAGTGGGTTTAGATTGTTTTTGCAGATCCAGCCATAAGAAAGTCATAACAGTTCAGAAAGCCATCCGTTTTACACAATGTCAAGATTTCTGCAAATACACACCAAGTGTAATCCTACAAAGCAGCAGTGTTCAAAGCTTCACCAAGTCATTCTGCATATTGTCAATTTGCAAGCCCAGCTCTCATGGAAATGCTTCCAGCTACTGTTTTGCATCCTTGTATTTCTCAGTGCTGTCTCGGAGTGCACCAATGTGAATCTGTCTACCTGTTCACCAAAGCAAAGCTTCCTCTCCCTCTTAAATATTTGCCCTCTCCTCTTGTAATGCAGATAGAGCTGCAGGGTGTTTACCTGCGGGATTAAGAGCTAGCAGGAGCAGCGAGTTCGTCACTTTCACCACTGACTCCGGCTGCATGACTGCGGTAGTTCTGTCCTGTTTGGAGCTTTAGATCGAGACGTTTAAACCATGGTGTTTGGAGGACTTAGTCCAGATATACAGAGAGCTAGATTCTGGCTGAGGAACAGACACGCTCCAGCACATGCGGATTCTAGCAACAGACAGAGAAGGTGGGCGACATCTCTTTGTACTTATTCCTTGAAAAGGTCAGCTTTTATTTTAAACATTTGTTTTTACTAGGGAAAGAGGTCTGTCTGTCTGTCTGTCTGTCTGTCTGTTTAGGTTTGTATGAGGAAGCTCATAACAGGATTTCTCATCAACCTCAAGTAAAGTTAAATTGATTCCTGATGCGTCTTTGATGTTTGATATCAGTAGCCTGCATCAGGAGTTTTCTAGTATAATTACTTGTTGCTTTGGAAACATAATGTTATCTATTTCCTTCTCATTAGAAGAGAAATAGAGGGGGGGGGCAAGCTTCAAAATTTCATATTATTTCTGTGTTCAACAGCACAGTGGTACACTTATTAGTTGCCTAGTTGTCAAAATATGATTTCTAAAATTTTTTGACTTAATGAGGCTTGCATAAAATAAATAAACCCCCGATTATATGTTGTCACATATTAATTTAATAAATAATGATACAGCTCAAACAGCATGTGCCTTAATCAGTCTCTTAAAGTTAAAGTAAAAAGCGAAATCAAGTAAACTGTGCAATATTTAGAGGAGCAGTTTTTTTTCCACAGATTTGGACCAAGACGCATCACATGACATCATCACAACACACATTCAACAAAAGCCCTCTTTCATACACGTGCGTCCCAACAACTGTCATAGAAAGCAATTACATATGTCTTCTCTAGTAGTAGTTTAAAAGACTAATCCTGTGCCTTCAGTTTCACCAGTTCCAGTAGCAGAAAGCACAAAAAACAAACAAAAAAACCCACTGCAATTAAGTATTTTTGGCCACAGCAATCACATAAAAACTCTTGCAGGGACTACAGTTGATATTAGGCAATATGTAATCAGTTAATAACGGACATGATCTGAACTCTCCACCAGCCTGTGTCTGGCTTCCCTGCTAGATACTGTAGCACTTTCACCCATGACACTTTTGCAGAATGGTGTATTGTAAATGATCCAGCACTTTTAGTGTTGGTAGTAATGTAATATCTGTACATCCAGTTTGTTTCCTGATTCATTGTTATTGTATAATATAGTCACATCCGTTTGTTTAGCCAGATGTAGCCAGACGGAAAAAACAAGAAACTTGTTAGGAGTGAGTGTGTATCCTGGACTGCATGATGATCTCTCTGCTTAGCTAAACTCCAGTTAATGAATTTTATTTGTGTCTGTATAGAATGCTGTTCTGGATGTCTCTGAAGGCCTCCCTGACAGGTCACTTTAAATGTGCTCAGATTAGTGTTTCACATCCACCAGTAACAACAGCAACATGATGATAACAGACCGTCTCAGCACTTTCTGCTCACCGCTCTCTTGTGTCAGACCTGCTGCCGTCCAGTGCCTTCCGCATCACTGCTTGGTGGACATGTAATCGGATCTGATTCTTTTTCTCAGCAGCGTGTTCCTTTTACACTGAGTTTAAGGCTAACGATGAGTGGATTTGATGAACTGATTTGAAGTAAAGATCATTTATTAGGATTTGGTTAGTTTCCTAATACAGACTAAAGGCTGATTTATACGGTTTAACTACGAGTACAAGATGGCTGTTCCGTATATCCTGCATTCATTCGGTGGGATCCATGTGAACGTCCTCAGGAATTAATCAGACTTTTCTGAGTGGTGTAATACCAATGTACACTGACCAGGCATAACATTATGACCACCTGCCTAATATTGTGTTGGTCCCCCTTTTGCTGCCAAAACAGCCCTGACCCGTCATGCATTATGTATTCTGACACCTTTCTATCAGAACCAGCATTAACTTCTTCAGCAATTTGAGCAACAGTAGCTTGTCTGTTGGACAGGATCACATGGGCTAGTCTCCACTCCCCACGTTCATCAATGAGCCTTGGCCACCCATGACCCTGTCACCAGTTCACCACACTTCCTTCCCTTTGACCACTTTTGATAGATACTGACCACTGCAGACTGGGAACACCCCACAAGAGCTGCAGTTTTGGAGATGCTCTGATCCAGTCATCTAGCCATCACAATTTGGCCCTGATCAAACTCGCTCAAATCCTTACACTTGCCCATTTTTCCTGCTTCTAACACATCAACTTTGAGGACAAAATGTTCACTTGCTGCCTAATATATCCCACCCACTAACAGGTGCCATGATGAGGAGATAATCGCTAATAATTCACTTCACCTGGCAGTGCTCACAATGTTATGCCTTATCGGCGTGTATATAATAGAGGCAGTATAGCAACATGTGAGTCTACGATTGAATGAGTAAAAAAACGTATCTCAAATCGCATGCTTATTTACTGCTGTTAAACTGTTACTGAGTACGAAGACTTATGTGGGGAAACAATTTTTTCCTAGTACAGTACCCCTTATTGGAAGGTCTGCTCTGAGTACCAGTGTTTTGGATTTTCTAGATTTAAAAATATTTTTTTAATGTAGGGCAAGGGTTTTTGGTTTGAGATGCGAATCATGACCACGTTCACAAATCGCTTCACTGCGTTTAACATCACTGTGAAATGAAATCAGTTAACGATTCTGGAAATTTGGAAACCGGACCAACAGGAGTGTTTTTGCTTTGCTTCAGATGCACATCCTTTATGCAAGACACTATATGAACAATGCGTCTCACGTAGCGTTTGCTTGTACGTACAGTAAAGTGAAGTATGTTTGTACGTTGACAGGAAAATCCCTCTCTCTCCTGCTGCCTAAAAACATACAAATAAATGCAACCACCCAAACAAAACACCTGCACTAAGTGAAACAATCTCACCCTGGACAGAATATCAAAGCTAGATATCGAAGCAGATATCGAGGTCCAAACCAAGCACAGGTTTCATGATCAATCAGATCAGCAGAAGTTTCACTGCCAGCAATGTAATGATTACTGAACTAAAGGGTCCAATTTACTCAGTTCGAGTTACAATAGTTCTGCAGCTTTGTGCACAGTAATGAGAAACATTTGGAGTCAGTTTAATCTGAGTCACTAGGTTATTAAGTAGCTTGATTTGTAGTGATCTGTGCACCGTCTACATTAAGTCTCTGTCAGAAACATACAAGTTTCAAGACTTTAAAAATGTCACTTTTTGTAAATAAAATTCGTATGCTTTGCCATGAACAGCTGACCATTATCATTTAAATGCTAAATGAATATTCATAAAGAGAGCTTAGCTTAAGCTAAATATTGTTGTTGTCTCTAGCAGCACTTCTTCTGAAGTCACTTTAACAGGGTTAGTAAAACGGTTGCCTCAGCAACATCCAACGTGTTTATTTTTGCTTCTTGTCATTAACATAACTCTTTTCTGCCTGTATTCTGTCATTTGTTATCTGGGGTGAAAGTCATCCAAACGCTCCTGCAATGCAATCACGGTTCCTTGCAGAGTTCCCCAAGCCACCGGAGCCATGGAGCTGTTCCTTATTATTCAAGGCCAGACAGGATTGCAGATGCATTATACCAAAGTGCTGTTATGTGTTGGGGAATAACCCCTGGCTTAATTATTGATGATGACAAACCGTCTACTTCTGTCAGAGATAAAGTGCTCATGGTGTCTCTTTAGCTTCCGTCTTCCTGCACAGAAGCGAGCGGAAATGCGACGCTGGGGGGAAGATATGGGGGTCGGGGGGCTGAGACTCTCAGAAGCTGTTATTACAGAGCGCCACGTTTGTATATACAGATGTTACAGAAGCATTGGTATGTCATTAGCATTGCTAAATAGCATCTATGTACCGTTATCATCTCCCACTGTGGAGTACATATGCAGCTGTCATGTTCAACCAATTGCTGCAGACTTGATATCTCTGTTTTGTGAGACACTTTAGTGCATGGAGGCTTTATGTATGTAATGGCGTGCTTGTGTGTGTGAGAATTTCCCAGACGTCTTCGGAATTTATTCCTCCCTTGGTCTTTGCACCTTCTTAATGCCGTGAATGTTGGTTTGCTAGGAAAGTAGATGTTTGTGATCAGAAGAGCATTTTAATCCTGTGTAGATGTGATGAACCATGCTAGCAACTTTTTTGTGAACATTGAATGCAATAAATATATTTGGACAGCTCCTTTTGTTAGAGACCAGAGGCAGGTGAGGTGTGCGTGTGCACGTGTGTGTAGGCAGAAGCCCCTCAGTTTCCTGTTCTGCCAACCTCGTATGCTGCTTGTTTCTGCCTCCTACACTTGTGTTGGCAGAAGAGGTGATAATGAAATGGCAGAAGTAGAATCCTCTATCCAGGCCTGCCATCTTCAACTTTATTTGTATCACACTGTTTAACCATTTTTACCAGTACTCTGGCTTTCCATTTCGCTGGGCAGAAATCAACTTGTCGGACATTTCCAGTATAAATGAATGAATTATTTTGTAGCTGCAGGTCTGATGAATAAAATTAGTCAGGAGACTGTTGGCTTTCAGTCTGACACTTTATTACCTCTGTTTTGGGAATCTTACACAGAATGTTAGTGGATGAAGATAACTAAAATTGTTCTTATGTTATAAACAAGCACTTGGGGGGGGGGGGGGTCTCAGAGAGCAGAAATGGGTTTGGGATCACCATTTACTTTGAAGATATAAACATTTGTGTGGGGAAGAAAACTGTTTTTGTTTTTTGGAACTTTTCTATGAATATATTGCCCCTATAAGCTGGGTAAAAACTGAAATTCTGTGGAAAAACTACAAATTCTTAAAACGGAGTGTCCACTTTCATTAGAAGCATCACTGTGAAGTGTGACAAAGAAATTCAGTGCTGAACATGGACACAAACAAAATGGGTGCAAATTCCATTTTTTGGCCTCTGGTAAAAAGAGTTACAAAGCAGCTTTACAGAAATCTAAATGTAGATTTCAATCCCTGAGCCAGAAGCGACATGAAAAAACTACCTGAGATGGCATGAAGAAGAACCTTTTGTAGGAACCAGACTCAAAAGTGAACTCTTCTGAGTAACATTGGATAATGAAAATATTAATAATTACTCTTCTATGAGAAGTTGCTTTCGGCTGCTCCCTGTTCGGGGTCGCCACAGCGGACCAACTGGTCCGCACATCAACTTGGCAAATGTTTTACACCGGATGCCCTTCCTGACGCAACCCTCCCATTTTTCCGGGCTTGGGACCGGCACTGTATCCAGTGGCTGGGGTTGAGGCATTGGCTGGGAATCGAACCCGGGCCTGCCGCATGATAGGCGAGAAACCTACCACTGAGCCACCAATGCCTCAATAATCACGCTTCTATGACGGTGTACTATAAAGACATATATAGTAAGTGTAATATAAATGTGTCCTGGAATAAGCACAGAAAAGTCTTTATGATGAGAGGAGCAGCCCCCGGAGCTCTACAGTATCCATGTAAAAATCTCAAGATGTTGTTTTGGGACGTAAAAACATCTTTGTTGTGTCGATCCACAGCCGACCATGTGGCACGAATTCTGCACGCTGCGACTGGCCGTCAGTCTTCTCCAGCTGTTAGAGCACATCAGAGCTAAGCAGCAGGTCACCTCAGTGTGTGAGGTGCAGCAGTAATTTGCTTAGCGTAGAGCCGTGAATTTGCTTTTCCTGCCCCTCAGATTGTCAGTGTAAGCTGTGTTTGTGCTGTGCACAGGGAGAGGTGTGTTTACACAGGCTCAAGCAAACCAAATGTATGTCTGGGTTTGTGTTTGCCCCCAAAGCCGCTGTGTTGTGTAGTGCATTTTCTATGTTTTATGAATTTTTTTTTAACTACGTTAGGAGTTTTGCTGTAGATCTCACTCTTTATTGAAAATGTGTGTGCTTGTTTTCTCTGGGCATGCGTACTGTTGCTGTGTGTGTGTGTGTGTGTGTGTGTTTCCAGAGCAGCAATTTCATGTTTGCCTTTCCCCTGTAATGTCCCTGGTTGTATCTTGTTTGAAAGCTATTTTAGTAATCGCTGTAATTTTGGCCAGCTTCTTGGCTCAGAGTGTAGTGTGGCTTCCTCTCAGCTTCAGGACTCCTTAGGTCGGGTTACTCTCCGTGTGGGGTTTCACATGTTTTCCCCATTACTGTGCAGGATTCTCTATTTTTTCTTTCCCCTCTTCCAAAAATATGCTGAGAAACTGGTTCCGCTAAATTTCCCCTGTTTGCGAATGAGGGTGTGAGTGTGTGGGATGCCTGATGTCTGCCTGATTTCTCACGGCATGACCAATCTGTGACATATGGACTGATCTTGGGCTTAAGAGAAATAAGTAGGTGCATTTTTACAGCAAGCTTTAGACCAATACTGCGATATAGCTTTTCATTAATGTCTTCCTGATTACCTGGAAGAGGTTTATCTGATCTAATTTATCTGATGTTTCTATGAACATGGAAATTACTGGAAATCTAGGAACCTCGTTGTGCCATAATAGTGCCTTCTGGGCATGCAAAATCCCTTCAGAAAAGCTATTGAGATATTCTTTATGCTTCATATGATGACATAAAAAGCCACAACTCTTTGACCCCGGCTCTGTCCGGTCCCTTCACGTTTGATCTGTGCCGTGTGTAAACCTAGATGCGTCACGCTGCCAACATGCCTGAAGCACGGATTCCTCTAACGCGGTGTGTGCGCTAGAAGATGAAGACATCAGTGCCAGCATTAGCTGACTCCGAGTCAGCATCATCCACTGTAGCACAAGCTTTAACTGCTCTCTCCATTACCCAGAGGGGCACAAGGCAGCCTGCACCAGAGCATTAACAGTAATCCCAGAGTTCAGCTGGGCTGCTTATAAGGGATGTGAGCTGGATGGGTGGGATGAACTGGCTGCCTCATTGAATTGTTTTTCTCTTATCACATATTCAGAGCCAGACAATTCACTAGCCTGACAGCCAGATTCATGCTCTAGAACAATTTTTTTTTCATAGCTGCTGGATGGACAAAAAGGTTCAATAACCAGCGGGGAAAAAATCCCCTACATTCTACTAAAACAAGCATATCTATTTTGCTATTTCGGTTTAAAGGTAAAGTGCTTCTCAGTGGTGTCACGTCAGTGCTGTAAGGTTCAAGGTTCTTTATTAGTCACATAAATATTACATATGTGTGATGTAGTGAAATGTTTTTTCTTAGTTACTCGTCCAACAGTGCAACAGTGAACAATAGAAACAAAAAGTAACTAAAGTAACAAAAGTAACTAATGCATTCAGTCAGTCTGCTGTTCTTCACATATCCGCATTGGCATGCTTTATCTGGAACAAACAAGTACACCAAAAAACACTGATGAGCAAAGCCGGCCCATAATTCTCAAGCTAGAACAGAAAGCTTGTGTGGGAAACATGTTGAGAAAACATAAAGACTCTCAGATGATATCTCTACTTGTGATGATAACACACACACCACACCTCATAGCCCAAATGTTCACCAGCAACCTGGTGACTTTTGTAAAGGTTGCAAACACAATGTGCTGCCTCAAATATTTTATCAGGAGAAGATACAGATGTCTAAACAGCTGTCCTTCACAGGAATTCATATATGCCTTTGTGTCCCCTAGCTAAACTACATAACTTGCTTGCCGTCTTTCTTCTTCTTCTTTTATTATACGATTTCCATCTGCTTTGATTGTTTTCTTTCTTTTCGTTCTTACTTTCTTGGGTTTGCTCAGCTGTGAAGGCTGTCACCTGGAGCTGAGTGTCATCCTGCTGCTTTATTGCTGAGGGACAGAGTCACAGCTTGCCTCCTCGCAGCTCTTTCCACACAGCCCATTATTTATGAAGCTAATAAAGGATGCTGGAGGAAACTTCTTGATCACTTCAGCGACCTCAGAGGGAATATCACAGCCAAAGGTTTTGTAGGTATTGTCACTGATGGATTCTCTCCAGCTTGTCCAGGAAGCTCTATTGTTTTTGTTGGGCTTATTTTGACTTGCAGTCTGTTGCTCTGGCTCTGAAGGAAGCTATTGTATTTCTGAAGAATCCCTTGACCAGCTTTCATGCTGCTTGTTCTATGACTTAATTTCCTGATGCTGGTGTTTTCAGGGCTTAATATAATATCTGTTAGATGCATTGGGTTTCTATCTAAATTATGAATAGTCCTGGGCCACGTTGTCTTAGTCATAGAAATGACAGAAACATCTTAAGTCTCGGCTGATCCAGATTTACAGTCCTTAATCTCATGACTACATACAGGTCACTTAAGCCAGAGCTTTAAACATTACAAACAAACAGAGGCTGCACAGCTGAGGGAGTGAAAGAGAAACATTTTTTTCAGATTTGTTCTGAAATCTTCACTTGTGTTGAGTTGAATGTATTTCTGTCTGCTAAATTTACAAACCTTTCAAAGTAGAAACCAAGCTAGAAAGCGAACTACGCGGTCCAGAGAATATGCTGGATTACCAGAGGAGCTGCTGATTCTCATTAAACCATTGTTGTTCTCATTTAGTGTGCATGGATTAACTGCTGCCATCCTCTATATACACTCTACTCTCCTTTTAATCCTGTTAAAGCTCCTGCACACTGTACACTTTACAGGATTCTTTCTGAAATGTTTCAGATGAAAACAAAAATCTCACATCATGATCTAAAAAAAAAAATGATGCGCATCACTGGCTACCAACTATGTGTACAATACACTGGTGCTGATACCACAAACATAGTTAACACAATACCAGACAGTTACTTTTCTTTGCATAGCTCAGCTTGTTAGGAGGTTGGGGTCAGGGCGCAGGGGCAGCCATGATGCAGCACCACTAGAGCAGAGAGGCTTAGGGGCCTTGCTCAAGGGCCCTACAGTGGCTGTTTGGTGGTGCTCAAGCTTGAACCTCAACTTTAATATCAACAGCCAAGAGCCTTAACCGTTTGAGCCAATGCCCCCTCTTTCTTCTTCTCCTACTCCTTCTTCTTCTGCTCCTTCTTCTTCTTCTGCTCCTTCTTCTTTTTCTTCTTCTCCTTCTTCTTCTCCTCTTTTTCTCACACTCACATGGACACAACACATAACAGCCTATAATTACCGATTTAGTCTGGACTAAAGAAATCTATGGGCTTTAGACACTGAGTAACAGTAAGAGCTTAGCTGTGTTTTATTGGTTTAATTTCTCCTAAATAATATGTAACATGGGGGCACGGTGGCTTGGTGGTTAGCACATTTGCCTCACACCTCCAGGGTTGGTGGTTCGATTCCCACCACCGCCATGTGTGTGTGTGTGGAGTTTGCATGTTCTCCCCGTGCCTTGGGGGTTTCCTCCGGGTGCTCCGGTTTCCTCCCCTGGTCCAAAAACATGCGTTGTAGGTTGATTGGCATCTCTAAATTGTCCGTAGTGTGTGATTGTGTGAGTGAATGAGAGTGTGTGTGTGTGCCCTGCGATGGGTTGGCACTCCGTCCAGGGTGTATCCTGCCTTGATGCCCAATGACGCCTGAGATAGGCACAGGCTCCCCGTGACCCGAGAGTAGATCGGATAAGCGGTAGACAATGCATGAATGAATGAATATGTAACATTGACTTATATTCAGTGTCAGAATGGATCGTGTAAATAACGTTCGGTTATTGTGCTTTTATAATCTTGAATGCTTTAACTGGAAATGGAAATTTAAACACACATCTTGATGCAGTATTTATTTGTCAAAAATGCCACAGTATAGAAATGTTTTGAAATTGAATGCTGTGTATCCTTACCTTAGAAGCAGTGTAAGTCTGTAAATGTGCCGAGGGGGAAACTCAGGTGAAAGGAAAGTGAGTGAGAGAGAGACAGAGAGCGAGAGAACGAGAGAGAGAGAAAGTGAAACAGAGAGAGAGAGAGAGAGAGAGAGAGAGAGAGAGAGAGAGAGAGAGGGCAGAGGGAGTTGAGAGAGAGTTCGAGTCATGTGACTCTGTTTCTGAGCAAACACAGCCGCTGCTCTCAAGTTCTTATCAAACACTTTACACCACCGTCAGCGTCTTATTGAGAAGTCCTGTTCCTGAGGCAAAGGTCAAACCTTCATGTTACGTGACTGACAGCTAAAGGGCAAAGCCTGCGGACTACATCCGCTCTCTTTGTTTCAGATAACATAATGTCTTTCATTCTTTAGCACGCCCACTCATGTACGAAACAAGGTCACTATTCAGAGAAGAAACAGGACTGTAGTGTGAAGTTAGAAGATCATCACGGTTGTCCTGCAGCCGCTCCGACAGCCAGCTGAAGAGCTTAGTGCTAAACAGAGGAAGGCTGTTAAGAGGTTCCTGCACCGTATTACATTTCCACTGATGCTGACATTGTCTTTTCTGTTCACCATCCAGAATATTGATTGTCGGAGAATGAATGGATTTAATGAATTTGGAAAGAAGAAACCTGATACTGCAGAATATAATTCAAGCTGATTTTTAAACAAGTAGATCAATGTACACTCTGTTGGACATGCATGCGTGCGTGTGTGTGTGTGTGTGTGTGTGTGTGTGTGTGTTTTCTATGATTTTATTAACGATATAAGAGACAATAGGTCTCCAGTAACTCTACAGAGTTATGGCAGTATAGACTTGAAAATCCAGCTTACAAATGTTTACATCTGGGTAGACATGCTATTTAATTAAAAAAAAAAAATTTTTTAATACATGCATTGTTCTGTACTCATATGTTTTTAAGCTACTCAGGATGTTTCCTCCATAACTGTATGACACACTCATTTTCTCATCTCCCACAATCGGTAAATAAACAGCAGAACGTTGGGTAACAGCCGGCTCTTCTCCAGGCTTTCTCCTTTTGAAGTTTGCCTAATAGCACAGCAAGCTTATTTCAGTGAGATGCATTCGGTCAGCCATTCGCCAGCTCAAGCTTCTCAAACCCTAATAAGATTTCTCTGAAGCACAGCAAACCTTTCTTTTCCTTTACACAGAGCTTAAACTTTTTTTGCACTTCAAGTGCCCTGTTCACTGGTGAGCCGCTATGAAGCATTAAGGACACGTTTGCGAAACCACAGGGCATGTATTTCATTAGTATGCTCTTAGTGCCCACACTCAGGATCTGGCAATTTCATGATATCTCTCGTACTGTGATTCGAAATGAAAGACATATGACATCAAGCATGACTTGCTGTGCCTTTGATTTGCACTCATATTTTCCATTGTTGCATTCTTCTCTTTTCTTAATTCATGATTTTCTGTAAATGGTAAATAAATCTCGAAACACAATATAACTCCGCAATTTTGCGCCATAAAAGTAAATCACGCGAAACATTACGTATTGCAAAGGATATCCTTTTGAAATGTAGCTCAGAGCTTATCATGGATGAATAATGGAAGAGTTTATCTTGAAATAAACATAGATGAGGTTTGAAATCAGGCGTCACTGGGGTAAAATGGTTGAGGCACTCCTTCATTTATGAGGAGGATGCAACGCATAAACAGACAGTGCAGCAGTGACTGCGGAGAGCAGCAGGTATTATTACAGACTCGTAGGTGATTTATAGTGCAGGTGCAGACTGCAGTGATGCTCCAGATAACGTCTGTAAGAGGAATGACCCATACCGCCGCAGAAGCATTACAATATACACATCACAGGGCAAAAACACTCAGCGTGCCATCGTAATCCCACTGTAAGAGCTTCTGACTGCAAAGCACAGCTCAGTGTGCTGAAACATGCACCATTTATTCATCTGACTGAAATCAGAGTACATGCATTCATTTGAATCATTTGAGTGTAATCATTTGAATGAAATCTGATCTCTCTCTCTCTCTCTCTCTCTCTCTCTGTCTCTCTCTCTCTCTCTCTCTCTCTCCCCCTCTCTCTTGCCCCCCCTTCTCTTCCCTCCATCTCAGCCTTAGTTAAAGCAAGAGTTCTGATTGACTTTTGTTTTTAGAATTTGGAGGACGATCTTGTCACGTTTGACACAAGGTGGTGTAAAAATGAAGCTTTGTGCTCTCTCTCTCTCTCGCTCTCTTGCGCTCTCTCTCTTACTCTCTCTCTCTCTCTCTCGCTCTCTGGCTCTCTCTCTCTCTCGCTCTCTTGCTCTCTCTCTCTTGCTCTCTCTCTCTCGCTCTCTCTCTCTCTCTCTCTCTCTTGCTCTCTCTCTCTCTCTCTCTCTCTCTCTCTCTCTCTCTCTCTCTCTTGCTCTCTCTCTCTCACTCTCTTGCTCTCGCTCTCTTGCTCTCTCTCGCTCGCTCTCTCTCTCTCGCTCTCTCTCTCTCGCTCTCTCTCTCTCTCTTGCTCTCTCTCTCTCTCTCTCTTGCTCTCTCTCTCTCTTGCTCTCTCTCTCTCGCTCTCTTGCTCTCTCTCTCTCTCGCTGTCTCTCTCAAACTAACATGAGCAAGTTTTGTCAACTTTTTTCTCATCATGTGCTAAGGACAGAGGAGTGTATAAAACATTAAGGTCATTGTGCCTATTCATTTCTGGATTGTTTTTGCACCTTCTCTTTTCCAGCCTTTTGAAAATGTTAATCCACATTTAAAAAAGAACAGCTTGCCTTTGAAAGCCACACTCCCGTGTTATTGCAATACCCCTAAGGAGGAGTGTTAGTGAGAGGAATACTGACAAATGAAAGGATTGGAGCAGGCTAAATGGAAAAAGCAATAACCAAATTATGGCCATAAATTAGGTGCGAGTCTGGTCAGGGAGAAAGCCTAGTGACAGAAGAAGGAGAAGGCGCTGTAGAGTTTGTTAAGAGATAAATAGTTACAAGCTCGAAGCTGAAATCACACTGTGATTTGGATTTGCAGTAAATCACCCAAGCGCTCTTTCATCCATCAGAAGTTTATTGTGTGTGTAGAGGAGGCCTGGTATCACAGCAGCCGGTCCTGTCCGGATCATATCGGCTCGCCTTTTCTCTCCGTCTCGATTCCCAGAGCAAGGCAAACTGAACTGTGTAGCGTTCTGCACTTTATGTAGTTTTTGACCACTTTGTCATGTTCCTGGCAAAACAGCTGTAATCCTGAAGGCTGAAACAAATCCACAGAGGAGTTTTTATTTTTTATTCCAGTTATTCCCAAAAAACATTTGGAAACACTAAAGAGAACAGCATGTTTGTGTGCTTGGCAGGTCAGACACAATGGCAGAATCAGTCAGCTGTGGATTTTGATTGTGTGTAGTGTGGGACAGAGGCACTGGCTCACACACTCCACCAATCATGATGGGCACGTTCATCAAAAGATTACGGCTCACTCAACCAAGCTCAAGTCTGATTGCTTTTCCGCTTCATTAGATTTAATCATGAAATTGGACTAATCATTTATTTCGGGTTTTTTTTTTTTTTTTTTTTTTTTTTTTTTCTTCCTCCTTTCACCTCAACTGCCTCCTCAAGCATGAAGCTCATTAAACATGCTATTGCCAATATATAAACATAATGTTTTTTTCTTTACTATATTTGTTAGGCTGGATTCTGTTGTTGTTGTTGTTGTTGTGTGCATGTCACACATTATTTACTGTCTACACTGTATTCCAGCCATTGGCTTGTGAGTTTCTTACAGCAATCTTTTGTTTACTGAGCAGTTCTTAAGTAGGACGATCTCGTTGTTCAATGAACCACATGTTGGAAAAGACTTTTTAATTTTTTTTAATTAAGCAAGATCATAATAGGAAGAATAAAAATGGAAGCGAATGATGCTGTAATAAAATAAAAATAAAAAATCCACTTTAGCATGGTCACAGATTTATAACAGCACATTCTGTGCAGTTTTTATTCCATTTCTACTTTCTCTAATGTTTATTTTTTATTTATTAGAGAACAATTTGTTCTTTTTTATTAATTTATAGTAATGTTGTTAAATTTACACAGAAACAAGCTCATTCTTGTTAATAGGTTTTGGCAGCTATAAACTGTCCATCCCTGAGCAGCCTCACTTTTGTCTCTCTTTCTTGAAAAAAATAGAGCTTCTCATGTTACCAAGATTCTTGAAAGCGGTCTGTTCCTGTGCCAGAAAACATAAATGAACAGTTTTAACTCAGACGCTGGAGATTCTTACCAAAAATATGCTAAATAAACGTCTCGCAGAAACATTCACCATAACAACTGCTCTGTTTATATGGAGATTCCATTATAGCAGTCCTTGTGTAAGTTACTATATTTACTGTAGTGTAGTTACTGCAACATGCTAGAATGAGCACGAAAGCTTTACAAACAGAAAACGGATTCATGTTTTTGTTTTTTGTTTTTCTTTTGTGAATATGATCAATCCACAGCACTGTGGTATAAGCAGAGCCACTTACTGTGCTAAATGTGGATTTGAGGATGAAGTGTGGTTGGGTATGTGGTAGCTTAGTGGTTAAGGCGTTGGACTACTGATCAGAAGGTTATGCATGTAAATCCCAGGTCCACCAAGTTGCCACTGCCTTAACCCTCAATTGCTCAGTTGTATTACAAAAAAAAGAGAGAGATAGAGATCACTCTGGATAAGGATGTCTGCCAAATGCCAGAAATGTAAATGGTTGTGCTGCTGAATGTAAAGGAGAGAGTGGATTGTGTGCTTAAGGAATCATCCTTCCACTTGCTGAGACCTTTATTCAGTGTCCGTTAAGGAATCGGTCATGTTCTCTAACCCTCATTAAGATTTATTTATAATCTGCTATTGTTCTGATCTTACAGCAGATGCAGCCACATGTTAACACAAAACCAGATGTGGTGCCATTCAGTTAACTGTAGCATGTAGCATGCTGTGTAATTGAGTACAAAATATGATGGGAGGTTCAGAGATATTTTCTTGTGTAAATTGTGCATTCTGTGCTGTGCCTCCAATTAAAATGTTAAAAACTGATGCCATCATTCATCAGTTGATTTTCTTTCCCCCTGTGATCCATTCAGTGTCTGTATGACCTGGTAAGCATTTAACCAGTGTTCATTGTAGCTGCTTTCTGCAGGACTGGAACTGACATTTTACCTACCAGCCAAAACCACTAGTGCCACACCTAAGAGAGGCATATTTAGAAAAGCTTTTCCCTTCTAAATGCACTGAAAATAACCTGCAAAGAAAAAGCAAGGCCTTCATAAAAATGGCCCCATCAAACGCCCACTGCTACAAAGCAAACACTTCCGAGGTTTCTGATGGCCTCGGCGTCCTCACTGTACACATACCCGCAGACTGGAATATGGATTTCCACAGCAGCCTGGCCATGGCTCAGCAGCGCTCTCCTCTCTCTCTCTCTCTCTCTCTCTCTCTCTCTCTCTCTCTCTCTCTCTCTCTCTCTCTCTCTCTCTCTGTCTTTTCTCTCTCTGTCTCTCTCTCTCTCTCTCTGTCTTTTGTCTCTCTGTCTCTCTCTCTCTCTCTCTCTCTCTCTCTCTGTCTTTTGTCTCTCTCTCTCGCTCTCTGTCTGTCTTTTGTCTCTCTGTCTCTCTCTCTCTCTCTCTCTCTGTCTTTTGTCTCTCTGTCTCTCTCTCTCTCTCTCTGTCTTTTGTCTCTCTGTCTTTTGTCTCTCTCTCTCTCTCTCTCTCTCTCTCTCTCTCTCTCTCTCTCTCTCTCTCTCTCACCACCAGTACACTTTGAAATTCTGACCACCAGGCTATTTCTGCTCCACACCAATAAATGCTGAAATTTCACCTTGACCTTTTGCCAAAAACTGACATGCAGCTGTCAAAACAGGATTATTTGCACTTACCGTGTGTGTGTAAAGAGTCGGATGTATTCATACCGGAACACGTTGTGTTAAGTTTTTGCCAAGCATCTGGTGGATCTGCAATTAGATAAATGGAGTTTGGAGAGAGAGAGAGGTGTTTTTATATTTATATGTAGAGAATATGATTAAGCACATAGTTATTTTACTATTGGAGTACATAATTAGGTCATTCCTAGAAGAAAGAGAAAAGCCTGTGTGTGTGTGTGTGTGTGTGTGTGTGTGTGTGTGTGTGTGTGTGTGTGTGTGTGGAGAGAGAGCGTGACCAGCAGTGTTTTTAACATGCTTCCCTGCGGAGTTTTTACTTATTCATGGTGTACATATAGGAAGTGTGCAGTAGTTTGCCATTTGTCATTCATAGTATTTACCCAGCGTGAAACACTGAGTGGCAACAAAGCACGCAGCAGTAGCACTTAATCTTCTGTTTTTGATAAATGCTAAGAGAGCGAGCGAGCAGAATTTTACTGAAAGGTATTTAATGAATTTAAAGCAGTAATGCTGATTAATTCCCTCACCATTGTTTTGTAGTAGTTGTGCCTGTGTCGCAGTAATTCGATACTGGCGCTCGGGTCCTTAAATAAACTTCTCGGCATGCATTGATTGAATCTAAACGCTGTGGTGGTGGTTGTTAAAATAGCAAATGGACAAGAGTGCATTTTGTTTGCTAACAAGCTTGCTGGAAGTAGAGACTACAGGATATTTACTTGTGCAGAATTGTCAACAGCCCACCATATGGTCATTTATACGATGCCTCGTAAAGGAGACACCGAGTGAAGACACTCCTCGCCAGCGATACACATCCCACAACCTTCCATACGCACGCTTCTCAATGAGCATGACACGATGTCGATTCCTAGGTGAGATCACACCGATGATAGAAATTTGGCTTCATCGATTTTCGTACAAATAGAGTCCTGTTCTATACCGCAAATAGATTTAAAGATCGTATTACATCTGGAGCTGTGTAAAAGTCTTAAACCCTGCTGAATCTTCCTCACCCTTCAGCCAAGTCTTTTGCGAGATTGATTCTATCCTGGCTCATGTGTATTATCTGAAATTTCCACACCAATTCATGCAAGACATGCCAGCAGAAATCCTTTTCTTGGTTTGTGCATTCTGTAAGATGTTAAAAATAATATGAATTCATCTTTCACCAGCGGATGACTGGAAAGCCGATTTTAGAAGTACTTTTCCCTCCTATAACATACAACCGTTATGTTGAGAGCTCATTTATGTGACCCCCAATTTCCTGCGCATGACTGGATCATAATGGTTAAAAGATCTTTAGATGGTTAAAGTTCTAGCTTTAGAAGAGCATCATATAATCTCACCTGGAGAACACAGATTTTCACACAGTCTATTAATGAATGCACCAAGATTTTATTAGGATCGTTGCATGTAGTGAGAGGAGTAATGATCTGTATTAGTACAGTGTAAAAGCAGCTCCACACACTCTGTTTGTTCTCTGCACATAATACTAACGTTAATACAGCATTTGAGTAAATGCACACTTCCTGCACCAAATGATAGACTGATTACACTACTGACTGCTGGTGCTTTGGTATTTTATTAATTCAGCTTTGTAGATAAAACACTGCTTTTGATCAGAGGTGTGATGTAGAAGACCGAGTCCACTCCGACTGCCCCGCTCCGCTCGCTGCTTTCTGTACAGCTGTTTTAATGCTACAGTTTGCAGAATGTTAAACTAATCTTAGAATCGTACGCCATTTAGAACCCATGTAAAATGATAAAAGCTCAGGTCAAACAGTGACCGAGCACTTACACTTTAGCTCAGTTGACTTGGCTAACACTTGGCTTCTCCCAAGCTTCATAAATCACACGCGAAAAAGATTGTGAAGCTCTTTCAAAAGCCATTTGTCATTTTAAGGAAAGCCTTCGTTATGTCTAGAAAACGTTTCTGTACGGATCTCAGCATCCAGGTAATAACTCTGCCGGGAAATTCTAAGAGCTCCACTGGGAAATTCTTTGACTATTTCCTCATGATGGATTTCAGGATGAGCTCCTTTGTGTTTAGATCCATCAGTGCAGTTTGCAGTCAGCTAATGATTTTGAATGCAGTGTCACAGACGTTGTAAATGGATTCCTTTAATGAGTCAGCTTTAGCAAAGGGTGCTGAAGATCAGGTTATTTCGTTTTACATCAGCAGCGTCTGAAACTGCGTACAGATATCAATACATCTTTGAGAGAGGGCTTGAAGTAAGAATTTTTTTGTTGTTGTTGTTGTTTTCCACCTCAAAGTGAATAGATGCTTAACCAAACTATTCAGAAGAATTGTGGAATGGAAACCCCTACACAAATTCAGACTGACTGTCTGATTGGTTCTGTGGGATGGATTAATAACCCAGAAGGGAGGTGGCACAGCAGGTAACACTAATGCCTCATAGGACTAGGGTCCTCTGTTCGATCCTGAGCTACAGTTACAGTCTACATGGAGTTCTCCCAATGTCCAATGGTTTTCTGGTTTTCTCTCAAAACAGGCTGATGTATGCGGATAAAGTGTGTGTGTGTGTGTGGGGGGGGTGGGGGGTGGGGGGGGGGGGTCTCTCATTATGTCTGTTTTCATGTCTCGTGCCCAGGATAAAGCGGTTACTGAGGATGAGTGAATGAAGTGGCTGTGAGTATACTCAGGGATGCCTGTGTGGGGAAACAATGATCTCCATTTCACACATACATTTGTTTCTTTTAAGGTTAACAGCTTTGAACAGCTTCAGTACGTCCTTCACTCGAACACTGGTGCATATGAGCGAAATATTTATACGGTGAAAACAGAATCAGGCTGTGTTACTGCTCCTGTAATTTACAATAGTGAGAGGTTCAAATGTACACCATTAGTAAGAGCATGTATTGCATCCCACCATGCCCTCTTTCAGTGTGCGCTAAACCTTTTTTCCTGCCTCTTCACATCAGCTTTTACCACACTCATTCATTTGGCAGCAAAGCAGTTTAGTGATCACTTATTAAATGCTCTTTGATTCCACATTAATGACCAGGCACTAGAGGTGTAGGCATTTCCTCTCAGTACAGGATGTCCAGCTGGAGGACCCATCATAGGGGTCGTGTCTCCCCCCACAGGCCTGTAGCATTCCTTAAGGTTTGCATTTATATCTTTGTGACGGCTGGCCTGCTGGATCAGCATTTGCTGCTGTGGCCAATAAGCAACCAGATGAATGTGTTTGGACTTCCATTTTCTTCTAAAAAGAGACCTACGACTGATGGGCTATGTGGTGTGCAACAGTACTTTTGGTCATTTGTAAAGCGCTTAACATTTCACTAAGGGTGTATGAAACTGTGATTCAATAATATTAACACACACACACACACACACACACGCACACACTGAGGTTTTGCCTTAGTATTATTGAATCACAGTTATACACCGATCAGGCATAACATTATGAGCAGTGAGAGGTGAAGTGAATTACACTGATTATCTCCTCATCATGGCACCTGTTAGTGGGTGGGATATATTAGGCAGCAAGTGAACATTTTGTCCTCAAAGTTGATGTGTTAGAAGCAGGAAAAATGGGCAAGTGTAAGGATTTGAGCGAGTTTGACAAGGGCCAAATTGTGATGGCTAGATGACTGGATCAGAGCATCTCCAAAACTGCAGCTCTTGTGGGGTGTTCCTGATCTGCAGTGTTCAGTATCTATCAAAAGTGATCCAAGGAAGGAACAGTGATGAACCGGCAACGGTGTCATGGGCGGCCAAGGCTCATTGATGCATATGGGGAGCGAAGGCTGGCCCGTCAGGTCCGATCCAACAGACGAGCTACTGTTGCTCAAATTGCTGAAGAAGTTAATGCTGGTTCTGATAGAAAGGTGTCAGAATACACAGTGCATGACGGGTCAGGGCTGTTTTGGCAGCAAAAGTAGGACCAACACAATATTAGGCCAATATTAGGCAGGTAGTCATAATGTTATGCCTGGTTGGCGTGTATAGTGCGTGTTTGTGTGTGTATGTTCTGTTAGTTATGTTATGTTTTTACTTTGCACACTGCCTTGCCTTGCCTTTATCTCACACTCTCCTTCAATGAATAAATGTTGTTTGGGCTTTGCAGCTTTGTCTTACCTAAGACTGTGCCTAAGTTGTTTTATGTTTCCTGAATGTCCACTACTAGGTTAACGTTAAAAGTGGTCCTAATTTTTTGTTAAGTATGTCACAATAAACTAGAATTGATTCTCTGTCACTTGCGGTGAAGTGTCGCTGCAGTCGGATAAGATATGCAGAATGCCTCTCCAAGTGGTTGTTGTCTTATTTATCGACAACCCTCCAGATGGATTCCCTAATAACAACACAGCCTTGTAATCTGTGAAACAGCATAATGTATTTGCACAGCTTTCACTAATAAAGAAGACAAATAGCAATAACTGCAAGACAGGAATACACACAAGCAAAGTGCACTGGGAGTAAAGGTAATTTCTTTGTTGTATAGAACAATGGCCTTAGAGTCCCTGCAGACAGGGACAAGAGAGAAAGCAGGAGCAGTGGAATGTGGGGAAAAAAGAGGGAAAGTCAGCGTGTCTCGGACAGGAGGGGTTGTGGAAAGGTGAGGCGGGTGCAGCAGCTGGACACATCTCCAGGTATCTCTTGCTATCAACAGCATTGATTATTGAATTTTAGAGAGCAGTTTGTTTTTGTGTATACTCTCAGCGACCACTTTAATAGGAACATCTGTAACACATTGCTGTATTAACTTTCAGCAATACAGAGACTGTATGTTATCTTTAGTCTGTGACCTAGTGAACCAGAATCGATGTGTGTGTGTGTGTGTGTGTATGATAGAGACTTTTAAATCACCTCTGCTTTGGATAATAGCATCTCCCAAATGCTGTACATGTAAACATCTGCATACCTGCTAAACCCTGCAATTTAAGGATCCTATTACAGAATCATGTGGCATTTACATTTATTTTTATACAGGTGTGGCAGTTTGATGGACCTGGGATTTGAATTCACAACGTTCTGATCAGTAGTCCAACACCTTAACCACTAAGCTACCACATTCCCCATACCATATACCACATACTACATGTGGCAGCGGAATAATGCTTAAGATCATGCAGATGCGAACGTCAGCTGAAGCTCTTGACCTGCATCATACCTCACAATGTGGCAAAATGTGCTCTCACTGACTAAATGACTCTTTACCATTTTAAATGTAAAAAGCAAATGAGAATGCAGAACATGTCAGTGTTTGAGGTGGATGAGCTACAACAGCAGAAGACCACATCAGGTTTCACTCCTGTCACCCAAGAACAGGAATCTGAGGTTACAATGGGCAGAATCTGGACAGTTGACATTTGGGAAAAGAGCAGGTGATGTTTTATTCTAATCTTCAACCGTCAGAACCAGACTGGCTCACAGGCTCTTCTCTGATCTCTCTCATCAACAAGGCATTTCTGCACACAGAACTGGGTGTTGTTGTTTTTTTGTTTGTTTTTTTGCACCATCCAGTCTAAACTCTAGAGACGTGTGTGTGTGTGTGTGTGGAGACATGTGCTGTGAAAATCCCGGGAGATCAGCAGTTCTGAAATACTCCTGCAAGCCCACCTGCAACATCCATGCCATGGTTAAAGTCACCAAGATCCCATTTTTCCCTTCTCCCATGCTTGATGAGAAAATTAACTGACGCACTTGACCTGCAGCTGTATCGATTTGATGCATTGCTCTGACATGATTTCACAAGCACACGGACAGGGTTACAGGTGTGACTGTTAAAGTGCCTGAATCTATCGGCTAGAGTATTTTTGTAATTGAAAGATCTGATAAACAAGGCAAGGAGAGCAATAGAAGGGTGCATTGGTCAGTGGAGACATAGCTGCTGCTGTGTGAATATGTTCTCTGTGCCGGGTTTGCTAGAGATGTGAGGTTGTAGAGCTCGCTCTCTCCTGGGCTTTCTGTTTGCATCGGGGTGTGTGTCCCTGGTGCATTAGAACGGTTTCCATGGGAACTCTTTCTGCCTCGGCCACCTTTTCCCCACAGAGTGGAGAGCCACGTCCTCACTGACTTCTCCAGCGAGGTTTGACTCCCCTCCATTCACATTGCTTACAGAAAGAAGGGATGAACTGACCTCGAGGCTTCAGGATGACTGCAGCACAATACTGATGTCCCTCCTTTTCACATTCCTCAATCAACCTGAACATTTAAAGAATTATTTTTTTTAATTCTGAAGACACCCACAACAAAAGAAAGCTTCTCTTTCTTTTGTCCTTTCTTTCCTCCCTCCCTTCTGCTTTTTTTTTTTACTGTTTTGCTATATTACACACTTTCTCTCCTTTGCTGCGGTATCACTTAAGGCAAGCTTACACTTTATTCGTGTGTGACAGGCGGGCTTCAAGTGCAACTGAGATGACAGGTGTCCATAATATTCTGCTCATCTTCAAATCTGACTGCAGAATGAAAGAAATACAAAAAGAAATCTCATGCAAATTCTCTTTCTTTCGCCTTATAAAGAATTTAACTTTCTATCTGGCTATCAGCATATTTGGCAGAAGGTCATTGCCTAAAACTGTGCAATATGTGCTTGCATGGCAACCATGGAATCCAGTTGAATGGCCAACGCCAGCAGTCCAGATTGAGTTAGGATTGATCAACATGTCTGGCCAGGAAGTGTGTTAAAAGCTAAATACTGGCACAGACCATAAAGATATACCAACTGAGCTTTTTGAAAAATTATGGCCACATGAGGGTTTGTTTTCTTTTTTTTTCTCTTTTAGTTTTCTCTTTTAGGGGTGAGAACGCTGTGGTTTAGATCAATTTCTGGCAAATGTACATTACCTAAATTTTGTGTGTAAATAATAACAGTAATAGTCTGTCTTTTTCATACTACAAAAGCTTCTTGTTAAGTTACAGCAATTAGGCATAACTTTATGAGCAGTGAGAGGTGAAGTGAATAACACTGATTACCTCCTCATCATGGCACCTGTTAGTGGGTGGGATATATTAGGCAGCAAGTGAACATTTTGTCCTCAAAGTTGATGTGTTAGAAGCAGGAAAATGGGCAAGTGTAAGGATTTGAGCGAGTTTGATGAAGGGCCAAATTGTGATGGCTAGACCACTGGATCAGAGCATCTCCAAAACTGCAGCTCTTGTGGGGTGTTCCCGATCTGCAGCGGTCAGTATCTATCAAAAGTGGTCTAAGGAAGGAACTGGCGACAGGGTCATGGGTGGCCAAGGCTCATTGATGCATATGGGGAGCAAAGGCTGGCCCGTGTGATCCAATCCAACAGACGAGCTACTATACAACAGATGAGAAAGGTCTGGATTGTAATGTCAGAATACACAGTGCATGACGTGTCAGGGCTGTTTTAGCAGCAAAAGGGGGACGAACACAATATTATGCAGGTGGTCATAATGTTCTGCCTGGTCGATGTAATACCTCCAAGCGTATATCATTTGTGCATTTGTTTACATAGGAAAGTCAATGTTCTCTCATGTAACTCATGTAAACTACACAATTTGAGCATAAGGACCACTGTTGTATATTTTGAAGGGTACATTTGCATTTGTCCCTTGGGGAGCAATAATGTACCTGTATGGGATCTGTTTCTCTGACAGTGTACCGTGAAAATAAGCGAAACTGGGGCAAGTGGAGGGGCTACTGTGGCATTGTATTATTTCCACGTGTGTAGTATGGAATGGCTTTTATCTAAAATGGAAAGAAGTCTCATGGGATGCAGTAAATGTGTAAATTGAAGACGCGTGTTTGAAAAAGTTTACCCCAGCTGCAGCTTCAAGGTTCTCGAAAGACTTTTTGCTTTCAGACTCCTTATAACAGAGGTCTTTTCCATTGACCCATGCCATAGCAGCCCCTTTCCCCTCTGAGAATGGTGGGATTTCAAGTGCATTTGCCATGTGCTGTTAGTGAAATCTTGAGAGCTGTCTGTTTTTTAAAATTAGACTGTCTTAAAGAAACCTCTGTTTAATTGAAATGCTTTTCAACCCGTCTTAATTCTGACAAATGAGAAAATGAAAATGAATAGTATATCTGCTTGATTCTTCTCCTTATCAATTTTTTTTTGTGTGTCCTTAATATTGCAAGTTAGTGTGTATCCCTGAGTCTATGAGTCTGAGTCTAGCTCTGTATTGGGTGTCTTGGGAATCGGTGCTTATGGGAAGGAATAATGGTGAAGCAGCCTTTTAGACACAAAGCACCTCACTCATTCATGTATTCACGTACAAGAGGGAGCTGGGGAGCTGATCTCCATAGATATCTGTTGAAATGAGGACAAAATGGAAGTTTACAATATTCCCAGTGAATTCTAACTCTAAGGTAAAGCCATTTGTATACCAGATATGGCAAATACAGTAAGCTTCCATATTACATACACAAAGCATATTTATACAGTCCAATACGTGATTCTAGCTAGAAACACTAGACAGTGTAATTTTAATAATTAAAATTTCAGTGTATACCCTTAATCTAAAAAGTTCAGCCTTTAAGAATATATTTGAGCAATTTCTCACCTAGAGTAAAATAACTTTTTTCGATCATGTACTCAGGTAACCGGAATAATCTGACATTTATATTTCATTTACAAACCCATTGAATGGAAGTATAGAAATAAATGTTGATGTCTGATTTTTTACTAAACAAGATGGTACTTTGGAGAAGTGTTCTATTTTGGGTGGAAAAACAGCCTGTCGATTGACTGAAAAAGCCTGGCAGTGTATTATAATAATAATAATAATAATAATATATATAATAATAATAATATACTGTATAATGTCCACACAGAGATGGTTGATGGAAACGTATACATCCGATTCTCCTTGTTGTGTGTCCTTGTTTCTGCGTTAAAGACTTACAGCTCAATGCAGAATTTGAAACGATTCAGCCTAGACCCTGCTCAACTTCATTCATCCGGAGCTGGCTGAAGAAATGAAGAAATGCAATGTCCCATCATCTCCTGCGTGTGCCTATGATGAATACATAGAAAAGCAATGCTTTAGTGAGCCTGCATGTGTGTGCTTGGGCTCAATCACTGCCCTCTGGTAACTTCTCTCTTTTTCCCATTCTCTCACTTTCTCTTTCTCTCTATTTGTCCAGCACTCTGACTCTACCATTTATAAATTAAAGGCCAGTGTGATACAACAATTTAATCATCTCTACATGAGTTGCTGCCATAACATCCACTGACATTTCCTCTGATTATGTTCTATTACCAGAACTGCCATCCTTAAAGCATTTTGCGCAGGAGATTCGAGTGCGCTAGTACGAGTTATCACTCAAAATACAAAGAAAGAGCAGTCTTTTTCTCCTCAGTGATATGAGATATGATTGAGTAGACTTATAAAATTGAAATCATTTGCATAGGTGTTTTGAACTCATGGGGCTCCCTCACTCGCGTTCTGATGAACAGAGAATATTTTAAGTCCATTATTGATACCACTGGGATGAATCCATTAATATTCAAATATTAGCTAGCAAACTGCCCAAAATATTACACTTTCAGTATACAATAGCTTTAAAAAAGAAGAAGCTCCTCCGATTCAGGTGTCAGCTTGGGTTTGAGGGAAATTTACATGTATATTAGTGAGCTCTACAACCTCACGAGACACAGCTCACGGTTTATTACAGTAGCTTTTTCTACACCGTGCAAAGAAATTCCAGTGACGTCGGAATCCATTGGCACACAGCAGCATTATATTCTGTTACTGAGTATTGTGTGTGTGTGTGTGTGTGTGTTCGTTGACTGCTCCTGCTCGCTCAGTGCGTGTTAGTCAGCACAAGCCGAGTATGCATTACATCATCGTCTGAAGGAGCATGCTCAGTGAGCGCGTTGCACTCTAGCACACAGTGAGCCTCACACAGAGCTCTCTTCTCCTCCTCACCTCCACATGAAAGATGCTAGCGCCCGAACAAGCATCACCTCTATTATTCTTTTTATGTTTTTCTTTTCCTCTGAAGTCTGTGTGGAGCTTGTTCTTACCATCCTGCGATCATGTGATCTCTAACATGCACCATTTGTTACATGCTATGCATAATGCAATATCAGGGAGAAGAAGAGGCAAATCTGTAATTTGAACAAGGACCGTGTGCGTGAGTGTGTTAGCCCTCAGGCAGCACCGTTGGGCACACAATTCTGTAAACAGGCTTTAACCTTGTCACCCCTTTCTACCTAATTGGCCTGGTTTCACACAATTTACACTCTGGGATGTAATGTTCGAGTTCCACCAGAGCACACATCGTGTGAACATGTAATAAGCCTGGAATTACTAAAAACACTACAGTCAGTGTTTTTCTCGTATTAATATTTAATTAGGTGTCACATCTTAGATTAATTATCGCAAAGACATTGGAGGCATTATAAGTCTCATCGTTTTGCTATTTTTGTGCTTAAAAAGGGTTCATTATGTTACACACACGCACACACAAAAGACTTGGGTATCAAAACAAAACCATTTAGAGACATGGGATTTAAAGCATCAGCTCTATCAAGCTTTATTTGTAGGAGCCACTTTGTATGTTGCATGTGCTTAACTGTCTCTCTCTCTCTCACACACACACACACACACACACAATACTGGACCATTTACTCCCTAACCCTGAGCCTCTTATTCCTGCTCGTAAACATTTTTCCATTTGAAACTTCTGGTTATTGTTAATATCTGCTGGATTCCAGACAGGTAGAAACAGTTTTCAGTAATTAGAATCCAACATGAGGCTAATCACCTGACCGGTATATTTAAAAATGTCCTTAAAACAGTCTGCATTGTTTTATTATGATTTTATGGAACAGCAGTTGGGTTGTGAGGCAGAATTCCAGACAGTTAACCTAACATCTGACAGATTGCTTGACTTGGACAACTTTTTGGCAGCAGCGACACTGTTAATGCACTGATAATGTCTCTTTCACTGACTGTGTGTGTGTGTGTGTGTGTGTGTGTGTGTGTGTGTGTGTGTGTAAGGTACAGTAGAACAGATTATGTATTTCAAATTAGCTTTTGTTTAAGAGTTCATTAAATTAGTCACGTTAAAGGATTATTTATAAGTGGCTTGTCGAATTAAGGAGTAAACCATGACTGGACATGCTGGAAAATAATCAACAACAGTGTAGTGTGTTGTGGCCTGATGCGATGAACAACAACAATGACACTTTTAATCCATTTATAGTTACATTTAATGTTATGGAACATTTGAGATCAACAAATTAGCTCCTATTGCTACCTATTTTATAGCAGCTATAAACAGTCTGTCCCTCAACTTTCTCTCAACAGCCTCACTTTTCTCTCTCCATCTCTCTGTCTCTGTCCCTGTCTCTCTCTGTCTTTCTGTCTCTCTCTCTCTCGCTCTCGCTCTCGCTCTCTCTCTTTCTCAAAGTCATTAGGTCAAAGAGATTAGAAGAAACATCACCTGGACTTTTTCCTCATTTTCAGCTGTCTAGATTTGTTGATTCAGCATAAAATGCTTCATGAGATGCTTTTCTGCTCACCGTGGTTGTAGAGATTGGTTATTTAACTTATTGTAGACTTTGTGCTTTATTCAGATTGTGCTGCTTCACTGATGGCTGACTGTCTCATGTACCAGAAGGGTGGCTACACGTCACAGCAGGCTGGTATTAGTGCATTAGCTATCCCGGGTTCTACCCGAACAGCAAAGCAGCTCTGCATTGTTCTCATCATAACAAATGTAAAACTGTTTGCATAAACCATTGACACCAGGCCATGCGCAAAGCCAGGGCCACAGGAAGTAATGTACCACTTTTGCTGACAAAGCAGATTAGTTCAGCGCCTAGAGGCAGCAGTTTGGAAAATAGGGAATTACAAACACACATGGACTGCCTAATTCAGTACATGTGGAGCAGCTCGTTACGGCTGACATTCTTCAGACGTTTTATCGTCTGTGTGTGTGTGGGTTTTGTTTTTTTGTTTTTTAACATTCAATAAAAAATTAACCATATTTACTTTTAATTTTCTGGTTGTTTATACTCGAGTGGTTGTGTGTTTTCTCATGCCGCTGGGGCTTATACTGGTGTGGCACAGACATTATTGTTTGGACGAGAGGACCGCTTCACTGAAGAGCTATAAACAGCATGGAGCGCACATTGTGTTACTGAGCCTCGATCAAAAGTTGAGTGATTTGAGCCATCACATCATTGCCTCCATTACTCCCTTGATGTACTTCCTAAGTGTAATTTTTTGTCAGTTGAAGCTATCTAGCACATGTCTCATGTGTTGCAGCAGAAAGAACACAGCCAGATATGCCCACTAACAAACTCATCCAAAGCCTGTATGGAAGCTGTACACCTGAGCGACGATTCAGACGTACAGCAGCCATGAGCGATTGTGCGGTGTTGTATAGTGTTTATTGTGAGGCTGTACAGGTGTCCTCTTCCTCCTCCTACTCACTGTCACTGTGACTGTCACTGTTCTGCCACTCCTCTGAAGCATCTCTCCTGCTCTGCTCTCAGGTGCTCGGCTCTGGATGCCGCTCTGGCTGCCTGTGACACAGATCCCATGGAAGTCGTCAGGCATTTAATTATATTTGTAGATAACACCAGTATCCATTTTGGATGATAAACGCCAGAGCAACATGTGATGTACATGAAAGTGACATTTCACAGACCTGTGACTGGAAGGACAAAAATATCTGCACCAACAGGATCAAAATGAGTCCTAATGGAGCATGAAATCATTGTCACTCACAGGTTTTTCCTTGTGATCACAAAACATACACCCACATGCACGCGCACACACACACTATCATAATACGCTATCATAATAAAAGTGTTGAGTAATACATTGATGAGTAAGGTGACTTTATTAGTCATACATATTGATATGACCATGTAATATTAATAATGTGATGAACTGGATGTGCTATCATTTAGCAAGGGGAGGGTTTCTTATGTCCTCCTTTGTCCTCCCCCTCTTCTCTCACTGTCCTTCCTGTGTGATCCCTTTGTTTTTCTTTTGTGATTTTTGTGATCCCTGTGCCCTCCGCCTGTCCTCCCTGTGTGATCCATGTGTCCTCCCCATGTTCTCTCTTTGTCCTGCCATGTCCTCCCCTTGTCTTCCTCATGTCTTCCCGGTGTCTTCCTCATGTCTTCCACGTGGCCTCATTTTGTCCATGTGGATTTTCTCCAGGTTCTCTGGTTTACTTCCACCTCCCAAAACTGTATATGCTACCATTTAGCAAGGTGGAGTTTCTTAAATCCTCCCCTGTCCTCCCCTTTTTCTCTCCTTGTCATCACTGTGTGATCCCTTCGGCTTCCTTGTGTGTCCCTGTGCCTTCTGTTTGTGATCCCTGTGTGATCCATGTATGATCCCCATCTCTGTGTCTTTGTGTCCTCTTTGTGTCCTATCTTTCTCCTGCCATGTCCTCTCCTTGTCTTCCTCATGTCTTTCCCGTGCCCTCCTTGTGCCCATGTGGATTTCCTCCATGTTCTCTGGCTCGCTCCCACCTCCCAAAACCATTCAGGTAGGCAGAATGGCTGCTACTAAAAGGCCCCTATTTTTTCTAGTGTGAATCTCTGGCTTGTCTCCCTCATAAGGCTGCTCTTGAGCATGACACACACTGTGTTTACTGACCAGCAGTAGAGGTGATGATCAACACAAACTCAGCCAAGTGTGTCATTTCCTTCTTAGTGAAAATACAGAGATATTGGGTACAAAGTTTGTCCGAGGATTTTAAAATCCAAAAGCTGTATTATAAAAGCTGTGTATGTACAAGCATGCCATGTGACTACGTGGGTTTTACAACAGCTTGTGCTAGTGAGAATATACTGAACCCAACTTTATTAAAATAATTGCATGAAAACGAGTTGAGAATGTATATTTAGAGGCTGTATTGTCTAACAGGAATATTACTGTGTAATAAGTCAATTTAATCTCAAAGATCATGTTACACTTATGCTATTGCCTTCATTTTCTTTGCCCGCCAAGAGACAGAATATTTTTCCTGTGGATATAGACAGTATTGTCCCTGAGCTTGTATAACATTTATAGTCTTCTTCATATTCAATTATCTTTAAATGCTTAATGTTTTAATCACTTGTTTCTTTACCTAAATGGATGCTGTGAGTCAATCAGAAATTTCACACGCTTGTCATTTTCAATAAGTAAATAAGTTTTGCATTGATTTGTGTCCTTGATTATAAAATGCTCATCACTGGTGAATGGCTAGAGGTCGACATGGTACTATTTCATATCAAATGCTCCTGAGAAACACTAAACCCTGCTTCTGATGGAGACTCCCATGTGGTGATGAGTGATAATTATGGAATTTATCAGCAAAGAAATTCCCCGCATGCCTGACGCTGGAGACCTCACTGTGTGTAACTGTCATTTCCCTCAAGCTGCTGTTGCTCTCAGACACAGCTTGTGAAGTCCTCCATCTCTCTCACACTCCAGCGTGACCTGAGAGCACACAGTTAACAATCGTATGTGTGAAATGGATTGGAGTTGGCACTCTGTGTGACACGTGGCACTGTGTGACACACACACACACACTGTTCATGGCTTGTCTAGGGATATTGTTATGCATTTTGCTCCCTTTCTTTCTTTATCTTGGCCCGGATGTACCAAGACACTGAAGAGCAGACACTGGCCTGTGTTTATTTGCTTTTGTAATAACAAAGCATAACAGATTTAGAATTTTTAAAAACCTTGCTCCTAAAGTTTACAGTATAGGAATAATTTTGTTCATTGGTCTTTAGTTGCAGCTTTGTCCTGGTCAAGGTCTCAGTGGATCCAGAGCCTCTCCCTTGAACACTGGGTGCAAGGCAGATGGGACACAAGACCATCAGAGGCCATATTTACACCTACAGCAAATTCGTGTAGCCAGTCCACCTACCAGGGAGATCATGCGAAACTCCATACAGACAGAAACTTGATGTCAGGATAAAACTAGGGACCCTGGAGCTGTAAGCTAGCAATATTGCCCTGTGTGCCACTTTTGTGTAGTTTAGGATCTTGCATAGTTTTTCCATGTCCATTTTTCCACCACCCGGGATGTGTTTTAACAGTATTGAAATTTAAACCGCTCACTCTTTATTGCAAATCTGACAATTCTGAGTGATGACTGAGTGCTTGCTTTGTTCACTTCGGGTTTTCTTCTCTTGTGCTGATTCTCACAACAGCGATCTCAAGAACACACTTTACCCACAAGCTTCGAGGACAACTACAGATGGCATAGTTAGCTAGAGACGTTTAACCTTGTGTCAGGCTTCTGAAGTGTTTTCCTGCGTTGTATTTTCTTACTGTCTCTGGATTCAGCTTGCATCAGCCCCATTAGAGCAAGACGTGCATTCATAAGCACAAAGTGCTGATCCCAGCTCACTATTCTCCACTCTGAAAACTGATCCCATGATCGTCTCAGGATATTTTCTCTGGACAGAGGGGGAAGACACTGGAAATTCTCACCTTTTGGTAAGCTTTTATAAAAAAGAAAAAACTTGAGGGAAGGAAGGAAAGGATAAGAAAGGTATGAGAAAAATGGCAGATGAGTGTTGAATCCATGGCACCCTGGTGGAAAGGACTGAAATGGAGTCATGACTCATTAATATTGTGTAGCAGAAGCCTGATGGAACAATGCGATCGTGTTCATGCTCTTGATGTGTAATTTTAGTTACAACTGACACACACACACACACACACACACACACACACACACACACACACACACACACACACACACACAGTCAGTCCCACACCTTTACCATTCATCATTGGTGTGATGGGATGCCTCAGTTTTATACAGGTTCAATTTGTAAAACAGTGATTAGATTAACATGTACTTCATGACATCAGCAACCCATCACACACTGGTGTTTGTCCTGCAGTCATATGGACCAGAGGTGAGGAAGACAACAAACTGCACATTTGCTTAGAGAAATAAAAATTAGATTGATGAAAGGCTGTTAATAACATTTTATCAGGAAAGCATTGTCAGGGTTTGATGTTTCTAATCAAACTTCTTTCTAGTCCAGAGTCATTTTCATACTGGCATTTTATTCTCCAAGTTCAGATCTCATAAGTGGTGAAATGTGGAAGCAGTGAACCGTTCCCTGGTCCTTTTTAAAAAATCATCGTCTGGGATTCACTTCCCGTACCACAGCACAATCCTCATCAGACGCAGAAGATGTCCACGTGAGTCACATATCATGTGAGTTATGAGTTTGCATTTTGATGTATGGTGTTGCACAGTCACAATTCTGAAAGATTTCAGATATGTTCTGTATGCTGAATAAACCCTAGGATGTAATCCAGTTTCCTCTCTCAAGATTGAAATGTATAGTTTTATTGTGATTAAATTATGGCTATGAATAAGTGTGGATATTATTGCTCCAAATGGTTAGTCTGCTGCTGTTTTCCAGTTGCATCCTGCTTTAATGCATCTAGGGCTCTGCACAGCGGATGGCAGTATTGATCTCTTGTTCATTCTTTTCTCTCTCTCTGTCTCTTGTTCAGTCATCTATCCCTCCCCATGCGCTTCCAGTGTAAGGGGGAAATCTCTTCACAACACATGCCCCAGTCTGGGTCCTGCCCTGCATGCCCACGTGCCTTGCTTGTGGGTCTGACTGATGGCTGGTGCCAGCTGTGGGCAGTGTGGCGGAGTGCCTGCCTGGCACTGATATTGACTGCAGCGGCTGTTTCCAATAAAGCCCTGCCACCACCACCAGCTGTACTCTTTATAGAGTATCAACAAGCTGAGAGAGAGAAGCACCGCAGACGCTGTGTGTAAGCGTATGGAACAAAATAAGAATATGGTTGAAACTAATCTTTGGCACTAGGTCTTTGGAGAAAAGTGTCTGTGTATCCATCTGTGCTTGTCTCTCTGCCTTAGTGAGACCTGACAGGAAATCATTCAGGAGGAGGAGAAAGGCTCAGCATGACAGAACTGTAATAGGAGCTAAGGTTACTGTCTGTTCCAGCACTGAGCCCTGGGTTCGGGAACTCATCCGGCCGCCTGTCTGCCTACAGCTCATTCTCGCCCTCTCCTTTCTCTCTCTTTTTCTCTGTTGCTCCCCCTCCCTCCTGGCAGTCTCCTCACACATGCTGAGGGACCACTTTCTCATCCCCTTCATCCTTTTTTCCAGCAGATCAATGCAGGATGAGGAGGAAGTTGTCATGTCATGATTACATTTATGGCTTTCTGGTGCTTGTGAAACACAGAAGCCTTTCTTTACTACTCACTGCCAGCCTATGCTCCTCTGAATGGTTCCTTCATTTATCCATCTCCTCTATAACTGCTCAGATTTATGTCCTACGTTCTCTGTTATTACAGACTGAACTCAGTGTTTGGGCTCAGCTGGCATTTTGTAACCAGACAGCACTCAGTGGTCCACTGATGCATTGTGCCCAACTGAGATCAGTTTGCGTGTTTCATCTGGTTTCCACTGATGGCTCAGGACAGGTGCTGAGGTTATTGCTCTGCTCCTGTGTGACTGAACGCTGTAATATTGCTTTTGTCCTTGCAATAAGTGTGCACTTTAGCGTGCATCTAGTTGTTTGTATACCCTTATGAAGTTGTTTGTGACTGCCATGCCTAGCTCAGATGGACAGAGGAAATGGAGAGTGCTAGGACTTTATTTACCAGCTGCTTGTATTTAAAATGAAAAATTTCAGAAAAGGAAATGAGCAGCTTAGAGCTTGTGTCCTGGCTGTCTGTTTTTAAAACATGTTCAGTGATGAGCAGACTGCCTTCAGGGGACAAATAACCATCACTCACTTCAACTTTGTCTCATCAAACAGACAGACGGTTCACTGAGTAGATCTACATGCTGAAATCCAGATTCATCAGACCAGGCTTACGTTTTTCCAATCTTCAGCTGTCCAGGTTTGATGGGTCTGTGCCCTCTGTAACCTCTGCTTTCTGTTCTTGGCTCACAGAAGTGGAACCCAACACAGTCTTCTGCTGTTGTAGCACATCTGCCAGCATGTTGTGCATTCTGAGATGCTTTTCTGCTTACCACAATTGTAGAGAGTGGTTATGTGAGTTTCTGTATCATGTCTGTCAGCTGGAACCAGTCTGGCCATTTGCTTTTGACCACTCTCATCAACAAGGCATTTCCTTCTGCAGAATTGAGGGGTTTTCCTCATTGCTCATTCCTCATTGACAGTACTGGTACAGTCAGAATCACTGAGATCACCCCCCCCCAAAATTCTAATGGTGAACATTACCCTTACCCGAAGCTGCTGGCCCGTATCTGCATGATTTTATCAAGGCAACTGCACTGTTGCCACATGATTAGGTGCATAGGTACATGAGTAGGTATACATGTGTTTCTAATAAAGTTTTTAGTATGCATGTGTGTGTATGTATGTCTATCTGTTTCTTAGGCACCACACCCTCAAGTGCTCTCGTCCACTTATTGTCATTTGTACGTCTGCCCCGCCGTCCATCTGAGATTCTCATGAGTGTGATAATCTTAAGAGCAAGTAGTTGAATATGTGTTGGATTTATACTTAATTATCTTTGTAGCCAGCATCTTCAGAATTGACAAGTCACCACTGCACTCTCTCTATTACTGTGTCTGTCTGCTTCACTAGTTTTATCTGTTTATTCACTCACTGATAGAGACATTATGTTTTTGGGTTGTCTGTCTGCCCCACCATCCGTCTGAGATTCTCATTAGTGTGATGTCTTAAGAGCGAGTGGTTTAAATGTTTTTTGGATTTATATGGAATTAACTTTGCAGCTAGCAAATGAACTGATTTGATTTTGATACAGATGTAAAAGGTTGAAAATCACAGCAAGGTCGAATGTCTGAAATAGAATTTCTTCACTAGCTTCTGTTATGTTTTAATTGTATTATAAAGGTATTTCTGGCATGCAAATTATTAACAGGAAGGACTAGATTTGACCAGGTTTTAATTGTTTTTCTGTGAAAATTTTCACTTATCTTCCTCTTTTGATGGGGAAAAATCAGCTGAGAAAGTGCATGATTTTGGCAATTTCTAGCTGAAAATGTTTATTAACCTCCATAATTAATTTGTAACTTATATTAACTATATTAATATATTAACCCGCTCAAATCCTTACGCTTGCCCATTTTTCCTACTTCTAACACCTAACACTCTAACACATCAAAAATGTTCACTTGCTGCCTAATATATCCCACCCACTAACAGGTGCTATGATGAGATGTTATTCACTTCACCTCTCAGTGCTCATAATGTTATGCCTAATCAGTGTATATAATTATATTTACTTACCTACTGGTAATTAAACTGTCTTTATTTAGCATTCTCCATTTACCTTTATGGAATACAATTTTCAAGCTATGAAGATCTAGTCATGATGATAGCACGGGCCAATAGATTACTAATGTGAGATGAAGGAACGAGGCTTTGGCTTCTAGTGGTGTCTGTTAATATCAAAACACCTACACAGCTGTCAGTCATTCCAGATTCATATGTCAATTAGCTCATCTGCCCTTTTTCTGGGGAAAAAGCAAACTATTTTGCCATATTTTAGAGTGATAACTCTAGCAGAGTATTGGGTTTTAAAATTCAGAGCTCCTACGCAAAACTACATAAAGGTGAGCAGGTCTGTGGTATGTGTTACTGTCAGGCCAAATATGAAAGCCTTTCTTTGTGACTATGATAATTGAGATCTTTGCTGTAACAGCTTATCAGCTTTACAGCATGGGAGAGAGGAACCTGAGGTGTTTGGACTAAAATCACACCAGATCAAAACAGACGGTATAATTTCTTACATGCGTGTTTATAAGATCACTGCTGGGATATGGCGTCTGTTAGCAAATCCACTCTCGGAGGAATAGCTGATTCCATTGCCGAGGCTGATGAAATAATAGAAACGATAAGCAAGCAGTAACAATACAGAGTCAGAGATTCCTACACACACCACACTGAGCCAGAATGAGTTTTGGGAAAGTGGCATACAGTAAGTATGTAAGTACATTGTAGTAAGTAAGCATGGGTTTGTAGGTGGAGTGTGGGACTCAAATTTTTGAGTAACACACTGGGTACACATTCAGGAGCTCTTGTGTGCTATCAGTCAACGGTTTAGCTGCTGTGTGGAAAGTTCATTTTATTCCAGAGTGTGGACTCCACCAATCTGTGTAGTGAAGATAAAGAGAGCATAGGACGTGAAGAGAAATGGACGAGGTTTTCCTCTCCAGTCTGTGCTGCAAAACAATCCAATTAGACTTCATCTCACTATGGTTTGCTTTCTTCTGAGAATTAACACTTTAATTGATTCATTAATCCTAAGAGCAATCTTTCTGCTATTGTTTTGTGCCAGGGTTTATGACTGCTGGTGAACTGAAGTTTTCTTTCTTCATCACTGCCTAGCCTAGGGTGCATGTTTGTGCTAGACACACACACGCAATCACACACACCAGAGTGTTGCGACTCTAAACTTAGTCACTGGATTGAGATTGGGTCACAGCTCATTAAATATGCATTAAATAATGATTAGATTTGAACAGTTTCCACCAGGGCAGCTTTGCCTTGCTTCCACAGAAGGTAACAAGGTAAAAACCTGTCACCTGAGCAGCAGCATCACAGTCACTCAGCAAATATCTGCACTCACCGATGCATTACTTATGTTGACTTCTACCACTCCCCTCCCATTTCAGACGTCATGCCTAGTCAGGATATGAAAAACCAGCACATGGCAACACTTGGACTCTGAGCAGCAGAGCTCATGCCTTACCTAGATCTGTGGAATTGTGTAATATACAGAATCCACACTGCAGACTGTATGTAAGAGTAATTCATCATAACTGGCTGTGCTGTTATAGGATAATAATCAGCAATGGGATGCTGTGATATGGCCTTATAACAGTGTTCTATTCCTCCTGTGTCATAGCAATTTGCCAGTAATGTAATTGTTTTTAATTTATGAAAAAAAAAAACACAGTATAATTTTTATCATTTTATAGTGACATGTAATGTTGTGGGATGTCGGCAAAATCAAGTTAGGTAAAAAAAAAAAACCATTTCCTGACCAATTTCTCTTTTTTTCCCCCTCTCTCTTGAAGTTAAGACAAAAAAGTACTTTTATTTTTTACATAGAAAGCATACATAATGGCTTTTTTTTTTCGAAAATTAAAAAAAAAACATTTTCTCACAAATTTCACCGTATCAGAAATTGCACATTTTTTTTAAAATCAGTTTGTTATACCAGCCTCTAGTGAGTAGTTCCTATACAAACAACCCCATATTAGAACATGCACATTATTTTTCATGCCATTTGTTTTCACTGAGCCTGCGAATTCCAGTGAGCATCAACAACTGTTGACAACTAGATCTAGGTGTGTCCAGCGACAAAGAAAACTTTAACTTTATGCATGTATAGAGAGACTACCAATGGGAGTGAAGACAGTAGAGCACACGTGATCTCTAGAGCACACACTGCTTCGCCTTCATCTCATATATGATATGATATAGAGAGAGAAAATACACTGGTGAATTTTGTATACAGTTACACACTCTCCAGAATGTTTTGTTGTCTAGTGGAATGCTAGCGTTGCCACCCACTGATAAACTGATTACTGTGGCAACCGATGGTAGGAACATCTACTGGAGACTTCACGGTACAGTGACTGGAGACTTGCACCCATTAAATTACTGCGTGGTGAGCATGTGTTTGTCTTGCTGCAAACTTTGAGAAAGTGTCCAGAGTGGACTGATTCGTGACTGTGTTTTAGTAATTTCCTAGCATTACTGCCATCAGAAACAGAACTGGATCATGTTTTTAGTTATGTGGACTCATCCACATAGTTTCTATGATCTCTCAGTGTTACAGTTAGAGATATGGATATGTTCATTTGTTGCGTATTCTTGACTAGAGATCCTGGCAATACTTTGACTAGAGATTCTGGTGCATTTTGCTAATAAACGTGTTGGAGAACCTGCTGCTATGAGAAAACGATGCGAATTGACTGAGATGACAGACAGCCAACCACACACTTGTCCTCCAGTCTAGCTTCAACCGTGCCAGAAGATCTCATTTACAGTACTCGCCAATAGGTTTCTCATAAAACTCAAGATTCTGTGCCTTCTGAGTATATCCTGCTATATCCAGCATGAAAAGTATGGACTAGTGTGTTTAAATCATCTACAGTTGACGTTTTTTTTTGTTCTTGGACCTTCCATCAATATATTTCATCATTAGGCTACAAATCATAAGCTCTGTCTCTATACTGCTGTTGTGTAAGGCTGATTTTTGGTCATGATATTATATTGTTTCTTATCAAATACATAGAGCAACTTTTACACAGAGACAGAATGATGTCATGGCATGTCCATCAGGTGCTGAGATAGAAAGTACTATTTTAAATGATTAAGGATTCTGTCTCATTTATGGATCAAATCTGAGAGATGCTCTCACACAAAGCAGTATGATTAAACCAGCCATCATCCCGTATTACAAATCTCCAATAACGTTGTGTGATCAATAAGTGCTGTTGGAGCAAATTATTCATAAATTTAACAGGCTAACATTTTGTTGGCTGTAAGCAAATAAGACCAGATCACTTCATAGATTCAGAAGGTTTTTTTAAGACTCTTGAAAATCGAATTTTCAAAATATTAATTAAAGTGAAAGTCCACCATATACCAGTATATCAGTGTGTGTGTGTGTGTGTGTGTGTGTGTGTGTGTGTGAGAAATCTTTGCTCACAGCCAGGTTTAAATGCTCTTTTTAAGTTAGTATGTGTATTTGTGACAGAGTTTCAAGTTATACTTGAATCTGAACATGCAATAATATGAAAAAGCATTAAAGTGTGTAATTGCATGTCACCTCCTGTGTTTATTTATAGCCACGCAGCTATGGTGTGTGATACGGGAGGGGTTTGGAAAAAGCACATGCTGTTTCTGTGGTGAAGGATGAAAGTATATGTTACAGGTGGGCTATTCAACGCTATAGTAAAATTTAGCCTCGCAGAAAGGCCTTGACCAGCACAGTGTGACCCTCATCTCACACTCTGGTCTTTTCATGCATCAGACAGAGTTTTAAAGGAAGTCTCAGGAGAGTGCTTGTTCTTTCCTGACACGGTTCCTCTTACCAGAGAGCAGTGGAGCGCATAGGTCAGGCCCTGCCAGGCTATACAAATACTCCTTCATGCTGTCCACATTAGAGATATCCTGATTCCAGCACACGTGTGTGAACACAGACACTTTTCTGGTGAGCAGCAGCATGTTGATTTCCTGCTCTGAAAGCTTGGTTCCATCTGCACAGCAGCTTTAAATGGTGCTCCAGTGTGCAGCTGCACTCCTCCACAGCTTCCTGTGTGCTGAGTGGAGAGCTGAGCCTATACAATTCCCGCTGATCACTCAACTCTCACTCTCGGCATCCGGCCGCCATTGTGCTTCCAGCCGTTCGCTGCTTTATGAAATTAGCAAGGGTGTTGCTGATGTTTTTCATTTAAAAGTTTTTTTTTTCCCCTTAAAATCTGACATTTTCAGCTTCATTACCACCTTGATGTCTTTTCCAGCACTGGAAAATACTTGAGAAATTGCACTTCATCAGTATAATTCAATATTGTTTCAGGATATTTATACTTTGCTGAAAGGTAATATTGATTTATTCATAAGCAGACTACATAATGTTAAGCATGCATGGCCAAAAAACTTAGTGGTCAAGCGATACCTTCAGGCAAAATGGTATAGTTTCTTATAACTTTCCTTATTTAAAAACATTTACTTTTTTTGTTTAAAACTAGGAACCTTTTGAATAGATATCTTACTTGAGTAGATACTAGTTTAATGTCTGGCTCATTATAGAGCATGAGAGAGTATGTCTTACTGGCGTTACTATGGCCTGTTGGTGTGTTAAATTTACTTTGACTAATACATACACCATATTGAAGGCCCGGGTTCGAGTCCCAGCCACTGGATGCAGTGCTGGTCCCAAGCCCGGAAAAATGGGAGGGTTGCGTCAGGAAGGGCATCCGGCATAAAACATCTGCCAAGTTGTTGTGCGGACCAGTTGGTCCGCTGTGGCGACCCCGAACAGGGAGCAGCCGAAAGCAACTTCTTCAATACATACACCATATTGCCAAATGTTTTGGGACGTCTGCCTTTACATGCACATGAATGTAATATGGAGTTGGCCCGCCCTTTGCAGCTATAACAGCTTCAACTCTTCTGGGAAGGCTTTCCACAAGGTTAAGGAGTGTGTTTATGGGAATTTTTTACCATTCCTCTAGAAACGCATTTGTGAGGTCAGGCACTGATGTTGGACGAGAAGGTCTGGCTCACAGTCTCCGCTCTAATTCATCCCAGAGATGTTTCTGTCAGGTTGAGGTCAGGACTCTGTGAAGTTTCTCCAGACCAAACTCACTCATCCATGTCTTTATGGACCTTGCTTTGTGCACTGGTGTGCAGTCATGTTGGAACAGGAAGGGGTCATCACCAAACTGTTCCCACAAAGTTGGGAGCATGAAATTGTCCAAAATGTCTTGGTATACTGAAGCATTAAGAGTTCTTTTCACTGGAACTAAGGGGCCAAGCACAACCCCTGAAAAACAACACCTGAATTCAATGATTTGGAGGGGTGTCCCAAAACTTTTGGCAATATAAGTGTACTTTCAAATACAGCTTATAAACTACACTATATGGGCAACAGTATGTGCACTGACCACCACACTCATATTTGTGTATTACCACGAAGTTGCACACAGCATCGAAAATCCTGGCCAAAATTTCTGAATTTTTCTGAAAATATGTTTTCCAGGTTTAAAAAATATATCTGATGACTACAAGAAAACTCCTACTGATAATAAGATAAATGTGTTTACATGCAATTCAGTAATCTGATACCTCCACATAGCTCATCACGGGGCCCCTTAATAACCCCGGCAAAAAAGAAGAACGTTATGTAAAAGTAAATTTCCCCCTTTTTTTTTTTTTTTTTGGTCCTGTTAAGGTTAGAGGTGATTACTGCTTCTGGTGCAGGTCCACTCTTTACACTTAAGTTGCTTAAACTGCTCATGAACAGATGTAAAAAAAAATAAATAAAAAAGAAAGCTTACAGATGTGCTGAATAAACTGATTTTTCCCAAAAATCAGTGTATATTGGATTTCTGGGAATTTGGATACATTATATATTGTGGCATGCTGTTTATGCTCAGAAATGTAAATGATCAGATCAGTACACGTGTCAACATGCTCAGTGTAAGTAACTGACGTGTGTGTGATAAGTGTTTAAAAATGGAAAAACTTACATTGCCTTTTATACAAGCTCCCCACTTGATTACAGGCCATAAAACACTGCAGTGCCTCCACTGAGGTCTTCTTGTAGCGTTATTGAGTGTGTGTGTGTGTGTGTGTGTGTGTGTGTGTGTGATATGTATACAGTGGTGCTTCAGTAAGCTACAGTCACACTCACAAGCACACACAGGCCGACCTCTAAGTGTTGTTTTGTCTAGGTAATTATGTATTGTTACGTTTAGAGCAGTCACATTTTTTTTTTTTTTTTTTAATACTAGCGCCATGTTTATTCTCGCAGCAGCTTAACGTTGCCCTCTAAAGACCCGGAGACGAGTCAGCTTGACTTGTGTTTTATGTTTATTTATATATTTGTTACCAGGGTTAGTGCTTAATTAACCTTGAACAAGCTTTTAATCCTAATGGCATCTGTGCACTTAGTACAGAGTACAGCTTTTCTAATTATTTACAGCCTACAATTATGCTGAGCTTATTTTCACACAAATATGGCAGAAGCATTGACCCCCTCCCCCCCAACACACACACACACACACACACACACACACACACACACACCAAAGCTAAACTTTGTATATATAGCATGTATCTTTGAGCCAAATATTCATGAGTGTATGTTTATGTACAGCTCATGTTTGTGTCTTTTTTTAATTTATAGAGAGCCATTTCTTTCTCTCTCTCCCTCTCTCTCTCTCTCTCTCTCTCTCTCTCTCTCTCTCTCTCTCTCTCTCTCTCTCTCTGTCTGTCTGTCTGTCTGTCTTTCTGTTTTCTATCTCTCTCTCATTCAGATGGAACTAAAATGATCAGATGACTGCTGAGTCTGGAGAAAACCAGTAGATAATTCCAGTTGTAATTTTGTAACAGGAGGAGGCAGAAAAGCACAGACATTGCTGTTCTGGATAAAACCACAAAGTAGCACCTGTAAAACTGGAAATTAATCCTGTACAAATATGACTAAAGAAGAATTTTGTTAAAATGAATCATTTAAGATAGTATGCTGCATAATGTTGTCCTGTATTACCCTGTATACCCCTGATTGTGTGCGACATGCATTACACACACGTACATGGTGTACGCATTGCTGCCTCACAGCTCCAGCGTCCACGGCTTGGTCCTGATCTTGGGCTTCTGTCTGTGAGTGGTGCATGCGAGAAGTGCATGTTCTCCACATGTCTGGGTTCTCCAGGTTCTCCTGTTTCCTCCCACCTTCCTGTAGTTGTTAGATTAAACTTTGGGTGTGAATAAGTCTGTGGTTGCGATTGTGTGTGTGTGCATGGTGCCCTGAAACGGATTGACTTTCCATCCAGGGTGAACCTCTACCCTACATCCAATGTTCCCCGGAAAGGCTCTGGATCCACTGCAACACTGACCAGTCAGGTGACATCTTAACCCCAGTGCTATCAGATCTACTTCTCTGCTCATCTGATCTTTGCACCACATTCAGTGTGGATTTTGAATCTGCACACATTACTCACAACTCTCTTCTCCATGCAAATAGCTTTATGTTAATCTTCACAGAAGTATAAGTCGTCATCTCACGTGTGTTGCAGGTTCATGAGATTCTTTATGATAACCCTAAAGTGCGCTCTTCTCTCTCTCTCTCTCTCTCTCTCTCCCCCCCCCCCCGCTCTCTCTCTCTCTCCCCTCTCTTTTTTGTGTGTGGGGGCAATGTAGCCCAGCTGTGAACAAACACCACCTGAAGTCAACTTGTTCTCCTTCCTCCCCCTTTGTTTAAAGCTTATTTTTCATCTTCTGCTTTTCTTCTAATTTTTCATCCTCTTCCACATTTTCTATCTGCATCTTTGTCTCCATCTTGCTTTCATTCTCACCCAGTCTCATGTTTCTGCTTGCCAGTGTATTTTCCTCTGTGCTGCTGAGGACGTCTCAGCGTGTGCCTGCTTTCCATCTTCTTTGCCTGTATTTAGCAGTCACTTCTTTCTTCTGCCAAGAACAAGCCTCACACATTCGTGTGTGTGTGTGTCCGTCCTTTTACCCTGCTCAATGGGCACGGTGCCCTGTTATATCTGGCACTAAAGCTGCCCCTTACTGTGTCCTGCAGCACATCACCACTAGTGGCATAGCATGTGATTATGGCAGCAGCTGCTGGTGGGCAGTGCTAGCACTCCCATAATGCTTTGGGCTCACTTAGGGATGTGCTTAGCTGGCAGAGGGTCCACCAAGTATTCCTAGCTCAAGCATACAGTGTACAGATAAAGTTAGTGACAGTTCACACTTCACGTTGAGGCAGGTGTTTCTACTGCTTGTGTGACATAAACCCAAAAAGAGCTGCTCTGTCGATTTGAAAATTTTCCAGTTCAGAAATCCTTTTTCCTCACATTTATCTCTGGTTATAAATGCCAAGAAAATCCTCTGCCTGCAGTTCTTATTATTGATGATTATTGTATGACTGTCATTGTCATTGCTATGGCAACAAAGCTGGTCTTACACTGCTGAACTCTTTACTCCTTACACTGCTGCACTCTTTACACTCTTCACACTGCTGCACTCTTTACACTCCTTACACTGCTGCACTCTTTACACTCCTTACACTGCTGCACTCTTTACACTCCTTACACTGCTGCACTCTTTACACTCTCCACACTGCTGCACTCTTTACACTCTCCACACTGCTGCACTCTTTACACTCCTTACACTGCTGCACTTTTTACACTCCTTGCACTGCTGCACTCTTTACACTCTACACTGCTGCACTCTTTACACTCTTTACACTGCTGCACTCTTTACACTCTCCACACTGCTGCACTCTTTACACTCTCCACACTGCTGCACTCTTTACACTCTCCACACTGCTGCACTCTTTACACTGCTGCATTCTTTACACTCCTTACACTGCTGCACTTTTTACACTCTCCACACTGCTGCACTCTTTACACTCCTTGCACTGCTGCACTCCTTACACTCTTTACACTGCTGCACTCTTTACACTCTCCACACTGCTGCACTCTTTACACTCTCTACACTGCTGCACTCTTTACACTCTCCACACTGCTGCACTCTTTACACTCCTTACACTGCTGCACTCTTTACACTCCTTGTACTGCTGCACTCTTTACACTGCTGCACTCTTTACACTCCTTGCACTGCTGCACTATTTACACTCCTTATACTGCTGCACTCTTTACACTGCTGCACTCTTTATACTGCTGCACTCTTTACACTCTTTACACTGCTGCACTCTTTACACTGCTGCACTCTTTACACTCCTTGCACTGCTGCACTCTTTACACTCTTTACACTGCTGCACTCTTTACACTCTCCACACTGCTGCACTCTTTACACTCCTTGCACTGCTGCACTCTTTACACTCTTTACACTGCTGCACTCTTTACACTCTTTACACTGCTGCACTCTTTACACTCTTTACACTGCTGCACTCTTTACACTCTTTACACTGCTGCACTCTTTACACTCTTCACACTGCTGCACTCTTTACACTCCTTATACTGCTGCACTCTTTATACTGCTGCACTCTTTACACTCTTTACACTGCTGCACTCTTTACACTGCTGCACTCTTTACACTCTCCACACTGCTGCACTCTTTACACTCTCTACACTGCTGCACTCTTTACACTCTCCACACTGCTGCACTCTTTACACTCTCCACACTGCTGCACTCTTTACACTCTCCACACTGCTGCACTCTTTACACTCCTTACACTGCTGCACTCTTTACACTCCTTGCACTGCTGCACTCTTTACACTCCTTGCACTGCTGCACTCTTTACACTCTTTACACTGCTGCACTCTTTACACTCTTTACACTGCTGCACTCTTTACACTCTTTACACTGCTGCACTCTTTACACTCTTCACACTGCTGCACTCTTTACACTCCTTATACTGCTGCACTCTTTATACTGCTGCACTCTTTACACTCTTTACACTGCTGCACTCTTTACACTCTTTACACTGCTGCACTCTTTACACTGCTGCACTCTTTACACTCCTTACACTGCTGCACTCTTTACACTCCTTACACTGCTGCACTTTTTACACTCTCCACACTGCTGCACTCTTTACACTCCTTGCACTGCTGCACTCTTTACACTCCTTGCACTGCTGCACTCTTTACACTCTTTACACTGCTGCACTCTTTACACTCTTCACACTGCTGCACTCTTTACACTCCTTATACTGCTGCACTCTTTACACTGCTGCACTCCTTACACTGCTGCACTCTTTACACTCCTTACACTGCTGCACTCTTTACACTCCTTACACTGCTGCACTTTTTACACTCTCCACACTGCTGCACTCTTTACACTCCTTACACTGCTGCACTCTTTACACTCTTTACACTGCTGCACTCTTTACACTCTTTACACTGCTGCACTCTTTACACTGCTGCACTCTTTACACTCCTTACACTGCTGCCCTCTTTACACTCCTTACACTGCTGCCCTCTTTACACTCCTTGCACTGCTGCACTCTTTACACTCTTTACACTGCTGCACTCTTTACTCTTCACACTGCTGCACTCTTTACACTCTCCACACTGCTGCACTCTTTACACTCTCCACACTGCTGCACTCTTTACACTCCTTGCACTGCTGCACTCTTTACACTCTTTACACTGCTGCACTCTTTACACTCCTTACACTGCTGCACTTTTTACACTCTCCACACTGCTGCACTCTTTACACTCCTTACACTGCTGCACTCCTTACACTCTTTACACTGCTGCACTCTTTACACTCTCCACACTGCTGCACTCTTTACACTCTCTACACTGCTGCACTCTTTACACTCTCCACACTGCTGCACTCTTTACACTCTCCACACTGCTGCACTCTTTACACTCCTTACACTGCTGCACTCTTTACACTCCTTACACTGCTGCACTCTTTACACTCTTTACACTGCTGCACTCTTTACACTCTTTACACTGCTGCACTCTTTACACTCTTCACACTGCTGCACTCTTTACACTCCTTATACTGCTGCACTCTTTATACTGCTGCACTCTTTACACTCTTTACACTGCTGCACTCTTTACACTGCTGCACTCTTTACACTCCTTACACTGCTGCCCTCTTTACACTCCTTACACTGCTGCCCTCTTTACACTCCTTGCACTGCTGCACTCTTTACACTCTTTACACTGCTGCACTCTTTACTCTTCACACTGCTGCACTCTTTACACTCCTTATACTGCTGCACTCTTTACACTGCTGCACTCCTTACACTGCTGCACTCTTTACACTCCTTATACTGCTGCACTCTTTACATTGCTGCACTCTTTACACTGCTGCACTCTTTACACTGCTGCCCTCTTTACACTCCTTACACTACTGCACTTGCTGCACTCTTTACACTCCTTGCACTGCTGCACTCTTTACACTCCTTACACTGCTGCACTTTTTACACTCCTTATACTGCTGCACTCTTTACACTGCTGCACTCTTTACACTCCTTACACTGCTGCACTTTTTACACTCTCCACACTGCTGCACTCTTTACACTCCTTGCACTGCTGCACTCTTTACACTCCTTATACTGCTGCACTCTTTACACTGCTGCACTCTTTATACTGCTGCACTCTTTACACTCTTTACACTGCTGCACTCTTTACACTCCTTGCACTGCTGCACTCTTTACACTCTTTATACTGCTGCACTCTTTACACTCTTTACACTGCTGCACTCTTTACACTCTTTACACTGCTGCACTCTTTACACTCCTTGCACTGCTGCACTCTTTACTCTCCTTACACTGCTGCACTCTTTACACTCCTTACACTGCTTCACTCTTTACACTGCTGCACTCTTTACACTGCTGCACTCTTTACACTCTTCACACTGCTGCACTCTTTACACTGCTGCACTCTTTACACTCCTTATACTGCTGCACTCTTTACACTGCTGCACTCTTTACACTCCTTATACTGCTGCACTCTACACTGCTGCACTCTCCACACTGCTGCACTCTTTACACTCTTCACACTGCTGCACTCTTTACACTCTTCACACTGCTGCACTCTTTACACTCCTTATACTGCTGCACTCTTTACACTCCTTACACTGCTGCACTCTTTACACTCTTTACACTGCTGCACTCTTTACACTCTTTACACTGCTGCACTCTTTACACTCTCCACACTGCTGCACTCTTTACACTCTCCACACTGCTGCACTCTTTACACTCCTTGCACTGCTGCACTCTTTACACTCTTTACACTGCTGCACTCTTTACACTCCTTACACTGCTGCACTTTTTACATTCTCCACACTGCTGCACTCTTTACACTCCTTACACTGCTGCACTCCTTACACTCTTTACACTGCTGCACTCTTTACACTCTCCACACTGCTGCACTCTTTACACTCTCTACACTGCTGCACTCTTTACACTCTCCACACTGCTGCACTCTTTACACTCTCCACACTGCTGCACTCTTTACACTCCTTACACTGCTGCACTCTTTACACTCCTTACACTGCTGCACTTTTTACACTCTCCACACTGCTGCACTCTTTACACTCCTTGCACTGCTGCACTCTTTACACTCCTTATACTGCTGCACTCTTTACACTGCTGCACTCTTTATACTGCTGCACTCTTTACACTCTTTACACTGCTGCACTCTTTACACTCCTTGCACTGCTGCACTCTTTACACTCTTTATACTGCTGCACTCTTTACACTCTTTATACTGCTGCACTCTTTACACTCTTTACACTGCTGCACTCTTTACACTCCTTGCACTGCTGCACTCTTTACTCTCCTTACACTGCTGCACTCTTTACACTCCTTACACTGCTGCACTCTTTACACTGATGCACTCTTTACACTGCTGCACTCTTTACACTCTTCACACTGCTGCACTCTTTACACTGCTGCACTCTTTACACTCCTTATACTGCTGCACTCTTTACACTCCTTATACTGCTGCACTCTACACTGCTGCACTCTCCACACTGCTGCACTCTTTACACTCTTCACACTGCTGCACTCTTTACACTCCTTATACTGCTGCACTCTTTACACTCCTTACACTGCTGCACTCTTTACACTCTTCACAATGCTGCACTCTTTACACTGCTGCACTCTTTACACTCCTTACACTGCTGCACTCTTTACACTCCTTACACTGCTGTACTCTTTACACTCTTCACACTGCTGCACTCTTTACACTGCTGCACTCTTTACACTCCTTACACTGCTGCACTTTTTACACTCTCCACACTGCTGCACTCTTTACACTCATTACACTGCTGCACTCTCCACACTGCTGCACTCTTTACACTCTCCACACTGCTGCACTCTTTACACTCTTCACACTGCTGCACTCTTTACACTATTCACAATGCTGCACTCTTTACACTGCTGCACTCTTTACACTCCTTACACTGCTGCACTCTTTACACTCTTCACACTGCTGCACTCTTTACACTGCTGCACTCTTTACACTCCTTACACTGCTACACTCTTTACACTCCTTACACTGCTGCACTTTTTACACTCTCCACACTGCTGCACTTTTTACACTCATTACACTGCTGCACTCTCCACACTGCTGCACTCTTTACACTCTCCACACTGCTGCACTCTTTACACTCATTACACTGCTGCACTCTTTACACTCTTCACACTGCTGCACTCTTCACACTGCTGCACTCTTTACACTCCTTATATTGCTACACTTTTCACACTGCTGCACTCTTCACACTGCTGCACTCTTTACACTCCTTATACTGCTACACTCTTTACACTGCTGCACTCTTTACACTCCTTATACTGCTGCACTCTTTACACTGCTGCACTCTTTACACTGCTGCACTCTTTACACTCTTTACACTGCTGCACTCTTTACACTGCTGCACTCTTTACATGGCTGCACTCTTTGCACTTTTTACACACTTTACACTGCTGCACTCTTTACACTGTTTACAGTGCTGCACTCTACACTAGTGATGGGAAGTTCATATCATTTTACTGACTCAGATCTTTGAATCTCATTCAGGGGGGGGGCCTTACTCAGCATTATTGCTTTTCTTTTATACACCGATCAGGCATAACATTATGAGCAGTGACAGGTGAAGTGAATAGCACTGATTATCTCCTCATCATGGCACCTGTTAGTGGGTGGGATATATTAAGCAGCAAGTGAACATTCTGTCCTCAAAGTTGATGTGTTAGAAGCAGGAAAAATGGGCAAGTGTAAGGATTTGAGCGAGTTTGACAAGGGCCAAGTTGTGATGGCTAGACGACTGGATCAGAGCATCTCCAAAACTGCAGCTTTTGTGGTCAGTATCTATCAAAAGTGTTCCAAGGAAGGAACAGTGGTGGACCAGACCAGGGTCATGGGCAGCCAAGGCTCATTGATGCACGTGGGGAGTGAAGGCTGGCCCGTGTGATCCGATCCAACAGACGAGCTACTGTTGCTCAAATTGCTGAAGAAGTTAATGCTGGTTCTGATAGAGAGGTGTCAGAATACACAGTGCATGATGGGTCAGGGCTGTTTTGGCAGCAAAAGAGGGACCAACACAATATTAGGCCATAATGCTACTCCTGATTGATGCAGGAACACAGAAGATGGCAGATGCAAGCGCAGGTTCTGTTTGCGTAAAGTGCAAAACTAAAACTGTGAGAACAAGAAGCATAAACCTAAACTGAAGAAACAAGGCAAAAACAAGCTGAAAAACCACAAACACCACACCAAAGCTCAACAATGAGACGCTGACACACAGGAACTTCTATAATTGTGTTTATCAGAGTGAAAGGTGACACAGGTGCTTTCGACTGAAAACACGGCATGCCGGCGCTGATGGGATTCATTATCAACACTGAAGTCTGCTGGAAGAACCTCTGCATGTTCATCATTTAATCACTGATCAGTTACATGATTTTATGCATTATCTGTATTAAATGCTACATCACACTGGATTTACTAAGATCCCTTTTATCTAATTTGCATTTACAAGTGCATTAATTGTAGGTGTGTTGCAGGTGATCTGCAAAGATTAATGGAGTGAGTGACACTGTGTGACCAGTAAGAGGTGGAAACAGTATTTAAATGAGAAATTTTGCATGCGCCATTTTTTCTCAGACCCCCAAAAAAGTACACTGAACTGAAATGAAAGAATAACAGTGATTAAACATGCCAGAAAACACTTCAAAATACAATTTGAATGTGGACTTAAGTGTGCATGATGTAATTTTGATGTACATTTTGCCAATAAGGCTTTTTAATGAAGCTTTTAATGCTCTGTTTAAACACTCTCTCAAGTATTTAGGAAAAGTGCAAGCGTGCAGTGAATAACTAACGTGAAGCCAACTTTACTGCAGCAATAATAAGCCTTCATTCGAGGGAATATGTAACGTTTTGATCGTTTAGACACCAAGGTATAATTCCGATCTGTTTTCTCATTATTCAGGCTCTGTAAATGGTGGAATTTGGTCTTTCACAAAATTATCTAGAGGTTGCGGAAAATGTAATTCCTGCCCTTTGGTCGTATTAATTTGCACACATAACCGCTGTTCCCTAAGTTACTTTTACACTACAGCTGTTAAATTAATCTATTTGCATATAGTCTCCACTCTGTATTTTGCCCTGAAGATTAACAGTCCATATTCATTATAGTAAACTCTGCCCAGTGCTGGACTGGGTGAGATGCAGTGTGTGTCTGTGTGAGTGGAGCAGTATGGAGTCCAGGTTGCATTAGTGTGGAGTGAGGTGGTTGTTGTTCCTCAGGCTCTGGCAGTAAAGCAGCTTTGGGCCCTGTGCCATCTGCTTCCAGACACTGAGCTGAGGGGAAACCCGGGGCCTTCTCACTCTGGAATTAGCAGGATCATGTGATAATGAGCCCCTTTAATATATGTCCTTCCCTGCTCAGTGTGCAGATCAGAGACGTGAGCATTAGCATCAAGGCAGAAGGGAGTTGTACATGTAATGGAGATGTTTATTCTTCCTGCCACACCTACTGTTAGCCCTTTTAACACTTTCCCCTCTGCCGCTGTTAAACATTTTAATCAGGGCTTCAAGTGAAGGCTTTTTTTTTTTTAAAGAAAGTTTTCTTGTAGTTTTCTTGTCTTTATCCTGTTGTGTTTTAGAGTTTTCTTTTGTCCTGCTGTTTTTTTTTCCAAATGCTTTTTCAGAGCACGCAGTGATAACAGTGCATGATGGCCATACTGTATGTGACTGAAAATATGACCCTAGTGCCCAAGCTGTGCATAGTTTAGGTCAGAGGCGGTTCATGTCTCTTCAGGACAGTGTGCTGCATTGTATATCTCTCACCCTACATTCACACTCACAAGCACCGAAGCAGCAGGCCACTGACTGTTCACTCCATAAAGTCATGCGTGAATTTTGAGAGCCGCCGTTCTCACTGCACTGACGCTTCCACATGGTGACAAATCAATCTGAAATTTTCCAGCTTTATGCAGATTGGTTCAAGTGAAGTGAGAAATCCAAACGGTTCAGTTCGGTTCAACAAGGCAGTCATCTGCCATCAAGTCGATCTGCCATTGAGCGACCTTTTGGTAAAGTACAAATGAATTCTAGGCTGCGATTACAGAATAATGGAAGAGTCTAGCAAGTTGTATCTGTGCTAAATAAAAAACAATCACATATGTATTGTGTTTAAATAATTAATTAATTAATTCATTCATTCATTCTTACAATGACTAGAACATCAGTACTATCAATAGCAAGGCCATTGCAGTAACCATAACACTGATGATTGCAGCCATCAGTAATAGCAGGATGGTTTAAAAAAAAAAAAAATCTTGTAGGTAATGGTAAGTATAATGAGAAGATGAGAGTCTGGTAATGGATTCTAGGTGTGTCTCATAACTCTCCTTCATTACAGCTAGCTGAAATGTTATGTTATGTAAAGTTATGTTTTAGTGGTTGATGAAATAAGGCTGCACAAAAAACTTGCTTGTGATTAGTTTCTTATTCGCTCCAATATGTCCACAGATGTTTTGTACTTCATGACCCACACACACACACACATACACACACACATACACATGCATGCCTACACAGAAACAAATCATGGCTGAATTTTAAAACTTGTGCTTGTGATCAGAAGTAACAAATTTGTCCCTAAACCAATATTTAATATTCTGCACTCCATATGAGATTATGAATTATGAAAAAAAGACTAAATTGATCAAATAAATTGATAGGATGAGTGAGCTGTTGCTGCACATGCCATTTTTCTCTAAAGCTGCCAGTGATGCATTACTCATAAGAGTGATCATCACCAGCAAGTGACTTATTTGGATGCCAAGACTGCACAGCTCAATCTGTTCGATGTCAACAAATAACTAACACAGGTTTTGTACTAACTAGCAGGGTCTCAGCTAATGCAGTACAAATTTAATTCAGACGAGCCATCATTCACAGACCCCAACCAACAAAAATCTAGCTATTGTACTCGTACACGTGTTCCCTACAAACTTCTGAAATTCATATTTTCTTAAACCATATTATGAAGTCTGGATGATGGGCTGATGAGCTGAAAGCATTCATGCAAGTGGATTTCAAAAGTAAATATTCAATTATTCTTGTCTTAGGTACTGAGTTTAGAGAGTAAACTGTAAAGCCACAGCAGAAGGAGAATGAACAAACACACACACAAATATACACACACACATGTATATACACAGGCCAAGAAAACACAATTAGTCCTTGTCAAAGTTCCCAAACATCACTATACATCTCAATCACCCCCAAAAACCATTAGTTACAGGAGGAGCAATTCATCAAGCAGGAAACATGTAACACACACCACACATACACTCTCTCTAGGGGTTTGGACTTAGTAGTAAAGAGTAGTAAAGCAGTAAAGAGACTTCTGCTTCCTCTCTGAAGTGTGTGACCCTGTGTCATGGTATAACCACCTCAATTCCCTTCCTCCTCTCAGGCTAAATATACACACTTTCTCGATGTTAAATATAGCCTCTTCCGACTATCTGGCTCATGCGTCTCTTCATGCTTAAAAATCACTCACGTTCTCATATCCTCAAGCTGCTGTAGGGCTGTGTCCACTTATTAATAGTTATATTAAAGCAATTATTACATTCCGTAGCCTGTGTGTGTGGTGGATGAAAGAGATGTGTGTAGACCCACAGGCCTGGATTACACATTAATACCAAGGCAAAAGCAATAATTGCTTAATTATTTAGATGGCAGTGGAAGCACTGACACCAGATAAATAAAAGGTTTTGGACTCGCTGCCCAAGGTCCTCACCGGATTTGTTTTATGAATTTCAATTACATTGCTGCCTCTGTAGTAAAAGCACGCCACTAAAGCCAGACCTCTGTAGCCTTAAACACATCTGCTGTTTTCTTGCTGAGAGCGAGATCTGAGGCTGTCTGCTGCACCACTGTAAAAATGTTGAGCTGTGAAAATGTACACAATAACACGATGCCGGTGCTAAATACAGCTTCTAACCTGATGTGTCTGTCTGTGTCTTTCTGATGCAGGGGGCCATTTAGCGTGGTGAGGAGATGCATCAACAGAGAGACAGGCCAGCAGTTTGCAGTGAAGATTGTAGACGTGGCCAAGTTCACCTCTAGCCCTGGCCTCAGCACAGAAGGTGAGAGAAACACATGCATACACACTTCTGCTTTAAAGTCGTCATGAACTCGGGGCGAACGCTGTGTTATTGTGCTACTTGGAAGCCTATCATTGGGAGATCATCATGGTCAAGAACCAAGAAAACAAATTCAACCATATTCTCTCTTTCCTGTCAATCACAGTGACCCTAGCCAATCACGGGCAGCTCGTGTTTGTATGCATGTCCTCCATGTGTGTATTACGCTGCACTGTTAACATGCACAAGCTGCAGTTTGAACAGATGCTGTTTGTTGGCTTCACATATACCAGAGGAAGTACGTGTACTTCCTGCCTGATTTCATGTTTTCATGTGATATGGGTGAGCTGGCTAAAGGGTGGGATTTACCAAGACCAGTTTGGGGAGAATATATATATATATTTTTTTAAACTATCTGTTTCAATAGCTGTTTCTGATTCTTTCTGTATTTAAAACAGATTTTCTTAGTACTTTAATTTATAAAAAAAAAAAAAAGACATTTGAGCTCAGTTAGTGGTTTACCAAATTAGAGGATGATGCACTTGAAAAAGTAGTGATGAAGAAAAAAGCCTTGGCATATTTTTACATGTTTAGCTGCTGTTTAATAAATTATGTAGATCATAACAATGTAAATTCTGATTAGTTTACTAGTAGTTAGCTAGCTAGCTAGCTAGGTATTTTGGTCTGCCAGACGACGTGGGTGTGTATACATGTCGATGTACATGTGTATTCATCTATATTCATGCACCCTGGTATTTCAGATAATGGTGAAAGTTTTCATACTCCATTTTTAGCAGTTATTTTTGTCTACCTAGATTTCTAATGTGGTGCATAAGGTACATGTGGTAATAAGGGGCATTCCATCCATACAAACTGTTCAGTGAACCTTGAGTAGCACATCTCTCTGTAACTAAGAGCAGACTGAAACTTCCAGCAAAATGAGTATAGAATGAATTCAATTTATTTTTGTTTATTTGAATTGAGGAATCATTTATTGCATTAGTTCATGCAGTACATTTTATTCTATCACTACAGTCAGAGTAATGTGCAGGAGTTTAGCTGAACACTGTGTGAACTTCTGAGCTCTCCAGTCTTCTCATCAGTACTTTCTGTAGGAAGGAAGAGCTGTTTCTGTCTGAGTGTGAGGAGAGCTGACTGAGCTACTGATCCTACACTAGAACACACACACACACAAACTCTGCAGCTATTTCATTTCCAGACTGCCAAAAATCTACAGTTTAGTCTATTTATTTATTTATTTTTTATTCATTTATTTATTTGTTTGTTTGTTTATTTATTTATTTATTTTTTTTTGGGGGGGGAAAGACTTCTTTTCTGACCTCATGCTGCTCCTCCTGCTTGCTCTGCTAAAACACCATTCAGTCCAAACATGAAAACAGTGTTTATGGAAGAAAGACAAGGTTATAAGACAGTAAAAGAAGAGTAAAATATTTCTTAATATTCATTCATGTTGATTCATTTACTCCTTTAACACTTTACAAAGGGTTAAAGAGGTTTAAAAAAAAAAAAAAAACTCAGTAAAGGTTTAATTAATCCAACTATTAACATATTTAGCTCATCATTTACTTCTCTTTACTTTATTATTTATTTGTATAGGAATGTTTTGGCTATTTATTTGACCATTTTATTCCAGAACCTTCCAGAAACTCTACTAGTAAGAAGCTAATAATGTGAGTGACAAAAACTGAGCTTAAAAAAAAACAACAAAAACAAATCAAGAATGCCCTGGTTATTCATCATGGACCCTGCTCGAGTACCACTGTGTGGGAGAACATGCTGTAATTAAATATACAAAACATGCCCATAATCAAATACACAAAACACAGCATAATGAGGCATGTTGTGCAGCTTTAAGACACACAGACACGCACGTTCTCACAGTCACAGAGTCTCATATGGCTGTGTATGAACTGGTGCACACTCGCAACCACAAACTGCGTGCGTGTGTGTGTGAGAGAGAGAGAGAGAGAGAGAGAGAGTGTGTGTGCATGCAGAGTCTGGCTCTGTTCTGTAATTACTTACAGCTCTGACCTTGGCCATCTATCATAGCAGCTGTGTGTGTGTGTGTGTGTGTGTGTGTGTGTGTGTGTGTGTGTGTGTGTAAGTAAGAGTGTGGTTGAGTGTGTGTAAGGGTGTGTGTGTGTTTGCCTCATCACCAGGCCAGCACTGTCTCCTCTAATTGTGTTTTGTGGCTCGACGTTGTCTTGTTCATTTTAAGTGACTTGTTGCACTGCAGATGCCATTTCACTGTTGTGCAGGTTAGCAGTTATTATGATGACCAGGTGTGGTAGAGATACCTGTATATTAACGTAGTGTTAGAAAAGAAAGAGGTTTTTGTGTGTGTGTGTGGTGGGAAGGTGGCAATTATCAAGAACTCTATTTCAATTTCTGTAAAATGTATAGTAGACATAAACTAATGTTGTGTTGTTTCATATAAACAAAACAACGTTAAGGAAAATGTAAGAATCCTGGACAATGATCAGTTTAGTCACATAATGAAGAAGATGGAAAATAACTTACTGGTTTGCTTGATTAACCAGTTTGGCTTGTGCTTTGCCAGTTGTTAGTTGATTAAACTGAGTTGGAACATTCAGCTCATTATTCTGAGTGTGTGTGTGTGTGTGTGTGTGTGTGTGTATTTATATATCCAAAAGAAGGGTTATTAATAGAAGTTGCTTTCACTGCTCCCTGTTCGGGGTCGCCACAGCGGACCAACTGGTCCACACAACAACTTGGCACAGGTTTTGCACCGGATGCCCTTCCTGACGCAACCCTCCCTTTTTTTTCCGGGCTTGGGACCGGCACTGCATCTACTACTGGCTAGGGTTTGGGCATTGGCTGGGAATTGAACCTGGGCCTTACTGACCTACCAATGCCCAAAAGAAGGGTTATTAATAAACCTTAATTTATTTAGACCTGGTTGTCTACAGCACTTTGCAGAAATAGAATGGTTTGGATCAGTTACTGATTAGCGCTTTACAATCTTGGTGAACTTCTAGTATATTTACACCTGACCAGTGTTTTCCTCTACATAATCTAGTCCCATTCCACATCCAGTCTCCATGAGAAGGTTGTTGTTTTATTTTTATTTTTTAAATCAACCTCAGGGTTAAATGTTTAATAATAAAAGTCTATTCTGAAACTCATTAACATGTTTAGACTGAAATATTTGCAGTGTGATTAGTGATTCTGTTGCTAATTTGTTAGGTGATGCTGTATGTTTGTGATTCCAGTGATGTTTATTTGGGGGAAATTTTCTAATGATCCTAAACATAAGGGATAACAGTCTGATTTTGCTGTGAGCTCATTAAAAACAAAACAGCAAGAGGTTCTTTTTCTCAGTCACTGTGTCTCAGTGATGTTCAGTGTCTTATTAATGCGAAATCCAGCTTTGTGGAGACAGCAAACATTACAAAGTTTGAGAACGCAGTGCAGATGTTTGACACGGCTGAGCCGAGTTATGGCTAAGCGTTGGCTCGCCAGTTAGAGATCTGCCAGATGAAAGTGCGATGACGCTGACAGCATTATTAGCATGCAGGTAGATGATGTGGAGGCTGATGACTTTCAGTACAGTGTGCTGAGGATGGGAGAGTGCTGGACAGACTAAAGTACTGCTGCATTGCAATCTTTTGCTATCTTTATGTGGACAGAGGTATTTAAACAGTAATGTAGAAATCCGTTAGCCAACGTGAAAATAGCGGAACATGTTGCTGAATCATCGGCACAAAATAAATCATGTGTTATTTATAAAGGTTAATATGCAAGTCATTCAGGGTGATTTTTTTTTTTTAAAGTGCTGCAGACGAATCGAATTCATTTTTAAATTAGGTGTGACGTCTCGCGCACTCGCTAACTGGGTGTGTTAGCAGTCATTCTTGGCTGTTGTAGAGGGAATCTCCTATTGGTATGCAGCGTCAGTGTTTCGAACACGGTCAAGGAGATAAATTTGTCAGTGTGAAGACTTGCAGAAAAAGTGTTAATGGAGAGCGAAATGTGAGGAGCTCGAGTCAAGAGCTGAGCAGAAGGCGCATCGAGCAGCTAATCCAGTCAGGGGCTTGTGGGAGCTGCTGATGTAAAGAAGCCGGGCAGAATGGAGCAGAGAGCAAACTGAAGCCGACAGCGTAGCCGTGCACGGTCTGGATAAAATAACAAGCGCAGCCCGTGAGGAATGTAGGAGTGCTGGATGGATGATTAGGATAGATGTTGCTTTCTGTTTTTCTAGCTCTGAGAATTGCATTAGATCATCCTGTAGGTTCTCTCATATATAACTGAATGACTCTGTTTTGGTTTTGGTTTTTTTTTTTCTCCTCCATGGCACACATTAAAACCTCTCTCACAAAGTTATTCTAAGGAAAAAGCTGCTCAATAATCAGCTCGCTGTCCAACATTTTCAGTCGAAAACTCGGCCAGCTCTTGTTTTTCTGCTTCGGGACAGCGAATGGAAAAATCCATTTGTCATAGCAGGGCACACTGGGTGTGTGTTCCTTTCTCTCTGCTCAATGGCCGAAGCTCTCTGATGCTCTCATTTTCATTCCCTCCATTCTTCAGGCTTGAATAAAACACTCACGAACAGTCTGCCTCCAGCACCGGGTATATTTCATAGACCTCTCTTCTCCTCTCTGGGGCACAGAAGATAAACAGCGAAGGCTTTTACTCAGTTGAGTGTGTCCTTTCACTGACCCCGTCACTCAGCGTGCGTTGTTGTTGGTTGTGAGCCAGTGGGGAGTGAAAGCATGGAGCACAGTAATCGAAATCTCAAACAGTGGAATTGACCTGAGAGGAAGTGGCCTCGTATGGGACTAGTGTGCTGAAGCGCAGTGGGAGGGAGAGCCTGAGAGACAGGGTTCTGTGAAGCCCAAAATCCATCCCTGCTCAACAAAACAGCCACGTATTAAAGTCCTACAAGCACCATCACTTTCACTGATACTCTACCCTGCTTTCAGGATTCACTCATCTTTAATACACTTTTTTTGTGACAGCGGTTAGTTTTTGAACTTCATAGAGTGGTCAGTTTTGAGGTAAATATAAATGAATATATTCTCTTACTTTTTCGTTGCTCACAATGTTGCTAAACCAAAAACAAAATTTAGCCCAGGCCAGATGTTTAACTCTACTCTCCATAGTTGACATAAACTATGGAAACAGAGCTCAGAAATCATTTGTTTTTAACCCTGTTCGTCACACCTCTTCTCCCTTCGTATTAGCCCTGGGTCGCACGGTTGATCCTAATGCATGTGCCAATATTATCATATTCATAGTGGCACATGGTTTGCACCTTTCATCTTCCCGGGTGCCTCTGTGGCTTTTCATTAGCACTGTTTGAATTTTTAATGCAGTTATTAGTGCCTGCGTCTCAGGTTGTGCCAGTGAAGCAGTCTGTTCAGCTTTGCGAGCGTGGTGCCTGTGAGCAGAGTCATTATAAGGTTGACACTGAAGAGGTGGCTTCCTTCATATGCGCACCGAGACATCTCCAGGGAGTCCAATTCAAATGGACATGCTCTGAATGGATAGATCCCGTCTCGCTATTTCATTTACTCAACTCTCAGCCTGAATTACAAAGCTTCACAACGATCTGCTGTAGTCAGCCTATCTATCACTGCAGAGAGCGAGAGAGAGGAGGAAGATTTGATGACTGCTGTCTGTTTGTGCCCTATAATGAATACTTCCTTCTTGTCACATTGAAGCAGTTAGGTTTTCATAGGAGCTGAGTATGCACAGCTTTCCAGTATTTAAGCACACACCCTCACTGAGAAGTGCTTACAGAATAAGTTCTTACTTGGTGGCCTCCATGAATGTTAAGGTCGAGGATGGAGAACATCATTAAGATAAAACTCTGGTATTCTGGTCTGTTCGCATATGGTTTTGTAATAATACATGTTTGTGTACATGGGTTTCATTTGGGTTTCTCCCAGAAATGTGCCAGATCTGGGGTGTAGATGAGTGTGAGAATGTGCCTCTGTGCTGAAATGACGCTGAAATCCTATCAAATATCTGCTCCCCTCCTTATATCCAGTGTACACAGTATAAACTCCAGATTCAGTGCAACCCTGAAGCCTTTACTGAAGATGATTTGATGAATAAATGACTAAATAAAACCATTGTAAAGATTAGTACAGGTACCAGACTATATTTTTTTAATCAATGAAGGTTCTATAAATGACTTGTTTTAGTGAAAAATACTTTCCATCACCTTGTTGCCAGTCAAGAGAAGAGTCTTGATTCACTGATGTCGGCTTTGTGTCTTGTAACTGATTTAAATGGCTTTATACACAATATACAAAGCCAGGATGAGTTGAAACCGAAGCTTGTACACACTTCACAACAGCTTTCAGTGTAAATTTCCCTTTCGTGCCTTGTTTTTTGTAATTATGACATAAAATATATTAAAAAATAATTTGCTCCCAAGCAAAATAGCAGACATTAACCAGTAAATTCCACTTGCATTGTCATGTAAATTTAAGCCTCAGATCTCCTCCTAACTGCGACTCCTGTTCCTAGCCACTTATTATAGTTGTTCCTCACACGCAGCACATGCCTCAAAGCTGACAGTTTCACACTTCTGCTTATCGAAGCCCATGGTGCTCACAGCAAATTACCTATTTTGAAGTGAAGGTTTTGAAGTGAAATGAAGGTTTTCTCTTTCCATTTTAAGTAAATGGGGAAAGGGAACAAATACACTATTATTTAGTGGGACGCCTCCGTGTATCCATCTAGTCATAAATCAAGACAAGTAGACAGGACATGTTTCTAGTGAAATTCAGGGGGTTTGTAAGGATGTATAGGAAAAGTGGGGGTTTTTTTTTTTTGTTTTTGTTTTTTTTGCCTGCTAGAAATGATAAGATACAGATAATTGACTCTTATCCTGATTGTGGATTTTTTTTTTCTTGTTCTGGGCTTCAATCCATATGCATCAACAGATTGTATGCTCTGTCCTTCTACAGCACTTAGCCCATATCCAGAGTGAATGACAGATGTTGCGTCCATCAAAAACATTTCATCATGCTACTACAGATAGGTCAGAGTCCAGGAATACTGAAGCTTTAAAGCTAATCATCAATCTGACATCCTGTTAGAGGAAATTTAGTACTACTTTAGTCTACCATCTAAACAGTACAACACCAGTGATTCCATCACCTGGCTGTCAGGAGAGAGAAAGTCTTGATGCATGTTTTCTTCGTGTCCTGTGGGATGGTGAGGCAAGTCTAGCTCAAAGAGAATGTGGTTCAGGCTGGGTTTAATAAATGTCTTTAGGTAGGTGTGGACTGGTCTGTTTTTACATTTGTAGGGAAGTGCCAGTGTTTTACTTCTGATACATTTACCTGCTTAGATCTGGCCATAAAAATAGCTATTGATGCCGACATGAGATTAAAAGAATAATAAATAAATAAATACATCTGATACAGAGGTGGTGAAGCAGAAAAGTGTTCATCAGGAGACTGCAAGTTTAAATCAGACCAAGTTCCAAGCAGCTTGTGGCAGGGAGCTAAGAAAGCAATATTGGGCCTGCTCTCTGAATATGAAAGGGGGGACACAGTATTTAGGCTGATAGTATCCTAAGTCTGTGACCTGTTGAACCAGTAATAGTGTTCACTGAAAGAGTTTTCAAAGCACTCTTGTACGTCGCTCTGGATAAGAGCGTCTGCCAAATGCCAGAAATGTTAAGGATGGCATACTTCATTTCTCCTGTCAGTCCATAGGCAGTTGTGGGCGTCTGTGAGCATATGTATCTGAAAGAGGACATTTTCTCTGAATGTTTTATGCTGCAGCAGGAACAACAGTTTGAAAGGATGCAGCTGGCTGGCTGGTGGTTGTTCTGATGGGGAAAAGCTGGCTGTTGGCTAGTATTTGGCAGATGACCAAATCAGGGAGAAAATGGGGGGGGGATGTGTGCGGTAGTTATGGACAGCGAGTGGTGTAACTGCAGCAAGGGGGTGGTGTGAGAGAACTTAAAACTAAAATTTATCCCTAATGAGCAAGCTTGAGGTGACGGAGAATGTCCTTTCTACAACAGCAGCCAAAAGCTCTTGAGGAACTAATAGGTCAGTGTAGTTTTTAGGGCTGAAATGATTCCTCGAGTAATTCGAATACAAAAAATCATTCGTTTAGTCCATTTACTGTAACTACACACAGAGCACCGTGTTTCCCCATGGACCATTATTACTGACGCACAACCCGCTAAACTCGGGGAGAAAAGATTCAGGCCAAAGAAAACGGCAGAAATTTTTCAATGTTTGGGATCGTTTCAAACTAAAACAGAAAGAAAACTCAGTACAGTGTGTTTACTCTAAGATTGAACTGGTGTACCACAACTGTACAAGCTCGATACTTCAATATCTCATTCGAAAACACACAATCCACGGAGTCAACACAAGCTAACGTTAGCTTAAATCAATATGACTGCTAGTTGAAATTAAGGCTCAAATATATGTGGATTGTGGCTACATGTAGTGACTATTTAAGACCGTAAATCAGTATGGTAGCTAGTTATGATGACCCTAATTTAGTTTTGTGAAAGCCTAAGCGTCATTCATGTTGATAGCCTCTCTCTGTCACTCACACACACGCCAGAATGTAGAGACATTTAAGAGGGTTTATTTTGCAAATAACTCTAATTTCATGTTACAGAAAAATGTGTTTTTCTTTATTTTATGTGTATGGACTCTTGTTCTTGTTCCAAGTTACTGTCCACTAATGTTTGCCTCTTAGAAAAGCCACAAAGTCTTTCAGGAAGACAGTAAAGGCTTATGTCCTGCTTGAGTTGTAGTTAGACTGAAACTTGAAAGTTAAGTTGCACAAAATAAATGCAATGTTTAGCTATTATTATTATTATTATTATTATTATTATTATTATTATTATTATTATTTTGTTTTAGGTTGTACTATGTTTACGTTTTATTTTTTAAGTCATTAAGTTTTTTTATTTATATATTTATATTTGCATTTTGACTGTAATATGTCAATTAAATGCACTAAATGGCTTCAGATTTTATTTAAATTTTTCTAAATAGGAAACAACTTAGTTGTTCATTTTAAGAGAACTGTCTTATTTTCTCTTGCATATTTAGTATTCCTCTTTAGTAAAGAAAAAGTACTTCTTATCCGATTACTCGATGGAATAATCGGTAGAATATTCAATTACTAAAATAATCAATAGCTGCAGCCCTAGTAGTTTCTGAGTTCATTCTATGAGTTCACGGATCAAGTGTAAGACTATCAGAGAGAAGCAGACGTGATGGAGCATGATGCTGTAGTCCAGTCTTGAGATTGCATGACTGAAGAAGCTCCTGAGGGCACTTCTGGAGAGAAATCGAGCAGCATGTTGGAGCTATGGGCTGAGGGGAAGCACGTATCGTAACAACTACATGACTCCACCTGGCTATACTTCACTGTTTTTTCTTTACTGATCTCCACTCTTCCAATGTGAATCCATCCATGGCTGATAATCTGGAGAGGGAAATATGCAGCCTTGGCCAGAAGCCTTGTTAATTGTTTGCTGTGGCTGGATGCTGATCTGCAACACAGGGAACACACTGATCACTCTGATATGGATAGCATTTAATCAAAGTACTGGCTTCAGCTCTGTTTTTTTAATGCAGTTGATTGTTAATCATCCCTGATGATTGCTCAGCCTCCTTGCTGCGATGTGTTAATGTGAGCACAGCTCACTGCTAAATGTCTAGTGAGCATGTGAGTCTACACCTTGAATATATTGTGTTTGGCTGTAAATTAACAGCTGGTGAGGAGCAAATGTACACCTAATCTCCATAAAAAATTCTGTTGATGTCTTCTATTGAAAAACTGGATCCTTTTTTTGGGAAATAGTTTCTGCTTTCACTTCTTCTCTTCTGATAATACAGAATTGTTCAACTGTCCTCAAACTGCATTAAGGCTGTCTTTATACCTCAATCCCATAATCAGCCAATTGATATAGCTGCTCTATGTAAAAATTATTCACTTACATATGTAAGCTCAGGTCCAGTGAAACCAAAAGAGTAAGAAAATGAAGTTCATGTTACAGATTTGGATCTATTGAGCATAATGTTGGGGTTGGTTGAGCTTGAAAGGAGGAACTTGACCTCAGTTCAGTGATTAATATCGTTATAGAGTAGTGTTTAATATAGTTATCTGTGCTTTATATTTAGGTAACAGTCATGATGCTTTGAAAGTTTTCTCAATCTTCAGAGCAAAGGGGTATACACTTTCTGTTCTCTTAGAAGCAGAGAGAGACAGAGCAAAAGAGAGAGAGAGAGGGAGGGAGGGAGACAGTGCAGAAGAAAGGGAGAGACAGAGGGAGAGAGAGAGAGAGAGAGAGAGCAAAAGAAAGAGGCAGGAAAGCAAAAGAAAGAGAGAGAGACAGCAAAAGGAGGAAAGAGAGGGAGAGAGAGAGAGAGAGAGAGCAAAAGAAAAAGGTGGGAGAGCAAAAGAAAGAGGGAGAGAAGAGAGAGACAGAGCAAAAGGAAGAGGGAGAATGAGACAGGGCAAAAGGAGGAGGGAGAGAGAGAGAGACACCAAGGGAGACCGAGCAAAAGAGAGACAGCGGGAGACCGAGGGAGACCGAGCAAAAGAAAGAAAGAGAGAGACTTTGACTTTTACAGTCCTTTATTTAAACAAGTCACATACATAAATCATGGTGACTCAATAAATAAATAAATAAATATTAAAACCATTTCAATAAATTAGGTTAAGTGTAGCAGTGGATAGTTAAAAGTAGTGAGGATTAGTTAAGCTCTGGTGCAAAGCAGAGCTCTCCTTTCTCCTCTCTCAACAGAGCACAGAGCTTTCTCACAACACCACACTGTCTCAAACATCAGCAAATCATTCATACTCTTATAAAAATTAAAATCAATTAAAATTCTTGATTTAACCAGTCTGGAGAAAATCCTTTTTAGCATCACAGTCTGTGTTTTGTGCAATTGTGTTTTTTCTGCTCAGGTAAATTGCCATTTTAGCTTGACCAAAAATAAAATTAATCAGTTGGCATTTGAACCTGTGTCTCTTGGCATATTTAAAACCAAGAATAAAACACTGAACAGTAAAATCAACATTAAAAGACCTTAAAATGCTCCGTAAAAACACAAACAATGGCTGTATCCTGGAGCAGTGAATAAAAGCATGAAAAACAGTTTCTCTCTGTGAACAAAAAGGACAGTCATGTGCAACATCAGTATTTAAAACAGAGATAAGAGTTCACAGAGATAATACCATGTAAAATCCTCCATTGGAGGTCAGCAGCTCTTTTGGTTAATGGTGGTTTATACAGTGCCCCCCACTCTGGTTTAATATCAGCATTAAAACCCAGAACACTTCTCCATGGAGTGTCTACCCTCCCACTTGGCTTCTTCTTATTTAAAACCTTTACACACGCTCTGTAGAGCAGCTTCCTCGACACTGACCAAAAGTCCATCTCCCTTACACCCCAGCACTCCAGGTGCGGACCTTCCGACCCGTCAAGGTCGGGAGCGATGTCCAGCTGGGGAAAAGATCTTTCTTCTGCAGGGTTGGTTTCAGTAATCTGATAGCCCATCAGCTGAACACGCTCCTTTGATGTTAAGACCGTCCTCCATTGACGTAAGAGCTGTTTGACAACACGCAGGGACCTTAGTCCCAAACGTGCTACCAGGTCCTCTGCCCGTGACAGGTCAGTCCCCGTGATTTTTACCAGCTCCCGGAGTGTCACGACCCTTGAGGAGATGAGAGCTCTGGACAGTGCAGGGGCGGTCACACCGGAGATGTCCAGATGTCCGCCGTGAATCAGGGGCTCCTCCAGTAGCCAGTGCAGGGTTCCACAGCCCTTGTTTCGTTTTCTAAAACAGTTCCAGATTTTAAAAAGTCCACGGTAAAAACTCTGTAATCCAGAAACGTCGAGTGTTTTGGTATCCATTAAAAATAAAGTTCAGTCTAGCCCCAGTCCTCCGACCTTGTGTAAAAGTCCATGGGCTACTGGTCTCCATATTAAGTCTTTGGGACCAGTGAGGAGTCTCTGGAGGAACTGGAGGCAGAAAGCTGCAGTTCTGCTGGCTAACTGGACCAGCCCCTGTCCCCCTTCTTCTTTGGGCAGGTGGAGGACGCTCTGAGGAATCCAGTGTAGACCGTCCCAGAAGAAGTCCACCAGCAGGGCCTGGATGCTTGCTAGCAGGTTTGGCGGCGGATCCACACATGCCAGCTTGTGCCAGGGGTAACGACGCGGCTAGTTTGTTGATGACCAGTGTTTGCACCAGCCGCTTCCACCTGCTCAGTCTGCCTTTCACATGCTCTACAGAGCCTTCCCAGTTTTGTTTTAAAAACTCATTACTCCCCAGATAGACACCCAAGTATTTAAAACCATCTTTTTTCCACACTAGACCCCCTGGTAGTGTAGGTCGCTCTCCTCCCCCCTCCCCAACTAAAATTGCTCCACTTTTCGCCCAGTTGACTTTTTCAGAAGATAAAACCTGAAAGTCATTTAAAATGTCAGTTAAAACATTCAAGACTTTCTGTGTGTCTATCATTACTACCAGGTCATCTGCATACACTGACAGACAGATAGAGGCATTAGTGTGTGGAACTTTAAAACCAGAAAGATGACTTCTGAGTTTATTTAAAAGAGGTTCAATCGCTAATGTGTAGAGCATGCCTGACAAAGCACAGCCTTGCCTGATACCTTCAACACTTTAAAAGGAGCACATAAACCACCATTAACCTTCAATACACTCTCAATTTCACTGTACAACACCTTGATCATGGCTATAAAACCTGGGTTGAACCCGAAGGTTTCCAGCACCTTCCACAAATATTCATGCTCAACGGTCACGGTCAGAAGCCTTTTCCTGATCTAGGAAAATCGGACCAATCTTTTAGCCCAATAGCCTGGAGACGTCCAAAATGTCACGAATCAAATACACGTTATCGAATATCAGGCACACAGTATGTCGGGTTCCTGGTGAATGAGCCGCTCCATTACCTTAGTCAGTCTCGAGGCTAATGCTTTTGAGAGCAGCTTGCAGTGAGTGCACAGCAGTGAGACGGGGCACCAGTTCTTCAGGTTTGTCAGATCTCCCTTTTTCGGCAGCAGGGTCAGGACGGCCCTCCTGCAGCTCAATGGGAGCTCACCTCTCCGTACACTGTCCCGTAGGACATCCAGCACGTCCTGCCCTATGACAGCCCAGAGCCTCATGAAGCTCCTCCAATGACAGTTCCCTGTCCAACTCTCTGGCCGCTCACTCAGAGAGCTTTGGCAGGCCCACGAGGAAGCTGTCCTCCACCACTTGTGCCCCTGACCACTCACTGCTGTACAGCTTTGAGTAAAAGCTTACTGTCTGCTTGCGAATCTCAGTGGGCTCAGATAAGAGATCCCCTGATTCTGTTCGCACAGCATGTATGAATCTTTTCTGTCCATTCTTTTGCTCTAAACTGAAAAAGAACTTAGAAGGAGCGTCCATTTTCGGCTGCGCTTTTAAAGCGTGAGCGGACCAGCGCCCCCCTGTGCTGTAATGTCTAACAGGTCGTTCATTTTGGCTTTTTTACTTTTGAGGGCTTCAATATGCCCTCGATTTCCGGTGGCCTCCAAACGCTGGAGTTCCACTATTTCTATCTCCAGAGCTTTCAGAGATCTAACAATGTCTCTTGTGACGTTGAGAGTGTACTGTTGACAAAAAAGTTTGATTTGTGTTTGTCACATCCCACCACAGCTGAAGTGAGCTAAAATCTGCCTTCTCTGATTTAAAACAATTCCATAAATAAGTAAAAGACTCTCTAAAATTAGCGTTTTTCTAAAAGTGCAGTGTTAAAATGCCAGTAGGCGCTCCTAGGTTTAACGTTCTCTTTAGTGATAGTACACTGTACCATGCTATGGTCAGAGATACCTACTGGAACAATAAAACACTTAGTAAAAAGCGTTAGCTGGTGTTTAAAACCATAAAAGCGATCTAATCTTGCCAGGGAGAGTGAGTTGTCTATGGCATGGACCCACGTGTACTGTCTCTTGTTCTTGTTAGAAGTTCTCCATATGTCACTTAACTTGTGGGCCTCCATCACCTCCCACAGACGCTTACGGGAAGCCACGTGAGGTTCTGCGTGGTTCCGATCCAAATCATCCGTAGTACAGTTAAAATCTCCACCCAGAATTAAAATATCTGCAGTGTCGCAGTCAGCAATAACATAGCTCAATGTGTCTAAAAAAAACCATCCTCTCCACTTCACTGGTGGGGGTGTACACACAGATAAAAATTAAAACCTCATTCTCATAAAAAGCTTTCACTTTTAAAAGCCTCCCAGTTAAAATCTCTTCAACTGAATAAGAACAAGGGATAAAATTGCGAGCAAAGAGCAAGGCGACTCCACCACTGAGCATTGTGTTATGGCTTAATCCCACTCCTTCACCCAATCAGCAGCATTGCTGATATCACTGTGGGTTTCCCTATTCACTCTAGTTATCAGTTTCTTCAGACGGAAAATTTCTACATCGACAAAAGCTCCTTCTCTTCTGAAGAATTTAACATCATGAATGAACTGTTTGCAGGGCAGGGAAAAACTCTTCTAATGCGACATTCTTCTGCCATTTGGTGTTCCTTAAAAACTCTTTAATGTCCTCTGCACTATAAACGACATTAACCTGTTCCTCCTGAGAATGGAAAGTTAAAACCGAGTCTGACATGCAGTCATCACTGTCCAATTCTCGTTCCTCCACCTTTGTCTCTTTTTTAGCCTGCTTTTTCCCTTGTCCCTTACCTTGTTTTTTCCTTTTATTTGGTACTTTAAAAACGGGCTCATCCACCATATCCACGTCTCCCCCGTCTCCCTGCACTGGTGTAGTGTCCGGTGTTTCCATGCCGTTGCCCTGCACCTCCGTCCCTGCCTCTGTCAGCGCAGACGGCTCCAGCGCTGCTCCAGAATCCACTGAGCTTTTCTCAGTAGACCACGGCTTCTTCCGGTCCGGTTGAGCCGAGCGTGGCTCTGCCACGGCCGGTTCGGCCGTGCATGGCTTTTCCGGGGCTGGCGTAGCTCCAGTGGGCTTCTGGGCTGCAGGCTGGGCTTGGGGCTCACTCTGTCAGGTCTGGTGCAGCAGCAGCTCCGGGGCCCGCGGCAGCCGGCCGGACCGCGGCCGCAGGGGGAACGACCCCAGCCGGCTTGGCTGCGTCCTGCCCCGGTCGCTCAGAAACACCGGGGTCACTCTGCCTCACAGGGCAGGCCCAAGCAAGATGTCCTGTTTGACCACATTTAAAACACTTAATGTTTGTATTAGAAGAGACAAAGATGTTGTAATTGAAACCGTCTACAGTGAATTCAACATGAAAACAACGTTTAGCTCACCGACACCTTCTTTAAACACCATAAAAACTATTCTTCTAAAAGAAACCAAGTGTTTCATCAGTGGGGACTTACAGCCAAGGGGGATTTTCTTAATGGGGGAGACCATTCGCCCGTACCGAGACAGCTCTTTACCGATAGCCTCGTCAGAAATAAAAGGAGGGACATTAGACAGCATAACTTTCTTAGCTGGGGAACTGAGGGGAGAAACTAATATCGTTTCATTATTGACGACAATACCTCTCACTTTTTCCACATCATTCAGGAACACCACAATAGCACTGTTCATTCTTGAGGCAGAGACAATGTTCTCATGCCCCACCATGTTACCGACTGCAAGACAACAATCTTCTACCCTCGCCACACACACTATACATACACCGTGCCGGCGAGTCATCCTCTCACACAGCGTCGCGCTCGGATCCGCCATGACCATGCTTCACCGACATGCTGCTCACACACACACCTGCACTCATGCACACACACACACAGTTATTTTTCGCGCACACACACAAAAAAAATCAGATATATTACACGGAAAAATTGCACTTCAGTGCCGAAAAAATGGCTCTCGCACTCTACACACCACACTCGCTTCTCCGCCGCGCATGCGCAGAGAGAGAGAGGGAGACAGAGCAAAAGAGAGAGAGGGAGACAGAGCAAAAGGAGGAGGGAGAGAAAGAGACCAAGGGAGACAGAGCAAAAAAAAAGAGAGGGAGACTGAGTGAGACAGAGCAAAAAAAGAGAGAGAGAGAAGAGAGAGACAGACCAAAAGAAGAGGAGAGATGCGAGTGACTGTTTATCACAGCTTTATGATCTAAAGAAAGAGGAACTTGTCTCATGAATTTTCTATAACATTAAAGCTGAACTATAAATGTTACAAATGTGTGACACGTCCTCAGTTACACTGTTTAATATATTCATAAACAAATCCCTGATGTGAGCAGAGTTGACATGAATAACATGATGAGTTATGAAACCTAAAATGTGTTTAAAAAAAAAAAAACAAATCTTAAAATCATATTCAGTCACATTTGTTTATTTAACACACCCCGCAGTCTGAACCCCTCACACTGTGACTCTAATGCTCCTTAAGATGATGCCCTAAACTCCAAAAAATACCATAGTGCAGTTCACTGGCCTTTTTATTCTCTGGAAACATTAAAAGTGATGGATTTTGCGGAATATTTCTGTTCTCTGAGACTTGATTTGTTTGCTCATAGCAACATGTTGCTGGAAAAAATACAATAATAATAATAATAATAATAATAATAAAGATTATAATAATAATCTTTTAACACTTGTGTGTTCCTTGTGTAAATAGTGTACCAATGGAAATCTTCGGCTGTGCAATACTCTTTTACTCATTAACCATGAATAAACTGTACACATACAGTGTACTGCATAGTTATCATGTCTTCAGGTATTGTGATATGATTGTTATTGTTAGATCACTCATCACTCACTGTAAGCTCTAGCGGCTCTGAGGCTGCTTTTATGGCTATGCCTCTCCCCTTTCACGTCTCTGCTTATATTCAGCTGATGAATAGAGCCTTGTGTAGCTGTAACAGGTGAATGATCATCTCATGCATTGGTTCTGCTACTTCCCATCCCTATAGTGAAATCCTCAGAGAGAAGGCATCTGTTTGTTAAAGCAATGAACAGTGAAACAGTCACTTGAGAACACTGTGTATTTCCTCTAATGGGAGCTGTGACGTTTCATTAATCACAGTGTGTGTGTTTGTGTGTGTGTGTGTGTGTGTGTAACTCACAGCAAAACCTGATCCCTCTACTGTAACCAGATCACGGTTTTCCCTCACATACTCTTTCAGGAGACCATCACATTCTCTCTCTCTCTCTCTCTCTCTCTCTCTCTCTCTCTCTCTCTCTCTCTCTCTCTCTCTCTCTCTCCCCCCTCTTTTCTCTGTTTTTTGGGGTTTAGGGCATCATCTAGTTAAAAAGGGATTTGTTTATGAATATATTAAACAGTTTAACTGAGGACGTGTCACACATTTGTAACATTTTATAGTTCAGCTTTAATGTTATAGAAAATTCACAAGACAAGTTCCTCTTTCTTTAGATCATAAAGCTGTGATAAACAGTCACTCGCCTCTCTCTCTCTCTCCCTCCCTCCACAGTTTATTAGCCAAAATCTCATACTGATTAAGAGATTTGCTTGTCCATGATGGCTAAACTTTTCCACAGATTTTTGATTCAGTTTCACACCTTCCCAAAATTCAGCAGCTTTACATGCCAAAATGACTGGATTAAAAAACACATTTAATGCAGCACATTTACCCTGCAGCGAGAAAACAGTATGCACTCATACATACCCACTCTCACACTCTCTCCATCCAGCAGTCTAGAGCCACTCAACCATAAGAGACCCAGTGAGAGCTTTGCAGACGCGTGTGTTTGTGTGTGTTTGTGTTTGTGTGCAGCATCAGTCCACCATTCTGTTTCCTAATTGCTCAGGTGCAGTGGTGTTTTGATTGACCCAATAAGGGCAGATGTGTGTGTGTGTGTGTGTGTGTGTGTGTGTGTGTGTGTGCGCGCACGCACGCACAGCATTAGTCTCCTACATTGTGTTTCCTAATTGCTCAGGTGCTGTGGTGTGTTAATGGGTTCAGGTTGTATCTTGATAAAAAAGCTTGCTGATTTGAACACAGGATAATTAGTCGTGGTGATGGTGTGAAACAGATCATTTTTAATTTGTTGAATTCTAAAGTCTGTAAGTGATTATTTGAAGACTTTGCAGCAATTTTAATCATCCGCTCTTTTCCTCTCTCTCTCTCTCTCTCTCTCTCTGTGTGTGTGGGTGTGTCTCTACCCTTCTTTATTAGTCTTGTCAGGCAGAGTGATGATCTCTATATTCTCGTACTTATCCTTTGCATCTCTTGCTTGCAGAGGGCATTATTAAAAGTTAATTCACTTATGAATTGTATTGTGCATCTCTGCTAAGGCTCACATTTAACCCCCAAAACCCCCCAGCAACACTCAGTGACAAACAAAACAGTAAGTGTTCCTCAAGCTGCAATACACAGGAGCTGCAAAATATAGTATAAGACGGAATGTGATCATACAACATAATTGATAATATAATAAATAAATAAATAAATAGTAATTAGTTATTTGGCAATGAATTTTGTTATTGAGTTTTATTTGTAGTAGCCGTTCATTGTATAGTGTGAAAATCCTGTATCTGTCTTCTTTATTGAATATGTCCATAAGCCAAGCTTTTTTTGTTTTTGTTTTGTTCAGATTTTTTTTTTTCTGAAAACGCTTCTGGACGATGGAAAAGCATCATTAAATTAAGCTGTGTGTTTATAATGCCTAATAAATGCAAAATCATCTCTGTGCTTAGGTTTATTATAACTGTTGGTCATAGTGAAGGTTTATTATGTTAAAGCTGCTGATACACTGCACGTCACAGTCACTTTTTCTCCTTTTGCTTTGCTTAAACAGCTACTCAGATATGCCAGGTGTAGCTCTGCCAGATAAAGTGGGGCAGTGCTCCTGGGGACAGGAGAAGGACAGCGGGATGTGCGTGTGTGTGTGTGTGTGTGTGTGTGTGTGCATGCTGTCTGAGGATAAGAGTTATTGTTTGGATATTGGAAGCTCGCCCTCAGTTCAGCTCCTGTTCTCCTCTGTTACAACCAACCTGTTTATCACTCTGAAAAATGACTGCAGCTCATTCACCTCTGACTAAAGCTTCTTGCTCAGGGGTGTGCGAGCATGGCGTGGTTGGTGTGTCCAGCTTGATACTCCTGAAAAGACTTCTGTGAAGAAACTGACTAAAGAGTGTGACTGCATGGCTAGATTTGAGAGAATTTCACCCTGCAAAGCTCAACTCTGTGCTTGTGTTCTCACCGAGTCCTGTCCGAAGCTAGCATCTCCAGTATGATACACTAGTCCTCTACCAGACACACACACACACTCACACACACACTTGTTTTTGCCAGCATGATATCTAAACTGAGTCCGCAAGCACGATTAGCACTTTCAGCACCCGGTCTGACAGACAGAGATAATCTCACCAGGAGACTGTGTGTGTGTGTGTGTTGTACCCACACATAAAGGCTGTCATTTTCCTTCACGCACAATATGCTCCATATTAGATAAGAACTATTGTAATATCAAACTATTCTTCCTGTTCAGTTGTAGCAGTGTGCTGTGCTGATGATGGATTTACACGACTGCAGCGTAGTGTTTGAGTACCAAGTGCTGTCACAGTCACACACGGCTTATAGCCAAGGCTTTACACTTGCATGTGACCCACATGATACCCATTGTAATCACTCCACAGAGCTACACGTGTCAAAAACAGCAGCTCATAAAAGGTTTATTGTATCCGATTCGATTCTAAAGCTCTCTGTAGGACAACCTCCTCCATTATATCCAGCCTGACGTGAATGACTGATGAACCTTAAATAGGGGAAAGAGGAGAGGAAGAGACATTTATCTCATTTTATGGCTTATCAATACCCAATAAGTCAGCAGGCCAGTGAACCAATGATGCTTGCTCTGTAGTCTTTTATAACTCCTCTCTTCCGGAGATCAGAGACACGGGCACTGGGCTTGAAAAAAATCTTTTTTCTTTTTTTTTTTTTTTTTTTTTTTATGTGAAGTTGTCATTTAGGATGTTTTATACTCCTTATAGGCAATTTGTTATCTGGCATGAATGGTTGTAATATGGTCATGTTTTATATCATTTTTTCCCCCAATTTTGCAATGCAAGTATTAATTTGCATTAATCATTAATGAAAAAAAAAATCATACTTCATCTGTTCGATACTGTTCTCCAAATGTTCACAAAAGGATGGGAATATCTGACGGTTTGGGCCTTGTGGATGAAGGCCTACAAGTGGGTTTTAACGCTTCTCTCATTGTTTTGCTGCTCTGTTCAGCTGTCAGGACGATGAGTCAGCGTTGAGTCAGTGTGTATTATTTAACTCTGCCTCTTAAGAGGTCATTTGCACAATATTGTTTTCTTATTGTACAGAGCTGCTACAGAGAGCTGCTATAAACATGTGGAATGTATTGAATACACATAGCAAATGGGAGTTTTTACAGTTTAAAGCTACATCACCATAAAAGACACTTCCTTCAGATAATACATAACAGGTTACTGCTCCAGCATGTCTACATGGAGGGAAAGCCACAGTGTGTCCCATCAGCGCTCTGTAACTTGACAGCAGATTAGCACTGGTTTTGAAGCACTGGAGCTTGTTGCAAAACTTTCACAACTTGAGCTTTCACTAAAGAGTAGGATACGTTTCACTACTAAAGAGTAGCAGTAACTCCATGCTTTCACAGTAAGAGGTCTTTTGTCTGACCCTGCAAACGACCAACTGCAGACATTTTCTAAAGCATGTCAGCAAATATGCAAGCTTATCTCATTTACCCACCACTACCATTTCACATAACTCTTCAATAACTTTTGTCTTTTTTCCTTTTTGTATTTTCAAACTCATTTATTTTCCCATTGAAAGCCGTGCATATACACAGAAGTGTTTGTACACAGAAATGCAGACAGCCAATCAGATTGCAACCGTAAAATGCTTCATCTCGTAGCCAGAAAAGTGTGCAAAAGACGTCAGATGACCTTAAAAGACGCCCTATAGCTCATGAGCAGTGCATCTGCTGCTGAAAGGAGAATAGATTAAAATCCCCAGGGAGTCAAAACCCATGATTGCTTCACACTAGTATGATGAAGCTCTTGTTGGCTGCAAAATGCAAGTAAAATTCATGAATAATAATCCAATCTGTCCAAATCTGTACTTTCTCTCTGTTTGATGGAAATGGGGCGCTCATAATCTTGATGGACATTCTTATTGACCTAAGAAAAGCGAGTGAGTGAAAGCTTACCCACCAGCAGCCGTAAACGCAAGTCACCTGGTGGCAGAACAAATATCCATTTAATGTTATTTCACTTAGCTGAAGAAAGCTCCCGCTCCTGTTGTATCCACTGTGTATAAACACTAACACATAATCTAACATCGTGCGACTGCAGCGGGTGTTTACAATTATTACTTGTCACACTGTACAAGATGATCCCAATAAGAATTCTGTAACAGACTACAATAATGTGCTCTTAGGCGAAGTTAGCATCTATCTTTAGCACAGCAGTGTAGCTCTTTACATTGTAGTTGCACATTGTCATCATAGAAAAAAGTCACCTGGAAGCTGCATTTCCTCCGCTTTTTCTTCCATGTCTCATCCATCACTTGTCCTATCACGATACGACTGTGATGCAACAAACTGCTCTTCTTTTAAGATTTTATTTGTCACGTACAGTAAAATGAAAACCCAGCCTTAACCCATTCCTAAGACTGCGAATACAAATAAACTAAATTTAAGAAACTAATTATTTAGTAATTAGTAGTAACATAATGTGATGTCTATGTTACATGCTACTTGTAGTAATATGCAAACATTACAGAATTGGAAGTGATGTACTAAGCATATAACAGTAATGTGCAGTGTGCAGAATGATAATAGAGTGAGCGAGACTTTTTGCAATCCTTAGGGATCTGTAAGATGGACATGTTTATGTTGAGGAGTCTGATGGCCTGAGGGAAGAAAAGCTCCTCCTCAGCCTCTCTGTTTTAGCCATCAGACGAGGGATTGCAACAGGCTGAACATACAGTAAGCGGGTGGGTGGAGTCTCTGATGATTACTGATGGTAGTTATTTTCTTCGTTTAAGCAGACATGAAGAACACATTATCACACAGTCTGTTACTGAATTCTTATTGGGATCATCTCATGCAGTGTGACGAGATGACGGCTTTGGATTAAGTGTATTGTTTGATGTGTCATGCCTACTATCATGTTTGTAGCTGTCCATAAGTTTTGTGTAGCCATATCCTGTCCTCCTATTGGTGGATTTTAGACGAGCATCATAGCAGCGAGTTCCAGTGCCAGAACTTTGTCATTGACTGTGTTTGTTCACTGCTGCACTAAATCAACCCCCGGCGAGCATGTCACATTATGTGTTCTAAGGCCACCGATCTCAACTACTGAGCAAATATTATCCTCTACGATGTGCCTGCATCAGCAAAATCAGGCCAGATATCGTACTGTGTAAAGCTGGCTTAAGCCTCGTAAGTCTTCAAAAGATCCATCTTTGGTGTCTGTTGTGGTTTTGAAGTTGTCTGTGAGAGTAATAGCATTTTACACTGCTGTGTCAGCCCTCAGTCATCTGCTGTGGGAATGGCATGAGAAAAAGCAGAGCTCTGCACAGAGCCACAGTGAGGAGGATGGAGAGAGACAATGAGGCCTGAGTATTATGAGGATGAGCTGGGAAGTGACTCCAAAGGATGTGGCTCACATTTAAAGTTTTTGTTTGCATAGTGCCAAATGAAATGTTCTGCCAGGTCCAATGCATGTTCTTTACTTTGCTCCACAGCTCCACCAAGTGTTGAGTTATATTAATGAAGTTACAGAAGTACACAGGTAATGGATGTTATGCTAAAGTATTTAGAGAGGGAGAAAAAAATGACCTGATGTAGCACTCAAGAGTGTGAATCCTGCTAATATCCAACTTTATGTCTGTACGAGAAGTGTGCATTATCACTGCGATACTGCAGGTTCTTACTCATAGGAAAATGGCCTTGTGTTATTAACAAAGAAACATATACCGATTAGCCCTAATATTAAAACCACCAGTCTAAACCAATGTTGGTCCCCTTGAGCCTCAGGTGCCCATGACCTTGTCACTGGTTCATCGGGTGTCCATCCTTGGACCACTTTTGGTAGGTACTAACCACTGCATAAGAGGAACACACCACAAGACCTGCTGTTTTAAAGAAGCTCTGCCCCAGTAATCCAGCCATCACAAGTTGATCACTCACACTCAGATCCTTACACAAGCCCATTTTTCCTGCTTCCAACTTCAAGACTGTTCACTTGCTGACTAATATATCCCACCCAGGAGCCAGTGAAAGGAGATGATCAATGTTATGGCTGATCAGTGTATCATTGGATGCACTCATGCTGCTTTGAGAAAAGTGAACTTCAAAGTTCATTCATTCATCTTCACTTTTCCACCATCCTTTACTTCACTTTCCTGGTGAATGTCACTCAGATGGGCACAAAGAAAAAAGATAGACAGATAGGTAGGTTGATAGATAGTTAAGTTGTTTTTATTTACATTACTGCACTGTCATATATACATTACAGCACAGTGAAATTCTTTCTTCGCATATCTCATTCTTGGGGGTTGGGGTCAGAGCACAGGGTCAGCCAAGATACAGCGCCCCTGGAGCAGGGTGGGTTGGGGGCCTTTCTGAAGGGCCCAACAGTGGCAGTTTGGTGGTGCTGAGGCTTGAACCCTGGTCTTCCGTTCAACAATCCAGAGCCTTAACCACTTGAGCTACCACGGCCCCTGATAGACAGACAGACTGACTGAGTGAGTCCTGTCCACCTTTATGTATTTGTGTGTAGTTTATTGTCAAGTAGCATATGTGTATTTTAGTCAGTTATAGGTTTTATAATAAGTTTGTACAGTAATGAAAGGTTCAATAAACAAATCACTCACTGGTGAATAGAACTGTATAAAAAAAAAAAGCAAACAGCACACGGATTTAAAATAAACACTTCATGCAGGAACATCACCATGCTTTGGCTCTTTGTCTTGTTCTCACTCGTTCTTCTGCTTTCTCATGCTCTCTTTCCAGACCTGAAGAGGGAGGCCAGCATCTGTCACATGCTTAAACACCCCCATATTGTGGAGTTGCTGGAAACCTACAGCTCCGATGGAATGCTCTACATGGTCTTTGAGTTGTAAGTAACCAGTTTTAAAATATTGGATTTTTTCTTTTGGCCTTTTAAATGTGTGCTGTGTTCATCTAATCTAATCTAATCTAATCTAATCTAAATCAGCACTTTATCAATGATACCCTTTAGGCGAGACTGTGCCGCTGTGTGTACACGCTTCATTTGCTCCCCAATTTCAGCCATAAAATCTCTTCTCATTACTATAGAACTAGGATGGAATCTTTTTTTCCCCTTAAGTTCCTTATGTCCTCGGGTGGCGAGCGAGAAAACACAAGGAAATGACTTGAACATGTCTGATGGACAGGACAGTTATTCTATGTACCAAAACACAGCCACAGGCATAAATATAGTCTTTACTCAGTGTGCTGGTTGGATGAGATGGTTGTACTAAGAGATATGATATTTTCCCACCCACCTCCCACTGATAACATTAATAAACTTAATGAACTAATGTGTCTTCTTTGTAACTTCGCACTCCTTCGTTGCCCGGGCGGTGTGTTTGGGATCATTGTCATGCTGAAAGACCCAGCCACGTTTCATCTTCAATGCCCTTGCTGATGGAAGGAGGTTTTTACTCAAAATCTCACGACACATGGCCCCATTCATTCTTTCCTTTACACGGATCAGTCGTCCTGGTCCCTTTGCAGAAAAACAGCCCCAAAGCATGATGTTTCCACCCCCATGCTTCACAGTAGGTATGGTGTTCTTTGGATGCAACTCAGCATTCTTTCTCCTCCAAACACGACAAGTTGAGTTTTTACCAAAAAGTTCTATTTTGGTTTCATCTGACCATATGACATTCTCCCAATCCTCTTCTGGATCATCCAAATGCTCTCTAGCAAACTTCAGACGGGCCCGGACATGTACTGGCTTAAGCAGGGGGACACGTCTGGCACTGCAGGATTTGAGTCCCTGGTGGCGTAGTGTGTTACTGATGGTAGCCTTTGTTACTTTGGTCCCAGCTCTCTGCAGGTCATTCACTAGGTCCCCCCGTGTGGTTCTGGGATTTTTGCTCACCGTTCTTGTGATCAATTTAACCCCACGGGGTGAGATCTTGCGTGGAGCCCCAGATCGAGGGAGATTATCAGTGGTCTTGTATGTTTTCCATTTTCTAATAATTGCTCCCACAGTTGATTTCTTCACACCAAGCTGCTTACCTATTGCAGATTCAGTCTTCCCAGCCTGGTGCAGGTCTACAATTTTGTTTCTGGTGTCCTTTGACAGCTCTTTGGTCTTGGCCATAGTGGAGTTTGGAGTCTGACTGTTTGAGGTTGTGGACAGGTGTCTTTTATACTGATAACGAGTTCAAACAGGTGCCATTAATACAGGTAACGAGTGGAGGACAGAGGAGCCTCTTAAAGAAGAAGTTACAGGTCTGTGAGAGCCAGAAATCTTGCTTTTTTGTAGGTGACCAAATACTTATTTTCCACCATAATTTGCAAATAAATTCTTTAAAAATCAGACAATGTGATTTTCTGGATTTTTTTTTTCTCATTCTGTCTCTCATAGTTGAAGTGTACCTATGATGAAAATTACAGGCCTCTCTCATCTTTTTAAGGGGGAGAACTTGCACAATTGGTGGCTGACTAAATACTTTTTTGCCCCACTGTAAATGTAATTTCACGGTATTGATGGAAAAAACTAAAAAAGATTTAAACCGATGGTCCTTGTTACCTATTTCACTGGCAGGCAGAATAAACACAATTAAGATGTTGGTTCTGCCAAGGTTTTTATTTTTATTTCAAAATATCCCATTGTTTATCCCCAAATCTTTCTTCAAGGAGTTAGACAAACTTTTATCTTCCTTCATATGGAATAAAAGCATTCCAAGAATCAGGAAAACATTTTTAGAAAGACAGAAAGATGAAGGGGGACTGGCATTGCCCAACTTTTTGTATTATTATTGGTCATGTAATATTGATAAAGTTATCTATTGGGCAGAACGTTTGGATCAGGAGAACAAACCTGTTTGGGTGGAGATGGAACAGGCATCTTGTGGTCCAGGCTCTCTATTCTCAATGCTCTGTGCCCCACTACCACTCAACAGGAAGTATTTGACAAGCAACCCATTGGTGACTAGCTCTCCTAAAAATCTGGGCTCAGTTTAGGTCACACTTTAAGAAAAAACAAGCACTTTCCTTGTTACCCATTATTTCCAATGCATTGTTTCCACCATCCTTAATTGATCATGCATTTCAGGCATGGTTTAGAAAGGGGCTCAGGTGTGTAAGGGATTTTTTTCAAGGCGGTAGTATTGTCTCTTTTGAACATATGATTAAAGAATTTGATATTCCTAAATCTAATTTTTATAGATATCTGCAGGTGCGAAGTCTAGTCAAAAAATATTTTAATACCCTTTCGGCCCCTCCTCATTGTTAGATTGAGGAGCTCTTTGACTTGAGTATATCTGAGCGAGGTCTGATATCAACAGTGTACAGTTTGATTCAAAGAGCGGCCTCTCCATCTTTAAAGAAACAGTGTGAAGAGGATTTGGGAAGTGTAGTCGCAGAAACAGTCTGGCAGTCAGCCATTAGGAGAATTCATTCGACATCTATTTGTGTCCGACATGGACTACTGCAATTTAAGATAATCCATAGGCTACACTTTTCTAGAAGTAAACTGGCAAGAATATTCCCAGAAATGGACCCAACATGTTCTAGATGTCACAGATATGAGGCCACTTTGGGCCATATGTTTTGGACATGCCCAGTTCTAGGACCATTCTGGTCTGCTGTGTTTGAGACGTTTTCATATATGTGTGGAAAGGAGATAAAACCAGACCCCATAATAGCAATATTTGGTGTGGCATTTGAGAATCTTTCACTACCACCAGGTCAATCGGATGCACTGGCTTTCTCTTCTATGTTGGCCCGACGGCTTATACTTCTAAAATGGAAGTCAAATAAACAACCAACACATATTAAGTGGGTAGAAAGTGTCATGGCATATTTAAAGTTAGAGAAACTGAAACATTCCATGCAAGGCTCTGTCAACAGATTTTTTAAAGTCTGGAGGCCTTTCCTTTCATATTTTGAAGATAGATTTAACCCAAACATTAAATCTAAGCTCCCCCCTTAATCCCCCCCCCCCCCCACCTAGTAGGTTCTTTGTTTGTTTTTGTTTTCCTATTATGTTTACGATGTTGTATTAACATTTTAATTTGTGATTGTTTAATATGTGATTGTTGTTCAAATGTTTGGAAAATTCAATAAAAAGATTTGTCTACTTATATACAAACATATATACACTATATTGCCAAAAGTTTTGGGACTTTTAATGACATCCCATTCTTAATCCGTAGGGTTTAATATGGAGTTGGCCCACTCTTTGCAGCTATAACAGCTTCAACTCTTCTGGGAAAGCTTTCCACAAGGTATAGGAGTGTTTGTGGGAATTTTTGACCATTCCTCTAGAAGCACATTTGTGAGGTCAGACACTGATGCTGGACGAGAAGGTCTGGCTCACAGTCTCTGCTCTAATTCATCCTCTGTGCAGGCCAGTCAAGTTCCTCCAGACCAAACTCACTCATCCATGTCTTTATGGAGTTTGTTTTGTGCACTGGTGTGCAGTCATGTTGGAACAGGAAGGGATCATCCCAAAACTGTTCCCACAAAGTTGGGAGCATGAAATTGTCCAAAATGTCTTGGTATGCTGAAGCATTAAGAGTTCCTTTCACTCGAACTAAGGCACCAAGCACAACCCCTGAATTCAACGATTTAGAGGGGTGTCCCAAAACTTTTGGCAATATAAGTGTATATTTAATATTGTGGCAAGTGTGTAAAAAGTCTTTAAGATGGAAGCACTATACATGAAATGGCTCATTGGGAATGTATTTCATTTGCAAATGTGAAACTCAGACCTTTAACAGTCCATTCTGAATAACTATTATGTGATATTACTTCAGATGTAGTATTCCAGATGTAGTTATACTTCCATGTATAACTGAAATCACACCAAGTTGTTTTGTGAGGAAACAGTGAGGAAATTTCATGAATGGACTTATTGCACAGGTGGCAACCTATCACAGTAGTACACTTGGATTCACTGAGCTCCTGAGAGTGACTCATACTTTCACAAATGTTTGTAGAAGCAGTCTGTATGCCTAGGTGCTTGATTTTATACACCTGTGGCCATGGAAGTTTTTGGAACACCGGAATTCAATGATTTGGGGGGCTGTCCCAAAACTTTTGGCATTATAGCGTACATACATACAAACAATGATCAGGGTCAGAGAAGTTTTGGTGTCAGAACGGAGACCTACATAACATTAAGCAGGTGGTTTTAATGTCAATGCTTGACATACAAACATACCTACCTACATGCTCAAAATAGATTCAGTAACTTTTCTAAATGATTAACGTTTAGCAAAAGTGGTTGCTAGAAATTATACTAGATTATTATAAAAAATTGGAAGGGAAATTCACTGGAGAGGTGGTGAGGGTTATTTTCCGATCATAACTCTGTCAGAAAGGGAGACGGAGACAGGTAAAAGTCAACAAGGAATGGATTAGCGTTCTCCATGGTAATGGTTCTGCTAATGCCAAAGTGGGATTCATGAAGCATAACCAGTGGGTGTGACTCAGAACTCACCATGATCAAAGTTATTCTATTTATTATTGAGATCTTAACGCTCTTAACCTCATTAACTGAATGGGTTTAATCCAGACCTCAGTAACTCAAAGACAAGTCAGTCTCTAAATGACGTCAGCTTGGACATCATGCGACGTGTCAGTGGAAAGTTCAGGAATAAAACACGGCTCTGAGAAACACATTTGAATAATGAGCCGAATATTTGAACAGTTTATAAAAGGATTATGTTCTTAAATCAAATCTGTGTTGAGGGGGACAGTGGAATTTATTTTTCACTGAAACTGGTCCCTGCTTGTAGCAAGCTGAGAAGCTCTTTTCAAAGGCATTGTCTTGGTTAGTCTAGTCTAGCTCTTACACACATACAGTGTAATGTTACATGTTAGCATGCCACATAAGCAGACTTAAGCTCCATGTTGCAGCATAAAGTTGCAGTTGTTCAAATGACTTTTAGATAGCAGCAGGACTGTCGTGTATATAAAACTCTCTTTTCAGACAGTTAGCTGAAATAATAAACAGTAACCTGTCTATTTTAGGGAAGGTCCTAGAAAAAATGTTTAGAAGATTTATATTTCACAGTTGTGGTAGGATGGACTGCATGGATCAAAAGACGGGTGTGAGGCTGCAGTTTCGCAAATAAGTGTCTGGGTTTTTTGTTGTCCACTTTTTTAAAAATGTAGGTTGTGTCTAACAGACTCTTAGGTCAAGAATTAAGTGGGAAATATTTATTGTTTTCCTTGATGCAAACTAAAAGCCTAAGGTAATGGGAGATTTTAAGCATAACTCATGTGATTACTAGTTGCATCAACTAAGGTTAACAGCTCAGCATGTACGATTGACACTTTATGTACGATTGCCTGTTAATTTAATCACTTCATAGTTCATAAATGTCTGTGCTCTCTTAGTGAAGTTTCTGTTTGATTAATTCTTATATGCAGAATATTTCTTATAAGTCACAGTGCATCAGAAAGATATAAGCAGAGCTTATATATAGAGCGAGTGCTTATCAGGAGAGGTGCAGCTGCTGGCTCTTGGATTGTCACGTCTCTGGAAAGCAGAGCTGACAGATTGGTTGTTAGACATTGAGTTTGCAAAACTGATTACTAGGTGAAAACTGCAAAACCCGCATTGAAAAAGAAAGCCTTTTTATAGCTGTTATAACAACAACCACTAATTTGTTTTGTGTATGTTCCCCAACTCTAAATAGCTCTATATATAGCTCTAAATAATAACTCTAAATAATGATATAATAACTCTAAATAACCATATGCATTTAGTGGAATGTTTCATTACTCCTGAGAACACTAGGCACAAGGTTTATCACCAGTCCATCGCATCCTACCCTGCACACACACATTCACACCTAAGGACAGCTTAGCATCTCCATTTTCCAGTATGTTTTTGAAGTCAGCAGCAAAGCAGACAACCCAGAGGAAAGTCCCGTGAGCATGAGAGACCATGAGAAACTCAACACAGACAGTACTCAGGATCAAGCTGGGAGACCCTAGTGCTGTGAGGTGGTGATGCTATCCCCTGCATCACCCAGTTTAACCATCTAAGTGTTATAATTGCACAGGTGATCATTCAGAAGTATCGAAACAATGACCCATGTGGAGCAAGGAAAATGAAATACAGATCAGATATACAAAGAGGAATAGCTAAGAAAAGAAAATGTGTGGCTACTACCCCTATTATTGCCTTAAATCAAACCTTTGCCTCAGCAGAAAAAATATACCTGTGAGAACAATAGATTGGCAGAAAGACATCACATGAATGGACAAACCCCAAACCACTAACTAGAGTAACTTCTTTCAGATGATATTCACATCAGTCACCACCAGAGAGGCAAAAGGCAAATAAACATAACAGAAATGCAAGCTTCTCATAAGCAAAAGAGGAAACTTCAAAGACCAGTTAAAGATGTGGAAATGAAAAAGAGTGAACAGCATAGTAGAAGTGCATCTCTTAAAGTCAAAACTAGGACATCTGACCCCCGTCCTCTCAAATAAGTAATTGAAAAACACATTATCTAATGGACTTGTCGTAATGTCAAAGCTAACTTTACAGAGATGCAGCGATTAACTGCAACCATTAATCCATTTGTTGTATGTCTTCAGGAGAGACAGTTATCACCAGACTGCGCTTTCTTTTTTTCGTTTTTAATAACTTGGTCCCAAAAACTAGCGAGCTTCTGGTGGTGCAGCCATCCTGATAAGAAATGATGTGATTCATAGTCACATCAATATTAACAGCAACCTACAGGCGAGAGCAGTAGGACTGACACCACAAAAAACTTTACAGTATGTTCTATCTACATTCCTCCTGATCTAAGATTGACGCACATAGACCTGGACCGCCTTATCACTCAGCTCCCATCTCCCTTTACATTACTGGTAGCATTTAATAGCCATCATTTCCTGTGGTGCAGTAAACATTGTTATACAAAAGGATAGAAGATTAAAGACTTTATTGGTAACTATACTTGTGTATTTTAAACAACGGATCAAATGCTTACATCCATCCAGGACACGGAACATACTCACAATTTGTCAACCTGAACTCTTTATAGGTCTATTCAGGAAAGTATATAATGACCGCTGTGGAAGTGACCACTTCTCACTTATTATAACTACTAAGGGAAGAGAAGAAGATGGCTAATTAAAAAAGCAAACTGGTATCAGTTTCAAGCTCCCTGTTCTGAGAAAAAAAATCCCATGACACAGCTGTAGGACCTACAGCTTACAACCTACAGCTTTTTCTAGAAAATCTACCCCACATTTTTCTGAAAATGCTCCTTAGAATCTTTAACTTCGTCTGGATATCTGGAGAAATTCCACTCTTCAGTCGCGAAGCAGAAATAATACCTATTCCGAAAAAGATCACGATGATCCCACCAACTATCATCCCATAGCTTTAACCAGCTGTTTCTGCAAAACAGTGGAGAGGAAGGTTAATGACCGGCTGGTCTAGACACTAGAATCTGAAATTAGTAGAAAGCATTTAAATGAGAAGTACTAGAAATACTGAGAAGTCTGTCTAGAAAACTTTATTTGTGACACTTTCATTCAGTGGTCTGTCTTTTTTTTTACTTTTTAGAAAGCCTCAAACATGACATGGAGACTCAGAATTTTAAAGGAACTTGACCAAATGAATTTTAGAGATTGTTTGCGCATCTTCATTGAAAGATTTATACTGAACAGACTCCTTAAAGTCAAGGTAGCGAACAACCTGTCAGAACTACGAAAACAAAAACTTGGGGTACCTCAGGGTAGTATTTTATCTGTAACACTTTCCATTATCAAAATAAACAGCACTGAAAAAGTCATTGGTCCCGACATTCACTGTAGTTTAGACGTAGATAATATTTGCATCTGCTACAGAAGCCAGTACATGGATACCTTTGAACAAAAAGGGATATTAAAGATGAACAATATACAAACTTGGTCACCACGGAACGGTTTCATGTTCTCATAAACAATAACTGTCTATGCACTTCTGCCAACTCCATTCATTACACAACAAACCAGTTATTCATGAAAGCAATCTCCATCCATGTTGTAAAAGCGACCAGGTTTCTCCGTATCACCGTGGACAGCAAACTGTCTTTTATTCCTCGCATTAAACTGCTCTAAAATAAATGTTTTGAAGCTATGAGCATTTTAAAGGTCTTTATCTAAATCCAAATGAGGAGCAGTCAACTCAACTCTCCTTAAACTGTGTAGAAACTTTAATCAACTCTAAGGAAGCATTGTTTAGGGATCAGCCAGAAAAACATGCATATGACTTTTGAACACTGTGCCCACAAAGGCATACGACTGGCTTTACAAGCCTACAGATCATCACCAAACAAAAGTGTATCCGTGGAAGCCAACGAGCCGTCTCTGGAAATCAGATGACTAAAATTAGCTTTCAAACTCAAAACAAATAAGGAACACCCAGCCTACTTAGTAGTTTTTCAAGTCAACATGCAACAATATATGAAAGAAAACCAAGGTATATTCGTCCACTCGCCTAATCAAAAACTCATCCGAATGCTCATCAGCAACAACTACTGGATATAAGATCAAAGTTCCCGCAACATTTCCCCATACACACAGATGAACAGGCAATTAATACATACTGTAGCTACACACATCCACTGTGATATTTCAGTTATGTCATGACATAAATTCTTCTCTCTGACTTCCTCTTTCAGTATGGATGGAGCAGACCTCTGCTTTGAGATCGTGAAACGAGCTGATGCTGGCTTTGTCTACAGTGAAGCTGTAGCCAGGTAAGCATGTCTGTGCCATTCACCTTCACTCTTTCATGGTCCCATAGTCCTAAATCAAGTGTACACTGCTTTTTGTTTAAATCACTTCTCTGATAGTAAATGCAAGTGCACTTTGGCACAGTAATGATGCAGCATGTTATTGCACGAGGACCTTTGTGACACAGTTTCCCACAAATCACTGCACATTATAGTCATGTACTGAGCAACATTTAAAACCACAAAGATTTAAGAATTATGATGATCTTCTCAATTCTCCTCAGCCTATACAGCAGGTGTGTTAAGCTGCATTTTAAACCAGATTAGACTGTTGTCTCTCTCTATCATACATCACTTAAATCAGAAAAATCAGTACAGATAATGGATTATTATATGGGTTTATACAAACACTTATTATAACCATTCTTTCAAAAGCTTGGTAAATTCTTCCAAAGATTTTCGTACTCATCCAGACCTGTGGCCTGTGTTTGAAACCCAGAACCCCACAGCATGAATGAAGCTCTGGACTTCAGTGTGTGAGATTTGTTTTTTAAATAGATTACCCCAAACAGTGAGTCCAGAGAGGATTATAGGGCCACCTGCTTCTCTTCCAGCACAAACCTATAACTGAACTGTGTTTTTCACTCACATACAAGCCATTCCATTCAGTGCCCTGTTTCTGCTCTTTTTCTCTCACTTTTTTTAGTCATTACATGAGACAGATCCTTGAAGCACTGCGCTACTGCCATGACAACAACATTATTCATCGAGATGTAAAGGTAGGCTCAGAGTTGCACTTCTGAAAAGTTACGCTCTGCCAAGGCTTGCAAAGCTCCAGTCAAAATGAGTATTTTAGCGTGTCCTTTTTCTCTGGGTTTTATGCACATGTCCTTTCTTGGAGCCAAGCTGTTGGTTCTAGATATGGATCATTTCTGTCTTCCTCTGGTTGCATCAGATTCTCTTCGTCCCTTTTCATATATGTTCTAGGGTAACCTGATAAACCTAATAATAACCCTTGGTGTGAAACTAGCAGGAAACGTCTGATACAGAGATCTTGTATCTCTACAAACCCCATGAATTTAGTGTCCAGAGTTTTGTTTTACATCCTATGCTGCAAATGATATTGTCTAGGAATAAGGCAGATGGTGAACATTACAGTGATTAAAAAAGCATTATTATAAAGCTGCAGGTGTGCATTCTTGGCAGAAATTTGCACAACATATATTAAACTCACTTGCATGAAAATTCACACATACATGCTACCTTCAGACATACGATTGGCTGGAAGTGCAAGAAGATTCTTGCTCAGTAATCCAGCCAAGTGCAAAACCACACAGCTATCTACATTTTCACACCAGTCATTTGAAAGCTTAAATTAGCATCACCATTCTTCAGTATTGATGAAGAGGTGCCTTTTTTTCCTGACCAAGCAAAGTACAGAATGTTCACATAAAACTGTTACTGCGTATAGTATTTATAAGCAGTATTTATTACTTTTGTTATTCAATACAGTGGGGCAAAAAAGTATTTAGTCAGCCACCAATTGTGCAAGTTCTCCCACTTAAAAAGATGAGAGAGGCCTGTAATTTTCATCATAGGTACACTTCAACTATGAGAGACAGAATGAGAAAAAAAAAATCCAGAAAATCACATTGTCTGATTTTTAAAGAGTTTATTTGCAAGTTATGGTGGAAAATAAGTATTTGGTCAATAACAAAAGTTCATCTCAATACTTTGTTGGCAATGACAGAGGTCAAACGTTTTCTGTAAGTCGCCACAAGGTTTTTACACACTGTTGCTGGTAGTTTGGCCCATTCCTCCATGCAGATCTCCTCTAGAGCAGTGATGTTTTGGGGCTGTCGCTGGGCAACACGGATTTTCTACTCCATCCAAAGATTTTCTATGAGGTTGAGATCTGGAGACTGGCTAGGCCACTTCAGGACCTTGAAATGCTTCTTACGAAGCCACTCCTTTGTTGCCTGGGCGGTGTTGAGAATTTAAGAACAATCATGCAGTGCATAAATCAATTTTAATCAAGTCATAATTCTATGTTTAGCCTAATCATAACTACAGAAAATCAATCATTAAATCCTACTTTGTTATTATTATTATTACATTACTCTAATTTACTTTTAGTCAGTTAAAATAGAAGTCTTTAAATAAGATCAAATCTTACTTAAAATCTTAAATTTACTAATTACTCAAATCATTTAAGCATTTAATAATACTTAGATTGATATCTACGTTAAGCAGTAATCAACTAATAATCATAACAGACAAGTTACTCAGATTAAGCACTGATTATTTTAAGTCTTTATTATCCTTACTTTATTATCCTCATCTTAAATCAATAGCAAAACAGTATAACCTTTAGATGACAAGTGAAATTTACTGACAATAGCATATGGATAAAAAATTTTATTAGAAATTTAATTTAATAAGAAAGAGTAAAATAAATAGAGACTCATAAGCAAGTAGTGAGTAGTTTATTAGAAAAAAAAGGGAGAATGAAGAATCTTAAGAGGCGAGCACTCTCAAAGCGGCGTCTCAGGCTTCGGCGGAGAGGCCTGTGGCCTGCGAAGTGAGAATCAGGAAGGCCAACATTCTTAAAAACAAAGTATACGGCAACCCTAGAAACAGGAGAGGGGAACGTCATAACAACCCTCAGATAGGACAATAACAAGATATGAAATTGACTGGTGGAACAGAACAACCGAATGAGAAGTCAATATAATATTAATAGAAGTACACAGTGTACTAAAAACAAAGTATACCACACAGAGAGAGCGTAAGGAGTAGGTAAAGAAATAAATATGGAAATTGACTTACCTAGGTAAGGTGGGTGCTGTAAGGTCCGGTGGGGAAAAACCAGAGGTGTCAGAGATGGAAGAGGCGAGATGATGCGAGGCGAAGGGCAAGTAGTGGTGTTTATAGATTAGGTGGGGCAAGGCAGGGCCCAAGTTAAATCAAAACAGTGAATGAACCTTTTCTAGTGGCTGGTATTACCCAAAACATGGAACAAAGTGAGCAATCACAGAATGACAACTAAGCACAGAAGTAATGTAATGTACAGGAGAAATACAAAAAGGGGTGTTATAGAAAATATGGGAGGTAACTACACTAAACCTAACTGAACTAGCTGCAGAGAAAAATAAGGTTAAGCCTCAGATAATAAAACCAACAGTGAATATAGATAAAGGAATAAAACCTAATTAAATGGTGGGAAGGGAAATATCTCAGTACTCTAAATAAATGCACAAGCACTCCTCAAGTACTCTGATATAGGGGATATGATAAATAGGTTCCTAAAATATAAAGTAGGAAAAAAACCTAATTTCTGCATAATACTGTGACCTGGTAATTGTGATAGACAGGCCTTGGCCTGACCCACAGGCCCGGCCATTGGTATCCTTAAGGCCATCAGGTATGGACAAACGAAGGGGGGTTTGATTTTATGGGGCCTACTCAGCAAAATAATCATCTATCGTCAAAACAAGCGCTGACAAACAAGTGTAAGGAGGGGTGAAGAGTCCCCTATATATAGGGGACATTTATGTGGGGGACTTTGCACTTGACCGCATCGAGCTCGAAGCTGTGTTTTTGAGTGCCAATAAAGCTGGTTTGCTTCTTCTCATTCAAGCCTGAAGGAGTTTCATTATTTTCTTTCTTACAATTTAGCAAAGTGTTTGATAAATATAGGTAATTGCAGAAGACTTCAGAACCACCCAGAAGAGTGTCCACTCAGAGAGGACTCTGAGTTCCGACAGCGGTGTGTTTGGGATCATTGTCATGCTGAAAGACCCAGCCACGTTTCATCTTCAATGCCCTTGCTGATGGAAGGAGGTTTTTACTCAAAATCTCACGATACATGGCCCCATTCATTCTTTCCTTTATACGGATCAGTCGTCCTGGTCCCTTTGCAGTAAAACAGCCCCAAAGCATGATGTTTCCACCCCCATGCTTCACAGTAGGTATGGTGTTCTTTGGATGCAACTCAGCATTCTTTCTCCTCCAAACACGACAAGTTGAGTTTTTACCAAAAAGTTCTATTTTGGTTTCATCTGACCATATGACATTCTCCCAATCCTCTTCTGGATCATCCAAATGCTCTCTAGCAAACTTCAGACGGGCCCGGACATGTACTGGCTTAAGCAGGGGGACACGTCTGGCACTGCAGGATTTGAGTCCCTGGCGGCGTAGTGTGTTACTGATGGTAGCCTTTGTTACTTTGGTCCCAGCTCTCTGCAGGTCATTCACTAGGTCCCCCCGTGTGGTTCTGGGATTTTTGCTCACCGTTCTTGTGATCATTTTGACCGCACGGGGTGAGATCTTGCGTGGAGCCCCAGATCAAGGGAGATTATCAGTGATCTTGTATGTCTTCCATTTTCTAATAATTGCTCCCACAGTTGATTTCTTCACGCCAAGCTGCTTACCTATTGCAGATTCAGTCTTCCCAGCCTGGTGCAGGTCTACAATTTTGTTTCTGGTGTCCTTTGACAGCTCTTTGGTCTTGGCCATAGTGGAGTTTGGAGTCTGACTGTTTGAGGTTGTGGACAGGTGTCTTTTATACTGATAACGAGTTCAAACAGGTGCCATTAATACAGGTAACGAGTGGAGGACAGAGGAGCCTCTTAAAGAAGTTACAGGTCTGTGAGAGCCAGAAATCTTGCTTTTTTGTAGGTGACCAAATACTTATTTTCCACCATAATTTGCAAATAAATTCTTTAAAAATCAGACAATGTGATTTTCTGGATTTTTTTTTCTCATTCTGTCTCTCATAGTTGAAGTGTACCTATGATGGAAATTACAGGCCTCTCTCATCTTTTTAAGGGGGAGAACTTGCACAATTGGTGGCTGACTAAATACTTTTTTGCCCCACTGTATATGCTTTTCAACTTTGTATGTATACATATGAACAAAAAGGATGTAATTGTATACATACTGTAAGCGTATAAAGATGTGTTTCTGAATTTAATTGAAAAATGTGAACGATGGATGGATTAATGAATTGATGTGTGAATTGATTGATTGATGAATTGATGTGTGAATTGATCGATTGATGAATTGATGTGTGAATTGATGAATGATTGTATGGATGAGTGAATGCCTTACATGTGAATGAAGCATTTCGATGTACTGGACTTCACACAAATGCCACAAAGTTGCAATCAAAAGTCAGAGTCACTTTTTAGCACTTTTTTTAGCTAGGTTTGTTGCTTGGTCATTGAGTGACACTATCATTATCTTCATTTGTCATTTGGCAAACACCCTCATACAGAGCGAGTTACAGAAGTTTTTCTATTAATTTAAGTACTTCAGGAAGTGCTAGGTCCCTAGACATTGCTTAAAGATATGTGCAGACATCTAAAGGAAGATCAAGCTTCCATATCTCTTGCACAGATTAGAGATGTGGGCTGTATGTGAAGGGGCCAATTATTTACACCTTATCTGCTTACTTAAGAGTGATTTGAAGAGTTTACCTGTGTCCATTTTAGTGAAGCTTATTTTAAGGAGCAGCATTCAAGCAGTCAAGCAAGTAAGTGTGTGTGCGCGTGTGCACGTGTGTGTGCATGCATGTTTGTGTGTTAGAAGAAAAAAAAGTGTTAGAAGAAATGCTGATCAGTGTGTAGGCTTGAAACACAAGTGTTACATTAACAGTATGTGATCGGAAACAGTAGTTTCTCTTCTCTCTGTGGGTGCTTTTCATGGTAGAACAATGACTTTATTCTTTAGAGAAAATCACTCCGATAAGCAATTTGTAAACTGAAGAGCACGTGTCAGACATAGCATTGTAGATAAAGTGTTTTGCTTTAATCACATTTGTAATACAAGCTTCAGTACACACCGGATATAAATTCCTTAAAAAAACACAAGCAGAGAAACAGGCATATATTTAAATATCTGGGGAAGCACTGTAGTGCATCATCGTTATTATGCTGCACACTGGAAATGAGACTGAAAATAGACTTCGTCAAATAAGAAACAGTAACATGCTTTTAAATTAAACAGCACACAGCTTAAAATAAATAGAAGCTTAAAATTGTCTAATTCTGTTGGTGGATGTTTTTATTATTAAACGCTTGAAAGCTAAATCTAAAGATAATATTATATTTTAAAAAAACATCCAGAAGTCGTTACACTTAACAAAGCTATGAATTAAAATCGTTACATCAAAAATAAATAGTTTAACTTCATTTATTATTAACATGCAGAGCAGACATTAAATATTTTGTCACTTTTAGTGATCATCCATATGATTCTCAGCCTCTAGCTAACAATTCCTTTAAAGATTACACTCCTTTGTATTCTTATGCATTTGTTATTATGCCTGTGTTTATAACACTGACACAGATTTTTTTTTTTAAAGAACAGGTGGTGAAAATGCAGCAGTGTAATCAAAGAATAAATATTGACAATTTCTCAAAAGCTTGATATGTTTAAAGATTCTTTTTATTTATTTTCTTCCAGTATTCTGCCATCTTTGGGTAGTTTTCATGCATGCTATTTTTAAGCCCCTTCAACACACAGTTAAATTGCATCCAATTCACTCTCTATTCTCTCTACATTAATAACTGCATATATAGATTATATAAAGGTACATACAGATCATAATAAGTGTCATTTGAAATGTCAGGAACCAATAAGAGGAAAGTACATTTACTTAATTTTGTATTTATTTGTTAGAATGTATGCTGACTTTTTTTTTTAACACCCATTTTGTTTCCTTTACTTGCCTACATTGCACTTAAAGCTCGACCTGAATGTCTTTTTATTCTTCATGATGTTAATTCTAAGCAAGTTTGCTAAGAATAAGTTTTCCTTTGTAGTACAAGGTGATTACTCATCTCCAACACAATAACGTGTTTTAGCATTTCACTCCGACTCATGATTGAACTGTTGGTTAAAAGTTTCTTCAGTCTTTGAGTCTTTTGAATGTGAAGGTGCCTCGTGTTTCAGAGTAAGCCGTCCACATTCATTCATAGTCCTGGACAATTGGCTCTCTTTTGTGTTAACGCTTTCTCCAAACAATCCACGTACATACCGTTTAAACATCTTGTCCAGCAGGAAGTAAATGATTGGGTCTGTGCTGCAGCGAAGAACTGCCACACAGAGAAGAAGATTCTTAACCTCTATGTGTTTAGAAAAATGATGGCATTCTTCTAAAAGGTCTCCAGATTGATTGTCATTCTGTACCATGGCAATGAAAATAGCCTTATAGATGTGGTGTGGAAGTAGACAAATGACCACCACAATCTGGATGGCCAAAATGTTGCGGCACACTCTTGACAAGACCCTCTGGGTGTCGGGGATAATCCTGGTTGTTTTTGCCCTATTGATGTGCCTCATTACAGCGATGTAGGCATTCATCACCAAAACCAGACAGAGGAAAAACATTGTGATTCCTACAATGTTAAATGCTTGAGAGCCGGAGCCACCAGTCTCTACTGGCACACTGTAACACGCCTGCTTGCTGCTATTCTCCACGCTGTCTGTCTCCACTGTAGCATAGACCACCATTGTGGGAACAATTGCCAACAAAACAAGGGTCCAAGTTAATGCACACATGCCTATTGCAAAGGGAGTTTGCTGCAGCCTTCTTAAGAAGATCCCAGGCAGGAATTTGGTGCACCTGCTAGGGCGATGACCATAGTTATGCTGGGTAAGTGTAGCGAAGCGAGTTAGTGCTAGCCAAGTGAGAATGAGCATGCCTCCTCCAATGTTGGAGTGGAGAACTGGAGTCAGGATATTTATGGCTAACTGACACTTCAGACTGGATGCAGGCCAGCTGCTGCTAAGAGCGTAGTAGGCAGCGTTGAATGGCATGGTGAGGCACAGTATCAGATTTGAGAACCCCAGGTTAATGAGGTATATGTGTGTGGGAGTTTTAGTGGAAATCTTTGTCATGAATACCCAAATAGACATGACATTTCCAGACAGGCCTGTGAGGAACACGACACTGTAAAGAACAGGCAGAATCAGATACGTGGTGAATGTCTGACAAAGGCAAGAGGATGCGTTAAACTGATCGATCTGGAAACAGACTGCCATTTGGACCACCAGAGAGAAGGGACATCTGGGTTCTAGGTAAAAATCAAGAAAATGTTTGTCAAGCTACAGTGTTAAATATTATTAGCATATAATTTAGACTGTTTTTGTTCAGAGAAGAAGAAATGATAAGCTCTGACAGTTTAAACGTAGCTTTTTTTTTTATGTTCACTAAAACATCATTGAGGTATTCAGTAAGGTACTGCAAAAGCATACCATTGTGTGGTTTTGACAACTAATTTCAGTATTACTGAGGAATTATACAGTATTACTAAGGAATAGTACAAATTGATGTTTGCATATTCTTTAAACCGTGATTTTTTTTATTCGCACTGCATGCCACAAAGTGCTAGCTAACTATTAAAATGTGTGCAAAACCCGTCATAGTGACAATTCAAACATTTCCTGTTTATTCAAATAAATATTCACTCATTTTTGTCAAGGGTGGCAACAGTTAAAGGTGTTAAACGTAGTTGTATTTGTTAAAGAAGAAAATTGAAAGCAAAGAAAAAGCAGATATTTTAAATTTGAACAGAAACATTTGACACCCTGATGTGATAAGATATTAAAAGGTTATCAGAAGCAGTTGTCATCTTTTGCCAACCCTCATTCTTTGTCAAATTCATATTTTTTCAAAAAGTATCCACTTACCGTGTTGGAAACATCTGCCAGTGACCAGTGTGTATGAACACTCTGATGCTCAGTCTCTTCAGGAAGTTACAGGGACAATGTGTTACACTCACTTCCCTTTTATCATAAGACTAGCTCTCATTAAAGTAACTACACAAATACATGCGTCATTCAGAGAGAACTCACCTAATTAAGATGTGGCTGAACTCTGGTGAACAAAAATGAACAAAAAAAAAGGTTTTGATTAAAATTTCAGAAAGGTTCTCTGCCAGTAGTATACCTTGACACCTTTACTTAAAGAAAACCTACATACATTAAGCACTTTATTAGGAACACCTGTACCCATACTCATTTATAAAAAAAAAAAAAAAAAAAAGAATAAAAAAAAAAAAAGATTATGTGGATATGAGCCAGCAACTACAGGAAAGTAGAAAAACATCTCGGAATATACAACACGTCAAACATTGCAGAACACAGCAAAACACCACATCGGGTTTCACTTCAGCCAAGAACAGAAAGCTGTGAAAATTTTAAACAAACTAATAACAGTCTGTTTAGAACAAGACATTATGCCAGCAGAACTTAATTAATCAGCAGTTGTTTCCTAAAATTGTGTTGGAATATACAGAAATTCTGCAGCCATCATTTACCTTAGAGGATTAGACAAAGGCTGGTGTGGATGATAAATTCTTTTTATTTGTCATTAATGATGTTTTCCCATTAGTGGTTATAAATGGAAAGATAGGACAGGAGAAGAGTCTTTCAGGTGAATTGGAATAAATGCAATGTATAGAGAGATGTGTGCAAATAACACCCTCATTTCCGATCAGAAAGCCTGCAGTTTTCAGGACTATGCCATATATAGTAGATGGCAAAATCTGACCATGTAAATGTCTTTTCCCAAGCCTCCACCCATACCCATCAGCTATAAAAAAGTTTTTTTTTTTTTAATGATAATTTTATAATTTATAAATACGGTTAAATGCTTAATCAGTTAAAAGCACATTTGCTGTTCAGTTTTGTTTGGTCACTCCACTTTGTTTGGAGATGAGACTCTGGCTTGACTAGCAGTTGTCCACTAGACATCATACAGCCTCTTCTGGTCAGAGTAGCACACTGCCAGCAACATTATCGTGTGTTTTTAGTCATATTATACTGACTCTGAAGAATAGAAATACTGTTAACTTAAGCAAGACACTAATACACTTTCTATTTTATTTGTATTCTTTTTATTTAGAGCATCTGTACTCTGCTTCTTCATACAGTTATCTAAACACCTAATCAAGTGGCAGGAAGACAATGCACAATGTCAGGTAGATATGCATCAGGAGTTCCATCTGATGTTCTCATAAAACATTAGAATGGGGGCAGTGTGATTTCAGTAACTTTGACAATGGTATGGTTGTTCGTGCCAGACTGGCTGGTTTGAGTATTTCGGAAACTGCTGATCTCTTGGAATTTCTACAAACACTTAATGGTGTAAAAACCAAAAAACACATCCAGTAGGGGTGAGAGAGAGAGAGAGTATGTGTACTGACAGGATTCTTGGTTGCCATTTTATTTGGAATTATTGTTCAGTATCTGCATGGGATAAGTGGTCTTTGGACATCTCTGATTTAGGTTGCCTTCTGATGTTGCGTTTGGCTCTGCAGCAAGGCAATTGCAGCACCAGGTACAGCACTGGATGCAGACAGCAGCTGAGTGCTGCTACAAGTATCAACAGTGTCTTTACACAAAATTCTTTCTGCTTCATTCTACAATCTTTGTTTTCTGACTCTATCATCCTGATCCTCTGCACATGGTAGGGCAGGAAGCAGACCACAAACGAAAGCACAGAGGCCAATATTTTTCTCCGCACTCTCAGACCACTCCCAAATCCCACCAAACTCTTTTGCTTTACCTTGTACAAATGGAAGATCAACAGCCCATAACTGACCAGCATCAAGGCCAGCATGCAGAAGAAGATTCCCACACCTAAGCTGTGCAGTCCATCTATTTTAGCAGTTTTTTTATTCAAAACCTGATCATAGCAGGAATTCAGTTCTTGTCCTGTGTATTTCAGGACTACTTTATATACCATAGAGCCAATGACAAAGGTTAATCCCACTATCCAGGTGCTAAGGCAGAGGAGCCAACAGAAACGTGGGCGCTTGAAGACCTTGAACAGACTGCAGCGCAGCTTTAATACTGTAACACAGCGGTTGATGCTGGTCCATAGCAAGAAACTCATATTGCAGTAGATATTGATGTAGAAACAAGAGACCATAAGAAACTCAGTCACTGAGCAGACCACAGTGCCAGCCTTCCATTGGGAACTGTGTATATAGTAAGCCATTCTAAAAGGAAAGCTGCAGCACAGCATCAGGTCTGAGACTACTAGGTTTAAAGTGAAGATGACTGTGGGTGTCTTCTCTGTCTGCCAGAGGTCCAGTGCGGCCAATCCGTTGGTCAGGAAGCCCAGGATTGCCAGAAAGAGATAAAGCCAAGGCAGAACAGTGGAGTGGTAGTTTTCAGGCACCAGGAAACAGCTTTTGAGGACCAGAGGGTGGGAAAAGTGTGGGGAAAAAAGAGATGATGAATTTCCTGTCTCACATTTCTTGTAATGCAAAAGCCATAAATACACTGTGGAGCAATGCCGCATCTTTTCACAACATACAACAAAGTGTAACATTTCAGTTGACTTCCAGTTTAGTGTCCTGTCGACTTAATGGTCTAAATTTATGGATTTTCTTTCTATCTCATTCATTTTTTAAATAGAATAGTATTTTGATACATTATGAGAAACTTCATTCATGGCCTTGATGTATGAATTCTTGACAACAAGAAACTTCAATTCATTCTTGCTCACCATGTCATTTAACCAGCTCAATAATGGACTATAAGTTATTATAGAACTTTAAATTTATTTGTAAATTATGAAACTCCATGCAACAGATGTTTGTGAAGTTCTAACACACTATGCTTATGATAGCCTGATAATTACCTAACGATTTAAATCAGACAGCAATGTGGCTGTGTTATTATAATAATAAAACACAGGTTTGGATAGTTTACATTTAGTAGGCACCCTTATCTAAAGGGACTTTATTCAACTGAGCAGTTGAGGGTTAAGGGCCTTGCTCAAGGGCCTAGGTTAGTAGTGCTAGGATCTGAACCCGCAACTGTCTGATTAGTGGTCTAACATCTAAGCCACCAGATTAGTAAATACATTTGTGCTAGTCAGACCTGTAAACTGCCTGAATAGAAGTATATTTCAAGATCATTATAGCAATGTCTATAAAGATTTGTTCATTTTGTTGCTTTGTCTTATAATTATATGCAGTAAACAAGAGTGATGAATCATATACCTTTCATTGCAGTCTGTCCCGTTGATTCTAGTACAGTTTGTTGAATAATCTGGAGTTGACATACTAGCTTTGTTTTCTTGCTGGTTTCGTCTCGACTTCTGAGGCAGCATTTGCATTTAGAGTGTTTGTGGGGGTTTTTTTTTTTCAAAAGGAAGCAAACCTGATGATACGTTTCTAACCACATCCTCTTATCACTTCATGTGTTGTTATTTAACTCTGCATGTACTCTGACCAGAATTTTGCTTTTATAACACTAAACTGCACTATGGAACTGTTTGTCCATAGTTTAATTATTTTGACAGTAGATGGTGCCCTATATGCAGCTCTTATTTATTGTCTGCTTTCAGCTGCTTTTTTGGTCAGAGTGAATTGGACTAGGAAAAATAAAGATAATTCTGTAACATTGCTGTAATGCATCCTGTTATGTCACTCAGCAATTTTTCTTCAAAGTTAAATGTTTCTAATCAGAATAGTTAAGTTAGTTGGTTGACTGTTTTCAGCTTTGAGTCAGAAAGAAAATCTGGTTTGTATAACAGGGGAGAACCACAAAAACAATGAAAAAACGGAAATACTGCAATTCTTTTTGTGGACATTTGTATATAATATTTAGCAATTTTTCATGTACATTGAAAGATGATGCTCATTTAGAATAACAATAACAGATTTCCAAGCTACGTCAGAGGTACTAGTGAACCAGAGTGGAATAGATATTGTTTGTATTCACAGTTTAGATGATTGATATGAATGACAGTCTTTCTTTACACTGTGCTGGTATCGCTTTGTGTAGCCTGCTCCTTTTGGCTTCTTCCCTTATCATAGCTGGAGCTGCTGGAGCCAGACATCTTCAGGCAGCAGTTTATTTGCAGTGCCTGCAGGACCGTCCTGCGCATTGAGCTGCATAGCAGAAAGTACATGACTGGATCCAGACAGCTGTTAAACGCAGACAACAGCAGAGATAATTCATTCATCTTGTCCAATAACTGAATCCACCTACATGAAAAATCTGTGATCTGTGAGTAGATATAGAAGATCCTCACCAAGTGATAGGGAACAAAGCACAAGGTGAAGAGAAAGAGGACAAAGAAGGATTTCTGAGCGGTTCTTCTGTACTTGGCCGCATTTGGAAAGTCTGGCTTCTCCTTAGAGATCTGAAGCAGCCTCATTGCAATCTTCCCATAAGAGGTTACCAGAGTGGCGTAGACCACCCAGAAAATAACCACAACACCAATGTTTACGTAGGCCTTCCATTTGGCATTTCTCAAGTTTTTGTACTGAAAACACATTACAGACTGTGTACTCTCTCCACCCAAGGCAATTAGAGGTATTATGAAGACAGCAGCCACTACCCACAGGAGGCAACATGTGATAATGCTCTGCTTCCTGCTGAGGAACCTCTGTTTACTCGAGACACTTTGCAGCTTCACGTAACGATCTATGCTAATAACCCCCAGCAGAAAAATGCTTACATACATGTTCATGTAGAAAACATTGCCCACTACCCTGCAGAACACAGGATGCAAACTCCATCTATTATTATTGGCATGGTAGACCACACGGAAGGGCAGGCAGACCATGAGGACTAAATCCGCCAAAGCCAGATTAATGAGGAAAATGCGCACTGAATTCTTCTTGGAGTTTAGTCGCAGGAACACACAGAGGGCTAGCAGGTTGCCACATAATCCAAACAGGAAGAAGAGTGCGTAAAAGACACCTAGCGGGACCCGGAGTGTGCCATCATTCGAAGTGCTATTGAAGCACTTGGTTAGATTATCCAGTTTTTGTTTTTCTGCAGTAGTGGTGATTATAGGGAAGGTGTTTTGGAAATTGTACTCTGCCATTGTATCTGTAGTCATTCTAGGCCTGTAAAAGAAAAGCAGAGTGTTAGGGCTTATGTGATGTAACAAAAGTTCTCATCATTTCATTTGTAACAAGCACTTTCACTCCACATGAACTCCAGAGAAAAATAGATGTGTGCATGAGATCAGAATCAGCATGAATACTCATTCATAACAAATAATCAATATCAGCATGCAAAAATAGGATTTTTTTTAACCCCAATTTTAAAAGTTTCAGATACACCAGATAAAGTAGATAAATTAAGAACGTACTACTGTCAAAAATATTAAAGTCCAAATAATTTTAGAACAATGCCAAGTTACTTACCGTGTGTTTTTTCTTTCAGATAACCACGCAAATTACTGTTCCATGGCCTCCGGAGTGCGGTCTTGTGCTACTGGGCTAATTATATAATAGTTATTATTAATTATAAAAACGCCCCACCTCATAAATTGCACAAACTTTTAGATCTTTTCCTCAGTAGTCACAGTAGTCATCAACATTTGAATGTGATAAAGTGCTGGGGTGGCTTTTTTTTTTTAAAGTCTATAAAGGGGAAGCTGCAACCACAGGTTTTTTTTTTTAAACCTCACAGAAGTTAAGAAGATATGACTGTAGTCAGTTTAGTTATCTATCCGTTTTCATTGTTAGGCATATTGAATCTTAAATGGTAATGGCTCGGAGAGGACTGTTAATAAACTTTTGAAACAAGCATTGTTTTTCTATGAATCTTAAAAATTGCTTGCAAAATTGGATTTTGGATTTTATTGTGCAAAACTAAAGCTGCAATAGGCATTATTAGGGCTTCTTTAGACTGTGTAGTGAAATAATGTGCTTTGTGTGTGTTTGTGTTTCTTTTGCTCCTGCAGCCTCACTGTGTATTACTGGCATCAAAGGAGAACTCTGCTCCTGTGAAGCTGGGTGGCTTTGGTGTTGCTATACAGCTTGGAGAGTCAGGATTAGTGGCTGGAGGTAAGTAATGTCCAAATATGTATTACTCTGTACAGGCAATAATTATCTAGAGATACCTTTTATATGTTTATATTAAATGTGTATTTCATGTTAAACATGCAGAAATCTTCTTGTTCTGCAATATATCTTCCTGATGTGTTGCAAATTAGTGTGTTACGCCTTCTACTTTTTCTGTAGCTTAACCCCTGTAACATGGGTACTAGAAACACAGCAGATCCTTTCTTATTATGCAAATAATCTCACAGGTGTTTCTTTTTTTATTAGCAAGACACACGCTAACATCATCTCAAACGCAAGAACTGAAACTCAGGCAGATGTGTTGCCTGTGAAATAAAGATGCATGGGGTTTCTATGAATGCTCCTCCCACATCTCAAAATAGATAAAACCTTGTAAAATTCACACACTTCAATTTTACTGTTCCCTACATCTCCATATAACACTAAACCCCATGAGACATTTTGAAAAATTAGCTTTCTGTCAACCATTTTCATCTATACATCAAAAATCCACCGGTGTCTCTGTGTGCAATATTTGCATACTTTGTGTTCAGACACTCACTGACCACTTAATTAGAAAAAGGTCAAGAGCTTCAGTTAATGTTCACATCAAACATCAAAATAGAAAGAAAAAAACAAATATATATATATATATATATATATATATATATATATATATATATATATATATATATATATATATATATATATATATATATATATCTCAGTGACCAAACCTGAATAGCTGAAGAGTCAGTAAACATTGCATGGTCTTTTTTCAATCCTCAGCTATCTGGTTTTGGTGAGTCTCTGAACAATTTGGTCCCAGGTTTTGGTTCTGGGCTGACAGAATTGGAACCCAATGTGATCTTGTGCTGTTGATTCATTCATCTCAAAATTCAACATGTTACACAAGCTGTTCTGTGCACTATGATTGTAAAGAGTGATCAGCTTGAACTGGTCTAACCATTCCTCTCTGACCTCTCTCATCCACAAGGTGCTTTTTCCAGAGGATAAGCGGTTTCTAAAATACTCAGAGCACCAGCAAATAAGCCTCTGGTCACATTTTTCCTTCATTCTGATGTGTTTCTGACCTGTAGCTACATGATGTCCATTGTTGTCACGTGATTAGCTGATTAGATAATTGCATTTCAGTTAAAGTGAAAGTATAATGATGTGTGTTCTGCAGGCCGAGTGGGCACCCCTCACTTCATGGCTCCTGAGGTGGTGAAGAGAGAGCCGTATGGGAAGCCGGTGGATGTGTGGGGCTGTGGAGTCATCCTGTTCATCCTGCTCAGCGGCTGCCTGCCCTTCTACGGCACGAAAGAGCGCCTGTTTGAGGCCATTATCAAAGGCAAATACAAGGTATTAGTTTAATTAGGTGATGCCCATCAAAAATAAAGGCATTAGCACTATTGAATTATCAGTGGCAGAAAGTAGGAGTTTAAACATTTGAAGAAACCATATTGGCTAGCTCAAAAAAGTCAAGGAGTTTAAAAATCTGTTTTTGTGCAATAGAGGTGGAATGAGGGAATAGGTGCAATAGAAATTCAGTGTAATCAATGTAAAATGCAGTCCTGTGCTTTTAGTTCTTAGTAGTATCACTCACAGTGGTGGACAGTAAAGAAGTACATTTACTTGAGTACTGTACTTAAGTACACTTTTTAAGTATCTGTACTTGAGTATTATTTTTTCTGGAAACGTGTTACTTTAACTTCACTACATTTGAAAGACAAATATTGTACTTTTTACTCCACTACATTTCTGTCAAGGTCATTGAGCAGAAAGTAGTTACGTTAATCAGAGGATGATTTTTTTTCACTCTTGTAGCATCACATGTCGTGAAGTTCAGTGTTTTTCTGTAATTTTTTTGAACTCTGATTAATTGGTGTTATCATCGGCGCAGTGCGCGCTTCCATGGCCATACATAGACAGTATGTTCCAGTTTTTAGAAAAGAGTAAAGATTCTTTTTGTTTTAAATGTTTGCTTTGTTTACCAAAAACAAACCATATCACAGCCTACTCTAAATCCAACCTGCGGAAACATATTGAGGTATGTATACTTTTAATTTCTGGTAAAAGCTTGAAATGGATACTGCCTGTGCCATGAAGTACTTTTCCATAACAAAAAAAGTACATACTTTCAGTACGTAGTATAAGTAGGTGAATTACGCAGCAGTAGTCTACAGTACACCGTGTCTGACTCTGCACTGCATGGACTGGAAGGAATTGTATATTAGTAAAGAGGCTGAAAATAGTATGGATGGATGGATGGTCATTAAAACATTGCTAAAAAAAACAAAACCGATGGTGGCCTAAGACTTTTGCACAGTACCATATATATCTTAATATATGGTTTGATCTTCAGCCCAAGAAGGGGAGCAATTCGCATAACTTTGAGAACCAGCTTCTAATTAAGATGAACAAGGACTTTTTTTAACTTTGACTTATTTGACCATAGTATGATTTCTCTCTACTAGTGATCTGTAAGACCTAGTATCGTTGTCACAACTAATGGTTTGAATTTTTTGTTTTGATGGAAAATAGGTCTTTCTGTTTTGCTCTTAAAGCAGTTAAAGCTCTGTTAAAGCAGAGTTGCTGTTGGACAGTTATACGGCTACAGTCGTGTAGCTGGGTTTTAAAGCAGGTTGGATTGTTTTCTGATCAGTCTGCATTTACAGACCACTTGATTCAAATGTGCATGAATGAATACACATAGATACTTCTTTGTTGGGGGTGGTAGGAGTGTTAAATAAAAAATGAAAATGATTATACCTGTCTTTTTGTCAATTCAGTTGTTTAATTTCTATAGGTTTTGTAACATTCTAAAAGCTCTTAATTCCACAAATACTACAAACTGGTCAGTATATTCACTAGGTTGCTACAAAAGGTACTGTAAGTGTTGCATGCAACAATGCAACAGTAATAAAACAATGCGTTGACATTTACTTTTTACTTTTGATACTTAAGTACTTTTAAAAACAAGTACTTCTGTACTTTTACTTAAGTAAAAATCTGTCTTTACAACTTTTACTTGTAATGGAGTAATGTTTGACCAGTAGTATCTGTACTTTCACTCAAGTAAGGAAGTTGTGTACTGTGTCCACCTCTGATCACGCAAGCATGTTTAAAGAATAATGGCAACTTTCAAAATGTATAGGTTTCTTTTTGCATGGACAAATAGCAGTTTTATTAGTATGAAATGTATTTCTGTGCTTTGAATCAATTGGAATGGAAAATGGATGGCTCTAGCTTGAATATTTAAGGAAAATCAAAACGGTTTGCTCTTTGTGTGAAGGAAAGAAAAGATTGGAGTTGTGTATAGTTGAACCATTTGTTCAGAGGGCAGAATATTATAATTTCATGTATTTTTTTTCTTTTTAATAATTATTATTATTTTATTATTGTTTTTTAATCATTCAAGACTTGCTGTCCCCAGATTTAAGCACTGCACACCAATGTCTACTCACCTATGGTACAGATATGTACCAAAATGGATTTGTTTTTTGAAAATGGATTTCAAAAACGTTTTTCAAAAAAGTTTGTTTTGTTTTTGATGGTAAAAGTGTTTGGTTTGTAACATCCCAAATACTTGGTCACATTACACATCAGTAGTTCCAGCCATAATCAAGTCCTGGGGAGACTGCTTATTGCTGTGAAAGATGCCATGCAGCTTTTGTTGATATTGTACTATGTACTATTGTACTGCTTTATACACTTTCTTTCTTTATTTATATATATATATAATATATAATGTATACATACAATAGACAAACTACCTCTGGGGAACCTGAAGAGACAGGCTACATAACTGAATGTACATGAAAATGTGCCCTAGTTAAGTGTATACTGGGAAAATGCTACCTGCTTTTTTTTTTCAAATATATATTTTTCTGTGCTATTGTTCTAAAGAGCACAAGCAACATTAGTGCCACTGTGCACAAGTAAGGATGTTTTGTTTTTTGTTTTTTTGGAAGTATTGGGGAAACGTGCATAGGTGTAAATGATTTAAAATGAAGAACAAGCATCCCTTGACGTCTTACAGATCATTGTCACGCATCTTTTTATGTGTATTATGTGTGTGCTCCACTCCCTCTCAGATGAACCCTCGGCAGTGGACTCACATCTCAGAGAGTGCTAAAGACTTGGTACGACGCATGCTGATGCTGGATCCTGCTGAGAGGATCACCGTGTACGAGGCCCTTAATCACCCATGGCTCAAGGTATCCCACACTTCACCCTTACTTCTAGCATTCTTTATACATCCAGAGCTCTGGTGAAAGGCTTTTTGCTTAGAAAGAATTTAAAGAAATTAACACAGCAGTTTCCACTTACAAGTCTGTCATCTCCTTCTCTTATCTAAAGTCATGCATAAGAACTGGAGCGCTTAGTGTGTGATGGGAATATCCATTGTTTGTGTGTGTGTGTGTGTGTTTCAGGAGAGAGACCGTTACGCCTACAAAATCCACCTGCCTGAGACTGTGGAACAGCTGAGGAAGTTCAACGCACGTAGAAAGCTCAAAGTAAAGCCTCACTCTTAGAGCTCTAAATTTAACCTGATGTTGTTGTGACACTGGCAGTGAAAAGTTACCTGTGGATTTTATTTTAAAAGACAAAGAGTTCATATTCTCATGTTCTTGTGTTCAGGGTGCCGTTTTAGCAGCAGTCTCCAGTCACAAGTTCAGCTCGTTTTATGGCGACCCACCTGAGGAGCTACCAGACTTCTCTGAAGATCCAACCTCATCTGGTACTCATCTACAAGGACACTGTGTATTGGGCTTAGTTTTAACAAGGCTTATAAATCCTGTAATGTACTGGCAACAGTTCAGCAACAGCACTGATACTCAAGACAGCTGGGCTTTATTTACAGATTCATTACAGAACAGAGTGCATCAGAGTGTATTTATTGAAAGATATCAATAGCACTGAAGACATTGAGAGACAAACAAACTAAATAAAAGCTGAATTTGTGTGTTCAAACTTGTTATTTGGCTTCATGTACTTGAAACACATTTCTTTTTCCTGAATTTCTTTCTCCTGGGCATTCTTAAAACTTTGTTGTAAATGTAAAATGTTTGTGTTTGTCCAATGCTGGCCTTCCACAAGGACTGCTAGCAGCAGAAAGTAGGTATCTTTCCTAGACTTCCTGTTTCACTTTTCCTGAGTCTGTAATTTGTAGAATGTAATCTAGTTCTTAAATCATTTTCCTTCCTTCTTTATATATAAAATTATGCATATGTCCATGATGTCTATAAGCAATAATACTGCAACACTTATTGAGTGTTGAAATCTAATTATTTCGTTGTCATGTCTACATTTTTTTAGAGCATCTAACAAGTATACATTATTGGATGGGGCTCTACAAATCATACTTTGTGTGTGTGGTTTTGTGTAGGGGCTGTATCACAGGTACTGGATAGCCTGGAGGAGATCCATGCACTAACAGATTGCAGTGAAAAAGACCTGGACTTTCTGCACAGTGTCTTCCAGGACCAGCATCTCCACACACTACTTGATGTGAGATATGATTTTCAGATTTATAGACAAATGCATACATGTAGCAAGTCAGATAGCAGATCCAATGTCGTTGCCTTTTCATTTGTTAGCTTTCCAGCTTTGCCTTTGGTCTGGACACCAGCAGAGCCACACACACAGATGTCTTACATTTTTACAGTGGTGTGAAAAAGTGTTGGCCCCCTTCCTGATTTCTTATTTTTTTGCATGTTTGTCACACTTTAATGTTTCAGTGTTTCATAATCAAACACATTTAAATATTAGTCAAAGATAACACAAGTAAACACATCATGCAGTTTTTAAATGAAGGTTTTTATTATTAAGGGAAAACAAAATCCAAAACTACATGGCCCTGTGTGAAAAAGTGTCGTCGTCAGCCCCCCCCCCCCCCCCCCACCCGTTCGCAATCAAGAACTCCCTTAAATAGGACCTGCCTGACAAAGTGAAGTAGACCAAAAGATCCTCAAAAGCTAGACATCATGCCGAGATCCAAAGAAATTCAAAAACAAATGAGAAAGAAAGTAATTGAGATCTATCAGTCTGGAAAAGGTTATAAAGCCATTTCTAAAGCTTTGGGACTGCCGCGAACCACAGTGAGAGCCATTATCTACAAATGGCGAAAACATGGAACAGTGGAGAACCTTCCCAGGAGTGGCCGGCCGACCAAAATTACTCCAAGAGCCCAGCGACAACTCATCCAGGAGGTCACAAAAGACCCCACAACATCATCCAAAGAACTGCAGGCCTCACTTGCCTCAGTTAAGGTGAGTGTTCATGACTCCACCATAAGAAAGAGACTGGGCAAAAATAGTTTGCATGGCAGAGTTCAAAGACGAAAACCGCTGCTGAGCAAAAAGAACATAAAGGCTCGTCTCAGTTTTTCCAGAATACATCTTGATGATCCCCAAGACTTTTGGGAAAATACTCTGTGGACTGACGAGACAAAAATTGAACTTTTTGGAAGGTCCGTCTCATATTACGTCTGGCGTAAAAATAACACCGCATTTCAGAAAAAGAACATCATACCAACAGTAAAGTATGGTGTTGGTAGTGTGATGGTCTGGGGCTGGAAGACTTGCTGTGATAAATGGAACCATGAATTCTGCTGTCTACCAAAAAATCCTGAAGGAGAATGTCCGGCCATCTGTTTGTGACCTCAAGCTGAAGTGAACTTGGGTTCTGCAGCAGGACAATGATCCAAAACACACCAGCAAGTCCACCTCTGAATGGCTGAAGAAAAACAAAATGAAGACTTTGGAGTGGCCTAGTCAAAGTCCTGACCTCAATCCGATTGAGATGCTGTGGCATGACCTTAAAAAGGTGGTTTGATTATCTGAAACATTAAAGTGTGACAAACTAAACAGGAAACAAAATAAGAAATCAGGCCAACACTTTTTCACACCACTTTATAAACTGTGTTCAATCTTTATTTATCTGCTGTGTTCCTTTTTTTTATAGACACACACATACATGCATGTGGTTAGCTTTTGTCTTGTACACATTCAGCAGTGTTAAAGGGTGCATTTATCTGTGCAATAATAACTCCAGCTGCAGACTCAGACAAACTCTGTGTTTGTTTGGGACTTTGACTGGAGAGTCTCAGATATCAGCTCAAAAGTCTCAATGTACCAAACCTAAAGGAAAACAGGGCAGAGCCTAAGCCAGTAAGGACAGTAGATGTGTCACTTGGGTTCTGTAAGTGCACATGTACTATTGAAAACTTGACTCTAGCTCCAGGAACAATGGCACGCCTGCTCCTTCTTGTACCATGGCTGCAATAGGGTCTGTCTGTCTGTCTGATGCTCTCCACCACACTTTAAGACCTTCAGCCATGCACATAGAACTCAATTTGGCTTGAACTCAAACTCCATGATCCACAGGGATGAACCAGAGTCTCCCAGGCCACTGCAATAGTGTCTGTAGTGTAGTGCTAGAAGTATTCGTGTAGTCTGATTAATCTGGATGATGGCTGATGAAACTCTGCACATTAAAGTTTGGTAAGTACATGTGGCCATTTTCAGTTCCATTAGCTTTTTTGGTTCTGTGAATAAACGCTGACTGTTGGTTTGGATGTTTAGCTGGATTTTGTTGTCTGCAAATGTTGTCTGAGAAGATTCTACATGGATACATTATCCTCTTGCTCCTTTTTATTGAATGAAGTGTAGATCATTCTTGTTACTTTCTATAATAGGAAGTAGAGGAACATGTTAGGCTAAAAATGAAATATCATGCTTAGGGATTCAGTTAGGTAATGTTACTTGTTGGCATTTTTGTATAATTTGTCTTTCACACATTGGAACAATTTCTATTATCTAACTATCCTTATTCATTGCTTTTAGGGCTACTTTAGGGATTAGGTTGGCTTTGCAGTTTACATCCGTCTCTAGGTGTTTTTCCTGGGGAATCAGGATGGCTGAAGAGAAGCAGATGACTAAAAAATGCATTCTTGCAGTGTTTCACCAGTTTGAAAATTGAGCTGTAATTTCTATGGTAGTGGGTGTGTGCTGTTTTGATCGGTATTTGCAGGGTGACCTAGCCACAGCTCAGGAAACTGCTCATGTCAGCTAATAGTTGATTTCTGCACAAATATTCATCTTATGCACTTATTCTCTGCCATGTTTATTTTTCAAGTAGTGTATTGAGTGATTTCTTAAATTGACACACATTACTCTGTGTAAACCCTAACTGATGACCTGAAGCAAACGGAAACCACAGAGAATCCTTTGTTCACTTTTTCACTTCTTCTTTGTCTCAGGGTGAGCTGTTATTGCCTGCAACCATGAGCTACAGGCACTAAAAGATGTTAGGTTTTCTTATTTCACTAGTCACTAAATGATTATACTTGGTGTGTTGAAGCTTCTTATTGCCCAGTCTGGAAAATGTTAGTTTGAGACACATTTGATACCTGTTACTCTGTGTACTGCACACATGATATTCTAGGTCACATGACTCATGAGCTGAAAGAGCAGAGCATTTCCAGTTCCAGATCCTTCTTTTTTTTGCTTCTTTTTTATTTGTTTGTTTTACACCGTTGTCATTTTTACCATTTCCCCAATATTCATACAGGTTTTGCATGTCATCTGTGCACATTGCCCAACGGTAATAAGCACAATTCATTACATAGAATAACAAGTCACCTTGTCCTTTGTTCATCATTGAATAGCAAAGAAAAGACTTACCTGTATTTTACATGCAAAATTAATTTGACGTAGCCTAAGCCTGTTCCTGGTACATGAAGATATACTAAAAATCCAACTATTTGAGTGGCTAAGAAGATTTTCTGTTTCCGACATGTTTTACAATTCCCAATCCTGTTTAATTACTAATCTTGCATACTGTTTAATCAAATTGTCATATAAGCAGTGAATGTATGGAAATATATTTAAAAGAAATCTTTATTTCTGCTACAATATGAAGTTATATTGTGTTTTATTCACTCACAGCAGCATTGTGTTGAAGTAATTGTAATGTATGTCAACACAATAAAGTGTTCTAAGTCCTAAAAACACTTTCATTCAAATTTTTCCAGCTCTACGACAAGATAAACACCAAGTCCTCCCCACAGATCAGGAATGCTCCAAGTGATGCTGTTCAGAGAGCCAAAGAGGTCAGTGCCTCATCCTGAAACCTACCATCAGAAAGGAAGTAACAGAACCAAGCAGAAAATTAGCTTTACCTTTTAGCAGATCCTTCCAACATGAGTATGTGAGGAAAATCTCATGCATGTGTATATGTGTTATATATGTGTTTGGTGTCATTGCGTTCATCACATTATTCACACTTTTAATATTCACCACTTTAGTAGCTGAAGTATGCGCATAGCTGTGGTTTCTTTACATGGCCCCATTCATGTCAAATAAATTCTAACATTTTCTTAGTAATTTGCCAAATGAATGATATTCTCGACAGCTTTGACAGATTTCTAAAACGATTAAGATCCATTCTGTTCCATTCCGGCTGGATAAATCATTAGCCATGAAGATTACAGTAGCTAGTGTATTCTAGGCAGCCATATTTCCTTTAGCTTACCACTCACCACTTCAGCATGTTTATGGTGTGATTTCCTTTGAAAGTTAAAAACACAAATTTACAAGTTCTGCACAAGTTTGAATGCCAAATAAGGCTTTACAGTGTTAATCATAGCTGCTCTAGACCGAGCCTCAGCACACATTCAGCAGAGAGGGCTGCAATGTGCATGTGTGTTTTAAAGTTGTGTGCAGTATTTCAGTCTGGCCCACAGTTCTTCAGCTTGTGTGTAGGAGTGTTTAAAGGAACACAAAGAGATTTAGTCTTTGTGAAACTGTCATTATTGTCCTTCTGCAGGTACTAGAAGAGATTTCCTGCTATCCAGATAATACAGATGTTAAAGAGCTGAGGAGAATCCTAACCCAGCCCCATTTTATGGTAAGTTAAGCTGCTAATTTATTCACAGTATTTTCTCCAAGACAAACTAGAAACTTTAAAAAAGTCATCGTAGGTGAGTTAACTAAATTAAGTAAACTGTAAACAGCTACTCCAAGTCTCTGTTAGCAGAAGATGAGTTATTTACTATAACAGCAGCTCTGACAGATTTCAGCTGCAAGCTTTAGGTTTATGCACTCATTCTTATGGACTCGGCCTTATTTCTATAATAAGTGCTTGTACGGTTAATGCTGGATATAAACAGATTACAAAGTATAGTTAATTGAAAATAGGGAGTTTATTTAGGTTTTCTTTTTTGAATGAGGCTCCAGTGTTTGTAACCATCAGAAGTAAAGCTGTAACCTTATGGGATAGTCTTCAGAACACAGGGGTTTGAGCTTTCTCTATAACATGACAAGCTGCAATTTTTGTCATATCAATTTCAAGAGATAAAATAGTAGCTGGTGAGGGTTTATAACGTATATGATATAAGTGACGGTATGTATTCACTGGGCAGTGCAACATTAAATGTATATATGAATGGATAAAATGTACAATATGTTATTCTTTTATTGAATAAGAAAATCTAATTATTAGTAAACTGCTGTGGTACAAGAGGAATAAAACACTTCTCCATTTTGTTATGAGAGTTATTGTTGACTTCCACTGTGCAGCGAGCTGCATTGCACCACCTTGTCATCGATTTTTTTTTCCCCTTTTTTCAGCAGTACATGTTGTGCTTTATTCTATATGCATACTGCTGTATAAAATGTTAACTTGTTCTGAAAATAACTTATTGCACAGCGTAAGGATAAAGTATACTTATTGTGAAGTCTTAAATATTTTATAATTTGCTTTTCCAAATTGCAATGCGCAATATTTATTGTACTTAACAGTAATCCAAGCCACAGCTCTGTGAAGACCTAGATGAGTTTTTGTTTGTTCCTGTGTTGTCCAAACCCATAGCTGCTGGCACAACATCAATAAGTCAGACTCTTTCTTGCATTTTCTGAAATGATCTGTAGTTCAGCTTTGAGATAAGTGTGATGTAACAAGACAACCATGCTGCTTTGTAAATACAGTAAATACACTATTGCACAATTTCTCAGGTTGACATGCAAAACTGTTTGAAATCAGTCCATTGTATGTGTAAAAATAGATTTGTGTGTTGAAGTAAAAACTGTCTGGACTTTGCATTCAGTGACGCTTGTTCTTTAGTAATCAATAATTTAGAGTGTGGGCTTGTGCTCTTATCAGTGGGACAAATGTCGTATCAAAGTTTCAGCAGTGGACAGATAAAAAGGCGAGTGTGTGTCCTGTACACTGCTGTCCCTCTTGCTCAATAAAGTGCAGATAATGAGGAGACTGACGACAGGAGTAACGTGTTAGAGGAGAAACTAACAGAGCTTAAAAGGAATTCCCACTTGTCAGCTTTCTGTAGATATCAGGTGAAGAATGAAGGTGTCTGAGGGAAGAGGGAAGACATATAGAGCAGAAAAATGTGGAAGAGATTGAAAGCCTAATAAAGGAAAAGCTGATTATTCAGCTTTGAAAGAGGTGAGATAAGAGAGAAGGGGGTGTGTGGATTGGAACTGAGAGAGGGTAAGAGACAGATTAGGAGCCAAGAGGGAATTACTTGAGCTACATGAGAGTGACTGTGGAACAGATTTCAATTGTCAAAGAAAAGGAAACATTTTGCTTCGAGTTGTGTGAAGAATGCAGAAGTCTGAAACCAGAGAGAGAGAAAGAGAGAAAAGAAGAAACCAGGGTTGTGAAGGTAGGGGTTTTTAGGGAAAGAAACAGCAGCATGTGATGGGTGATGTCACCCCTTTCCAACTCTGAGTGCCGGGTAAAGTGAGAGGGACACAGGCCTGAGAGGGGGAGGTGAGAGAGGGGGGGGTGGGAGTTGGGGGGGGGGGCAATGTCAGGTACAGATGGCTGAATTCCAGCCCGGTGTTGACCTTGCCTCTGCGTTCCCCATTCCAAGGACAGCTAAAAGCACTATTCCAGACTCCCACGGGACAGCAGTGTCAGTGAGGAGGGTGCCGATTAATAGGGCACTCAGCTTGTGAGTTGTATGAGCTTTCATGTCCTTTTTTTTTTTCCTCCTTTGAGCGCTGAAAACTCTTCTCCATTTTACTATTCTGTGGCGTTATTTGTGTTCTTTTATTCCACATGACAGAGTTGACTCTAAGGAATGTTTAAGGAGACTAAAGTCTGAGGAGTTTAAAAAGAAAGATGAAAGGTGTGGTGTAAACTTAATGCGGTTTCTATTGAGAGCTCCATTGTAGATCTGTTTATTAGTGGGCAGATGCTTATATTGTGCTGTTGGCACTAGGGGATCCATTAAAGTTTACTGCTGACACATAAACAAGATTGTAAATGACTGACTATGTGGATTCGGTTTGTGTGAACTGTTATGGAGGTAGTACAAGCTTTTAGGTGTAGTTCAGGTTTTCACATGAAATTATGTGATATTATACTGTGTGTACCACTGTCTACCCACTAGGCCTTACTGCAGACTCATGATGTGGTAGCTCATGAAGTGTACAGTGATGAAGCACTGAGGGTCACACCCCCTCCAACCTCACCATATTTGAACGGAGACTCACCAGAGAGCACTAACGGGGACATGGACCTGGAAAACGTCACTCGGGTACGCCTGGTGCAGTTCCAGAAGAACACAGATGAACCCATGGTATGTGTGCTAGAAAGACTCACTCTTAGGCATTTACATGTCCTGCCTTTATTTCTGCAAGAACACATTTCCTCTTTTTTTTTTTTTTTTTTTTTAAAGCAATGTTGAGATATTATGATCTATTGTACAGGCGATGAGCCCAATTCTCTCCTGTATTGCAGGGTATCACGCTGAAGATGAACGACCTGAACCACTGCATCGTGGCCAGAATAATGCATGGTGGCATGATTCATAGACAAGGTATACTGTTCAGGACTATACATGTTCAGTCATCTCTCCACTACTTTCTCACTCACTGTAGATGTCTTGAGACGAAGTCTTAGAGTTCGAGACTTGGACAAGACTCATAAATCGAATCTTAAGATTTACAGAACTTCACTCTGGATAAACATGAACAAAAATCTGATGAAATAAGGCTATACAAATAACACACTAAATGACTGGATGCGTTCTTTTCCGATCTTATAGATCTCAATGGTTAACTTATCTTGATTTACAATGAAACCATGCCAAAGAGAAGATCTTCCACAGAATGTATGTTATGCTGTCATTTTTCTGTCAATTTTTGGTCGAGCGATTGTTTAGTAATGCGGGTAGATGGGAGATTAGATATTAACCTTAAACATTTTTTGGCCCATTGCTTAGTTTCATTAGTCAGACTATTATTTTATAGTCATGGAGTAAAGTGCCTGCCTGGGTTCGGGTGATGGTCTAGTCTGAAGGGTCCACTGATGTGAAATATGCCTGTTTTTTTTGTGCTGTGCCATAAATGCAGTATCAAAATAAGACATCTGCAAAAGAACCTATTTTGACACATTCAAACACTTCCAGAAATGCTAGTTAGTTTGTGTTGCTCATGAAGCCAATATTAGCATTTATGCTTTCAGTGCATCTGCATGAACAAGTGTTATTTTGTTACATAAACCAGGAGTACAGCAGTACCCTGTGCAATATGCATTGCAGTGCTTCCCTTAGAAATGATATACTAGGGTCTAACATGTGTACAAGCATCTGAACGTTGTTCGATTTCAGTGTTAACTGAAGTGTTGTGACTTATGAATGTCTGATTTTAACACAACACTGTTTTTTTATTTTTTTACATTCCTGTTGTACAGATAGTTTAGACCCTCTGAACATGACTGTGACAGAATTATTCCTCAGCTGTATTTTAATCCACACACACCTATGAATAGACTTCATATAGATGAGAATCTCATACAAAGACAATAATATTACAGGTATTATAGATGCACTGTATGGCCAAAAGTTTGTGGACACCTGACCATCACACACCCAATCTGTCCTTGAACATTCCATTCCAAATCCATGGGGATTAATATGAACTTTATTCCACATTTTCTGCTTTAACAGACTCTACTAATTTAGGACAGTTTTTTATTAGACTTTAAAATGTGGAGAGCATGACTGAGGGAAGGACCTGATGTCTGGTGGGGAGGCCTGGCACGTTGTCTGAGTTTCAGTTCATCCCAGTAGTTCAGTGGGTTTGTTCAAGCCACATGTGTTCTTAAGTACTGACCTTGGTAAATCATGTCTTTTATGGAGCTTGTTTTGTGCACAGGAGCATTGTCATGCTAGAACTGTTCGTCATTCTTGTCTGGTTCCTCTCAAAGTTATATCTTCATACTGTCTTGGGAAGTTTTGACCTGCCACAATTTCCTCTCGATTGCGCATGAAGGATAAATACAACTCATTCATTCATTGTCTACCACTTATCCGATCTTTTCTCGGGTCACGGGGAGCCTGTGCCTATCTCAGGCGTCATTGGGCATCAAGGCATGATACACCCTGGACGGAGTGCCAACCCATCGCAGGGCACACACACACTCTTATTCACTCACACAATCACACACTACGGACAATTTAGAGATGCCAATCAACCTACAATGCACGTCTTTGGACCCCCGAAGCACGGGGAGAACATGCAAACTCCACACACACGGCGGAGGTGGGAATCGAACCCCCAACCCTGGAGGTGTGAGGCAAACATGCTAACCACCAAGTCACTGTGCTCCCAGGATAAATATAACTTTTCATTTTAAACTTTGCAATATTACTCTGAATTGCAATTTTTTGTACATCTGCTTTGAGACAATGATCAATGTTCATACAAATAAAATTGAGTGGAATTAAATTGAATAGTAGTAAGATTGAGCCCCTTAGTTGGAGTAAAACTAAATCTTAATGCTACAGCATATAGACCTCCTAGAGAATTGTGTGCATCCAACTCTGGCAGTTTGTGTAGCAGTTTGGTGAAGGCCCACATATGGGTGTGATGGTCAGGTGTCCACATAATTTTGGCCGTATAGTGAACATACAGGGAACTGTATATATTCCAGTTTAATGTATTTACTGCTTGTATTGGATGACCTGAGTTGGTTTGCTTGACTCCTTTTGCACATGCATCGGTTCTTTTTGTACATCATGCAGTCTGTGGCCACAAAGCCCCCTCTGCACTTTCTGATCAGTGCGTATCTCTATATTCTATCAATTAGGAACTTTGCATGTTGGAGATGAGATCCGGGAGATCAACAGCATCAGTGTAGCTAATCAGACAGTGGAACAGCTCCAGAAAATGCTTGTGAGTGTGGATCACGCAATAGTTGTTGTGAAAGCATTTTTATCTTACTCAATATTACCTAAATTCATCTTTATTTGTTTTGAACATAATATGATGTTGAGACATATGGCCCTGTAAAAATGTAACCCCTCATTATTTATGCTGTGCATTTCTCTGCACAGAGGGAAATGAGAGGCAGCATCACCTTTAAGATTGTACCAAGCTACCGGATGCAGCAATCGTCTTGTGAGGTAAAGAACTCAGCGACCCTCTTCCTCCTCTCTCATTCCTTTTCTCTCTCTCAGTCTGTGCGTCACTCTCTGGAGTGCTTTAGGATGGGCTTGGACTGCTGTGGACTTTCTATGTGTGACTAACTGCCTGCCTTGTGGCTGTGTGTTAACGCATTCTCCCTGAGACGCTGCATTATACAGAGCACACAGAGCCCAGGTCCTGGCCCACATGCTAGTGCACACCAATTTCACAACCAAGATAGCGGAATAAGGACACCTGCACCTTTATAGCACGTGGTTTAGCCAGGAAATGAGATGTGCTTTGTATTATAACACATAAAGACAGCAATTTATTACCACAGAACCTTTCTATCTTTACTCCCACCACCCACACCCACATGTGTTCCAGTCATTCTAGCTAAAAAAAAAAACAAAACATAATTTAAGGGTAGGAAAACTGTGTGGTAATGCTCAACATGATGCCCCCAAACCCTTTGCTTGCTGTAGCAGAGGCCACTGTCCAGATTTCTCTGCTGTATCACTGACCTGTGTATCTTATTACAGAAAGAGTCCCCTACCACCTCCAGACAGTCCCCTGCTAATGGCCATTCCAGCGTTAACAGTTCTATCTTGGTAAGGACCCCACAGTCGTCTCAAATGACGACCTCCCCACCCCCAACCCCTACCTTCCAGGAGCTCTTCCTTAATGTTGTCCTTGATTTTTTTTTTTTTTTTTTTTTCTTTCTTTTACTTTCTTTTACTTTTTCATTTTTTATTAATTTAGTTCCCTTAAGAATATGTTTAATCATGACGGTACTTAATTTCACATTACATCTAATAATTGTTTATTTAAAAATAGCTTTAAAAATGTTTAAATGACAGTTAAAAACCTTCCCTGTCATACAATATAATTAAACACAATATTTAAAGGAGATCAGAAGATCATTGTGATTAGTTTCCGTTATCTCAGTTCACAAATTGGTGTGCTCTGTTCTGCTGTAACTATATACCTGACTGCCTGTATACACAGTGTGTGTAGAGCTTTAATCTCTCACCAACAGATTTATAACGCTTTTCCACCACACAGCGCAGAAACAAATGCACAATCCCACATTGTGTGATTATATTCACTATCCAAGTGACCAATACTATAACTAGGTAATTTTTCATGTTTGGATGAAGCATGTCGCTGAGAGGGATACATGGGTAGGACTGTAAATAATGCAGACCACTGACTGATCGATCAAAGTATCAGACAGCACTAGGACTGTTTCCTGAATCCCATGTAATAAATATTGTGTTTAAAAAGGACGTTCAGTTCATTTTAAGTATCACTTTTAACAATAGACATTGTCACAAAGCAGTGGAAATTTGAATATAGATTTAGATCCTCAATGAGCAAAAACCCCCTTAGAAATCATGAGGAACCTATCCTCTTCTGGCTCACAGTAGATAATCATTAGTCCAAATTTGTGTTGCAAGGATGTTCAGCAAGAGCCTCATAGTCTTTACGATTCCAGAAGCAGTTCTTAGGTACACATCTACACTCTCCAGGTGAGATAATCCACTGAAGAAAGGGTGAGCCTTTGGTATAAACTGTTTTGGGAAGTGTAGCTGCTTATAGGGTATCTGTGTGGGACTATCCAGATAGTGTCCATCTGGATCCATTCAATAAGCAACTGCTACTTTTGCAGGTAGAGTTATGTAATAGGGAACAGATCAGACACCCAACCACGGTCCAGATAGCTCTAGATTCAGATTACTGAGTGTACCACACTGTCCAGTGGAAAAGGGACTTTACAGACCTGGGAACACAAAATGTTTTCCACAATAGCCAGACATGATATGTCATGATATGATAGAGCCCATGATATGTCAATGAGAGCAGTAATGCAGTGTAAAACAGTAATTTAGCATGTCTGTCAAAAAGCCCCTCATATATACTGAGCATGTGTACCCTCGGATCAATCCTGTGCAAGGTGACTCGTTTCGGGAATCCACCACTCATATAGAGATTCTGCTCTTGGTGGTTCTGGGAATGGAAGACTCACCTCTGGTAAACTGATGCTTGGACAGAATATGATGCTAACAGGTGCTTGCTTGCTCTTTGCTTCCTTTTGCTTTGCTGTTCTGAGACTTCACACCATTTATCAGTTTATCATAATGATAAATCATTTGTTATACTTGCTGTGTTTTGTTGTATTTTTATTGTACAGTATTTTCTTTCATAGCTGGGTTTTATTTTACAGGACCTGCCATCAACCATCCAGCCAAAAGCACGGCAGGTGAATATGTGTTTGTGATTTTGTGTGTGTGTGTTAGTGTGTTTTGAGGACCAAAATGGAATATTTTAGGAAAAGCAGAAAATAATGTGATGTCACTACAATATACTAGGCCCTATGTTGATTTTTCTTTTATTTCATCATAAGTTGGTAGCTAAAGCTACATTATTACTTATTATATCCATGATTTCTCTCATATATATATATATATATATATATATATATATATATATATATATATATATATATATATATATATATATATATATATATATATATATAAATTACACCAAATTCAGCAAGAGAGAAATAAAAATAAAAACATTAAGAAAACTGATCAAGACAGGCATTATAATGACATATACATTATTTTATACTCACATATGCACAATATCACAATTTTAGTTTTATATAAATAATGACTAGTGGAATCACTAGTAGTTGATTAATGATTTAATTGTCTACATTTAAACTGCTACTTGTTTACAGTTAATAAGTGTTAAACTGACCATGTGATGACCATTTGGGCTTGTAGAAAATAAAACCCATTAAAAAGTCACTTCCCCATGATAATTTTATTTGTCTCAGGCTGTAAGTGTTTTATCGCTGGAGTGTTTTTACAGATATCCCCTGTGATAAACTAATCCAGTCCAAATAGGGCTAAAGTATCTGTACTTTGTTTTTTAAACACTCACAAGGGTAGAACCATTTATTGGGGATAAGGTTAGTGTTTTTGGTATTCTAGCACATCCAAAGATCCTGAAAACAGGGAGTGGTTTGTTTATGATCAACAAACTAAAAATACCATACAAAACGAGCCCTGAAGGAAGAATAAATCCCAAAACAACATGGCCCATGACTAGAAAATCAGGACATTACAAACACAAGCAAGTTTAGAAAACTCAGAGCATGGAATAAACACAATAGAACATGAACAAAACTCAGTTTGCACAGTTGAGGTTATATTTTAAATTGCTATTTTTACATATGTTTAGTTTCATAGGTTGCATATTTATAATTTTTCACAAAAACATTTGTCTCATAAAAACATGTTTGTATCTGTGCCTGTGTGTTGTAGGCGAGAGAAATGGAGTTTAAGCAGGTGTATTACTAACAAACTAGCTGCAGATCCACTGTGTTGTTATTCCCCACTCCACACATAGCAGCTAATACAGTATTCCTGGCTTTTTAATAAACAAAGTGTTTATTTAGTGTTTAAATTTGTGAACTAACAGCTCAGTAAATAATATACACTGCTTTGGTATCAGTTTGTTCCCAAGTGATTTTCAGCTTTATGTAAAGATGAACACGAGAACTTGAGGCGTGTGTTACACAGTTTCAAATCTGACCTTGCTCTGTGCTCTGCCCTCTGCTGGGCTGAGAGTGATGTGTGGCTTTTGCCACCATTGTAGCAGCAGACAGGGCACATTTCTTTTCACAGGCCTTTCAAGCACATTTTGATAGAATATTGCAAATTTTACAAAGAAAAACAGGAATTTCAAAAACAATCAAAATATTGTTTATAAACTTTTAATCTCGCACAAATCAGATAATTTAATTGATTCCTTCGCTACCTTACACATTTTGGTCTGAATTAGTCCCATGGTGTCCAGTAGATGGCACACTAATCCTTAATATGGATGAGAAGACTGACGCTTTACTCTGCAATCATGTTTTGTTCTTCCTTTTAAGTCATAATTTCTCCAGAGATTAGCTGTAACTCCTAACATTTCTTTTATCATCCCACTCCCAGCACATTATAGCCTTCAGCCTAGTATCTTAATGCTGCATAATTAGTTTAATGCCCTCAAGTCTTAGATCTCTAGACGTGCAATCAGAAATATCAGTCAAGCTAAGACAACCCCAAACTGCTGGATACTATACTATACTATACTATACTATTATTCTACAAATAACACATCTTACAGAATCAGCTCAACTTTAAAAATATGAGGGTGAGGTTTATTTATTAAGTGGAAAATCCATAATGAGACTAGTGTACAGTATTTAGATAATAACAAATAAAGCTAATAAGAAATCAGAAATGCTGTAGCATTACAATTTCCCTTCACTGGAACTAAGGGGCCTAAACATGTCCAAATCAGAGTTCAACTCTAACTGGAATATCAAATGCACCTCAGGCCAACATCAGTACCTGACCTCACTACATCTCTTGCAGCTGAATAAGCACAAATTCCTACAGTCACACTCCAAAATCTGGTGGAAATTCTTCCCAGAAGTGTGAAACTTATTGTAACAGCAAAGAGACCAAATCTCGAATGAGATGTTCAACAAGCACATGAGTGTTAGAGTCAGGTGTCCACAAACTTTTGCCCATATAGTGTCTATTGGGATTTTCTTCAGTATGACTTTTCACATGAAAATGAGGTCATCAATTTTACAACAGCTAATTAACTCTTTCACAGATATTTAGACACTCATAATAAAACGTGGCACATTGTGAAGTAAAAAAAAAAACACAGGATATTTCTGTAAAAAAAATATTATTTTTCTCTTTTTTTTTTTTCCACAAGAGCTTTAAATATAGGAGCTATGGATGCAGCAGTGCATGTGATTTGTGATGGTGGCAGAATGAGGTTTTTGTAGGTTGGTCGTGCCACACACTACCCTAGATCAAATCTCAGTGTTCAGCAAGGCAACATGGTTCAGATTTATTTTGCACTGGAGCTCCAGAGTGACCTACTGCTGCCTGAAAGCCTTTCCTTCCATTAGCTCACTGCACACACTTAAACACTTACTCATGCACATTCATGTAACACATACACTATCACTACTCTCTAGTTGAAACCTACTCTAATCTCTCACAGTACTTTCACAGAATATGATTTTTATCAAGATCCCTTAGGCTTTTCTTATTTATTTCCTTCCTTTAATTACTGTCATTTTTTTATTACCTCTGTTTCAGATACTATTCTTTGATACTGTTCTTTGATCCATTAGGTTTTCAGCATTTTGTAGTCCTGATCACCCCCCTCTCTCTCCCTCTCTCTCTCTCTCTCTGTCTTCAGATCTATGTGCGGGCACAGTTTGAGTATGACCCAGCCAAAGATGAGCTCATTCCTTGCAAAGAAGCAGGCATTCGGTTCAGAGTGGGAGACATCATCCAGATCATCAACAAGGATGACCATAACTGGTGGCAGGGCAGACTGGAGAACACAAAAAATGGTACAGCTGGGCTCATTCCATCCCCAGAGCTGCAAGAGTGGTGAGTTCATGCCTTTTAAAATGGGCCTTCATTATGTTCCTCTTGGAACTGAGAAACTTTAACAAACTGCACTCAAATCAGTCCAAGGGTAAGAAAGCTGAAATAAATAACAGACACAAGGAGATGTAAAACTGCCATTTAAAAGACTCTTCTTTTCCACTTTAAGGCGGGTGGCCTGCATAGCGATGGAGAAAACAAAGCAGGAGCAGCAAGCCAGCTGTACTTGGTTTGGCAAGAAAAAGAAGCAGTACAAAGACAAGTATCTAGCGAAGCACAGTGCAGGTAAAATCTGGGCTCTACGTCGGGCCTTTTAAACATCACTGGATGTGTAAATATTACTATCCATATGATGTGCAGTAATCAAGTCACATTCAATTGTATTGGTCACACACATAACCGTACATGGTACAACATGCAATGATAAAAATTTACATTAAGACAGAATTTATGCAGGAAAAAAAAAATATCTACGTATAAACGATATATGAAAGATGAAATAAAATCTCATCTTTCACTTTGGATCTCAGGGTAATTAAAGATGCTGCTATGCTTTTTTTTCCTTTTTTTTTTTTACACCACAGACTGTGCAAGAAATTCTGTGGATCATAAAATGCACATTCTACAGTTATGCAGCATGTCAGTGTGATATTGGACATTATTCAAGCAGGTGCTCACATATGTCTATAACCTTGGAACGTAATACTGTCCCCTTAGTTCCTGACATGATGTAATTGTGTGTATAGAGGGCAGTGTAGATGTGTTTCCTCACATGACCCTGAACCCTGACCACAGCACTTCTACAAATAGCAAAGATGTGCACATGCACTTGGCCTGCATAGTTCTCTCTCTCTCTCTCTCTCTCTCTCTCACACTCTCTCTCTCTCTCTCTCTCTCTCTCTCTCTCTCTCTCTCTCTCACTCTCTCACTCACTCATTCACTCACTCACTCTTGCTCTCTCTCTCTCTCCCTCTCCCTCCTCTCCCCACCACTACCTAATTTACAATAGACACGATTTACACCATAGACACAACTTATAATAAGATCAAACACACTTTCAGCTTGGGCGAATGTTCCGCAGGATCTCATTTTAGTCTGCATTTTTTGTAGATAATTTACACACCTGCACACATGTACACTATCTATGTATTTTGTAGACAGTATAGAGAAGATAAGATTGCAATATTTTCAGGATCAGGTGTCAGGAGCAGTGAATGATTTTAAACAACCCACACATATTTTAATGATTGAATTGCCGCCAAGACAGTGAGGATTAATGTGACACAGGTTCCCTGAGAGTACTCGTAATCATGTTTGTACCAGGTACAAGCATGTCTAATAAATGCAAGTGTTCCAGTTTTATAAAACAAAAAATAACGCTTCAAGAGTTTTTGAGGTGTACTCATGCCTCAAGGTTCCACAATTGGAGGGACTTGCAAGTAAATATACTGTATGGCCAACAGTTTATGGATACATGAGCATAACCCCCATACATGCTTATTGAACATCCCATTCCAGTTTTTGTTCCCCCATTACATTCAATACACTCTAGTGCTCTTACATGATTTTATGGACCTGGCTTTGTGCACAGGAGCATTGTTATGGTGGAACAAATTTAGGGCATTTAGTTCTAGTGATTCAAATTGTAAAGCTACAGCATATATATACACGCTTTACACTTGTGTGCTTCCAACTTTGTGGGAGCATTTTTGAGGAAGACCCACATATGGGTGGTGATCAGGTGCAAGGTAACTACAAAATTAAAAATTCAGAACGTGTCTTGATGTATAGATGACTATATAGCACACATCTGTTCTTTTGTTAAAGATAAGAGCCATATGCCAAGACTGAAATGGTTTACAGTAAAATTATTATGATAAAATCTATAACCTCCAGTAGGAACTGAAAGTCCTAATTTCCCAAATCCACTTTTGCTGAGTGACTCTTACAGTGTAAACTTGTTAAACATGGTGGTGAGTGTAGCAGAATTGTGTCTGGTGGCAGCAGTGCAGCAGAGTGGGGCTTAGCTATAATCCTTTCTGAGCGCCTTGTCCCACTTTACTGAATTACTGCGGGCCAGCAAGGGAGGGAGCTATTATTTAGTGTATTTAGCTCATTATTTAGTCTATTAATGAGTCTTTTGTTGCCTAATTGTATAAAATGCTCATGTAGGCTACTTTTTCAGTCTAAGGGTTGTTTACCTTTGAACACTGAGTTGAACATTATTGTGTTTATTCCACTGGACTTTTCTTGTACAGCATTAATGGACTTTATAACATACAGCTTTCCTAACCTGGGTCATTTAGTCACCTAACCGTCTGTTTGCCCCAAACACCTTCTGAACTGAGCAAAAAAACATGTTTACTTTACACTCATAATGGATGTCTAAATGGATGACTAGCAAAGCCACTTCTGTGTGAATGTGTCCAACTTTCTAAAGCTGAAATAAATGAGATAACCACAAAGGAACAATCTTTCAGTTGTTCCTCCAACTATTACAAACAACAAGCACTGGAGACTTCTTCCAAAAAGCATTACCATATTAATAATGCTCTGCGTTTATGCAGACCATCTGCTATACACGTCCTTGCTAATGAGCAGTTCCTATAGAAATGATGAGGTGAACCAGCATTAATGCATACTGCACCTTGCAGCCAGCACCAGTGTCTGCTGTGTTAGAAGATTAATCACTATTGTCTGATCATTTAAGAATTCTAAAGAATTGTGGTTTAAACAAATTTAGAGCAGTAAATATACATGAATACATGCACCAAAATACAGGTTTCACATGACTGCAAATTGATGCTCCATCAACTGCCCTTAGGTTATCCTTATCAGTAAGTTACTGGCATCTCAGACTTTTTCACATATGTTACAGATTATTTTAAATGGAGATTAGGTTGAAAACTGAAATGTACCTTATTGTCACAGGTTTTGAATAAATGGGAGAGCTCTGTAGTGATAGTTCACAGAGAACTGACATGTCTAAAGTTGCTCTGTCGATAATAACGCATGCTAAAACAAAGCTTGATGCTGCATTATTGACAATGCGTTACTGTAAATGTCAGATGCATGTTGCATCATTGATGAGAATCATTGTAAAGCCTTTACAGTGTGTTTTAACACAGCTTACTGACAGCGCTTTCCCTGCAGTGTGCTGTGTGTATGGCCATGATGTTAAGTCTTTCATGTTGTTCTCTCTGTCAGAGCTTTGACTAAGTGTCATTGTTCTCTCTGTTCACTAATGTTCTGTTTCTGAGCCGTAACTCATTCACCCTCCCCTGTCCATTTTTCATGCTGTCTCTTTACCAATGGCATCTGTGCATGTAAGTAACATGGAGTGACTGTTGTGCACTTTAATTTCTCTTAGCTTTCCTGTGGGCTTGTAGAGAGCATGGATTAATTCTGTGGTAGAACGACACACAGAAGTTTCTGAAACCAGGCTCAGTGTGTGTATATGTGTGCTTTTTTTTTCTTAACATTTTATTTTGATATGTGTCTTGTGTCCTGTTGCTATTCAGTTGAGCATTAATCTTTGAAAAAAGGTCATTGTGCTTATCACAACATGGTTTAGTACTCCTCAGACTCTCCCGAACACGCAGGGCAATCAGACGCACACAGACACGCACACACCGTTTCGAGCTCATGTAAAAAACGAACATGAATCATTTAAGCTATTTGTTGAGTAAGCAAAGATGTTGCTGAGGATCTCATTTTACATGGCAGCTACACAGATGGCCAGCTCCGGTTACATACAGTCCAACACCTCCCTCTCGCTGCACTCTCACTCATTATAGAACAGCCCTGCAGGCACCTCACTTGGCACTCCCTTCCCTTTCATGTCCCTCAGTGTCAAACCTAATATTCAATATTGATGCTGCTATTTTGCTGCTATTTGCATAGCAGAGAAGGAAGCCGTACATTTCCTATATTTATGGCTATTCCTGACCCCTCTGTCTGTGCTCTGTAGCCAGCCTTTATACAAAGTCCTGCGGTGCTTCTCACTAAGACACTCAGCTCGAGGAGGAAAGCACAAGGCTACCATCCACATCCATCAGCCTCCGTTCTGTTAAACAAGCATGAGCATGTTGTTCTTCTTAGGCCAGTTACTGTGCATGAGATTATGATATCTTAAAGTCTCAAAGCTTTGACTGGATTCCATCTCCTTCTCTTTTTCTTTCAGTGTTTGATCAACTAGACCTTGTCACTTATGAAGAAGTTGTGAAGTTGCCAGCTTTCAAAAGGAAAACACTAGTTTTATTAGGTATGTCTAGTGCTGGATGAATTTTTCCTAAAGACACAGATGCAGTGCAGGTCTTGACAGTTTTCTTGTTTGTTCTTCATGATGTGTAGGAGCTCATGGTGTTGGCAGAAGACACATCAAGAACACACTCATCACTAAACACCCCGATAGATTTGCTTACCCCATTCCACGTAAGACACCCAATCCATTGCCAAGTTACTGTTACTACATTCAGTGTTGTTACTGTATTCAGCATTGTTACTCCATTTGATATGACTAGTACATTGCACTTTGTGTTTAGATTTGATATCGTTACTACATTCTGTATTAGTACGTTCAGTGTTGCTACTCCACTCTGTACTGCTACTACATTTGATGTCTAAATCTGTCACTACCTGCAGACACAACAAGACCTCCAAAAAAGGATGAGGAGAATGGCAAGAATTATTACTTTGTTTCGCATGACCAAATGATGCAGGACATCGCCAATAATGATTACCTGGAGTACGGCAGCCATGAGGACGCCATGTACGGAACACGGCTGGAGACGATACGCAAAATCCACGAGCAGGGCCTCATATCTATACTTGATGTAGAGCCACAGGTAACTGCCATTGATGCTATATCACATCTCTGCAGTAATTCTTTTATGCTGTATAGTATTTCCTCTTATTAAAGCTAGCTTTGTCAAATCATCCGTCATACACAGGATGTTAGAATGGATTTGTGTGCTTGTTTGCAGGCACTGAAGGTCTTGCGGACAGCAGAGTTCGCTCCTTACGTGGTTTTCATCGCTGCACCGACCATCACTCCGGGAATGAATGAGGTAAAATACAGTATTACTCTCCGTCTCACTCTCTTTCATCAGATTTCATCAGAGGCAGACACCTGTGTGTTTATCACAAACGTCACAGTAATCATTTAAATCTTTTTTATAGTTTTTGATGGTTTTTTTTTTTTTTTTTTTGGTTTGTTTGGCTCTTTCTGTTTCCGTCGCATCTGCCTTTCCTTTTGCATGTGGCTTGCATTTGATTTCTGTCGCATTCCTTTGCTCTGCACTCAGCTTCCCAAATGGTGCAGGAACTTGGCTGTGAGTATGACAGGAAGTATGACTAGGCTGTTCCTAGTGTAGTTTTCCTTAAAATCCCAATTCTGTTTATACTCTGTCAAATTTTCATAAGCTCCAATACTCAGAATCCTGAGTCGAATACAGTTGAGCGCAGTAAAGTGCAAAAGAAATGTATAAATTTGTGTGACGGTCTTTTACTATTGAGAACCTGTTACAACATATAGCCCAAATATACAAGAATTCTAAATCAGCAGTTAAGGATGCAGTTATGGACACTGTAAAGCATAATTCAGAAATAGAAGAATACTATAATAGTAATGAAAAATGCATTGTGAATGAAAAGGCTATTTTTAAAATTTGGTGAAGATATTGTGATCTGTGATTCCTCCAATTAAATAAAAATGAATGTTAGTGTCACCTTTTCAACTTGAAAACGTTTGCACGTCTCTGTAACCACCAGTATTTTGTGACACTTCAATGCAATTATTATGTTTTATAGTTCATTGTGATCTTATCCCTGATAAGAATTTGCATCAGCAGCAGGACTATTTTCTATATATAAAATTCTTTCTTTATTCCCTCCGGTCTGGCTCACTCACTGTGTTTCTCATGTCACAGGATGAATCACTACTGCGACTGCAGAAGGAGTCAGAGATCCTTCAGAAGACCTACGCACACTACTTTGACCAGACCATCATCAATAACGAGATCGATGAGACGATCCGACACCTGGAGGAAGCTATAGACCTGGTGTGCACTACAGCACAATGGGTTCCTGTGTCCTGGGTCTACTAGAATACCATTAACTCTCCACAAACTCCACCTTAATTCCCCAGACTCTCTGCAATGCATCTTTGCAAGAAAAAAAAAGATAAAAATAAATGCATACATAAATAAATAATTAAGAAGGAAAGAAAAAACACCACTTTTCCCTGGAGAAAGGATCCACCTCTGATTTGTCTATACATGACCTGCAGGCAAATCCAATCTCAGCCCTTCAGACTACATAGATGTAGTGTTGTATAAAACAGAATAATGCAGTTGTGAATATTGACACGTCCTTATTGATGAGATGCAGCATTTTGTAGAGTTTTGATTTAAAAAGACAGTATCTTAAACGTCCTAAGTTTTACTTTCTTCTCAGACAGAGGAACAGCAGACATGTTGCAGCAGTGCATCAAGACGTTTTTCATTCAGAGCCTATATTTCCATCAGCCTTTACAAAACATCCCTCATTGGAAGCCATTAGTTTCCCTGTGTATCACAAGCTGCTGTTTTAAGCACAACCAGATACTGTTTCTCTAAACAAGTCCATAGCTGAGATCTGAGTTTTCATGCATGTGAACATTCAGAGTCTTGCATACTGTCAGTGTTAGCAGTGTAACACTACTGTTATCCACAGCGCACAACATTCCATATGTCTGAAAAATTCAGACCAAGTGAAGACCAGTGAAGGATGAAGATGGGGGAAAAAAAGACCTATGCACATCGGGACAACTTTCTGACAAATTGTTTTTATCAACCATGTGGTGAGATGTGTTAATGTCGCAATTTAATTTGTTGTTAAAAAAAAAAAAAAAATCCTAGAGAGAAAAAAAATGATGAAAAACACAAATCTATATTGGTTTCACCATTACAGAAATGTGTCATTAGAGAGTATTAATGTTTTCATGGAGATGAATCAAAAAGAGAAGCAGATTTTTATTCAGAGTAATTGTTTCAGAGGTGCACATATAGACACATTTTGCAAAATGAACTGTGTTGCAAAAAATATATAATAATAATCTGAATGATTCTGTATATGACAAACTGTTTACTTCAGACTGCCCTGTGTAAATTCCTCTGCCGATGACTGAGCAGCTCTTCAGTATGAACCATTTTTTAAATATATTTCCTTTTCTGTGGTGAAGTAGTCCAGTGTCGTCTGCTCTGTGTTACGCTCCTGGCTCTGCTCTCGCGTCTGGCTGCTCTGTGAGAGTTGGCAGAGATGCTGTGGATGGAAACATTTCTCCAATTTTTAGTGCCTCAGTGGCTCTTTTTCTGTATTTTTCCTACAGCTGTAGGAGGTTACATCCTGTATACCCATCTGAGTGTGAAGGCAAAAGTGTGGTAAATGCCCAGGTGTGTGTGTGTATAAATGAACAAGTCTGAACTACACGCAGTACTATCTGTCAAGAGAAGTGTGTGTGTGTGGTTAGAAAATGTGAGGGTTACTAAAAGGCAAATGCGTATTCTATCACCTCATTATTGTAGAAGTGTCTGGACTGCTAGCTGCTGGATTCATGGAGCTGTGTGTCATTTGGCATGGAAGGAGCAGCAGCAGTGAATAGATATAAGTGAGGACCACACATGCTTTGCAGGCACAGAGAATTCATCACAAGCCTCTCTGAACTAGATAATTTCTGAAGGCAGTTTGTTCTCACCCTGATGCACCCACACAGGAAGAGGCACTTTAACACATGCTGAGTTCCTTCAGTAGGTAAACTCTCATCACAGCTGAGAGTACTGGATCGTCTGCACAGGAGGTGCGCGCAGGATTCTTCCTAATATAATCAGCTGCTAATTTACCTTCTACAATCTAGCTCTCAGCAATCAAACAGCAGCTTCCAACCCCACAGGCTTAAGGTTAACGTGCATCCTCCAAAACATGTGAAACCAGCCAACTGCATCTGATCAAACTGCTGCTCATTCTGCATCACAGCACAGTGTAACACACTCTGGGGAAAGCGTTGTCTAGCCTTTTCCACATACCTAAACTCACAGCCACACATGATTGGCTAGACTCTGGCTAGATACCCGAGGCTTTTTTTGTTGACCCAAAGAATCCGGCCATAACTATAACTGAAACCTAACACAGCAGTTTTACCTCTCGACGTACAATACACATTCTCACGCTCTAAGACGAAACAAAAGTGGTGCTACTGTCCACATCCAAACCACACTTAAATGTGAGACACTGCCAGTGTTCAGCTGTTTTATATGAAACTGCAATTCTGCTTTTGGTTAGCTGATCGTGTGAGTGCATTGCCCTTTAAATGTTTTTTTTTTGTTTTGTTTTCAAAAGTCTTTAAATTCGAGCAAAGTTCATGGTATAATAGCACTGCAGTGTGACCTGTGTCTCAATCCAAATCTGCATTCCACAGCTAACACCACTGAGCTGCAGATTAACTCAAATTCACATTGCTGGCTTTAGAGCAAAAACACTATACTGAAGAGAACAGTCAAAATAGCAAAATATTAGAAAGCACGCGTGTCGTATTTTAACTGCTTGTCTTTTCTTTTTTGCTTGTTTACTTGATTATTTAGTATGATCAGAGCATCATGAGGCAGTGATGAAGTTATTCACTGAGTTGAATACAGAGCAGCTTAGAGAGCTGTGTTGAGTGCAGCTAAGCCTTGCATTAAAAGAACACTAATGCACAAATATTAAAGCTAGAAATATCTAAATTCACCCAGTTGAAAGAATTAGGATTCAGCATATAATGTTGCTTGCTGAACTGACTGACAGGAAGTGAGCTTAATAAAATACTACCTGCTCATGTATTATAAAAATGATACAACAGCAGAAAGTGACTCGTGTTCCATTTGTAGTCTTCAAATGGATGATAATAATAATAGTGTAGCTTGTGTAAATATAATTTATGAGCTGAACATCAGTGCTTACGCAATGTTATGTCTTAAAGGTTTTACTGTTACACCAAGCATTATGTATAGATTTCCTATAAGTGTGAATAAGTGGCTCCAGAACATTTTAAATGGATCAGATACTGTATACAGAGTTCACACAATTTAAAATCAACGTGTTTATACTCTGATGTTTTTCATTATGAAAGTAGGCAGCTGCCAGTCCTATCAGAGCTCCAAGAAAAAAAAAAAAATCTTCTCTACTCCTGTAGCTGATGTATTTTCCTTCCTTTTCACACAATCCCCCTCTGAAGGAAGGCTTAATCTCTCATCTGCACAACTTTCAGTCCAAACACATTCTTGGCACAAGTCTTCCTCCAGACCTGAGCCAGGCCTTCATTAAGAATTAGTAAGGTCTAATACGCAGCCTGTCTGAGCTTGGATGAGGAACAGGAATGGCAGCAGTAACGGCAGGGCTAAGCCAACACTAGAAGGCCTGTGAGCAGCTGAGAGCTGACCTTCTGCTGGTTCTATCACTGTCTCGTTCCTTTGAACCTCAGTAAAGTTTTTCACCTCCTCCCTGAGTTCCTGATTCATCAGTTTAGGAGATCAGGCTGTTGAACTTGCTCTGTGTGGTGCTGTAATCTGGACCGGCTGTGGTCAGGTTCAACTCCGCCGGGTCAATGCAAGTACCGTTCACGTGTGTGTACAGCACCTTGCTCAGATCCAGGCCAGCTACTGATGGGGGGGATGCACAGGGGATATCCCTCACTAGCTTATAGTTCTCCATCCACTCCTTCAGCCACTCCAGCTCACAGCTGCACTCCCAGGGATTACGAAACAAATAAAGATGCCCGATGAAGTAGATGGGCTGAAAGACAGGGAAAGGGAGAGTAGTCAGTTTGTTGCTGTTGAGATGCAGTGTCATGAGGCTGGTCAGATTGTCAAAGGCACCCTTGTCAATAAATGACAGGCAGTTCCGGTCCAAATAGAGTACCTCCAGTTCCACCAGGTCCCCAAACCAGGTGTTGGAGATTTTGGTTAGCAGGTTACCACCCAGATTTAACATCTTCACATGGCAGAGGCCTTTGAAAGATTTCCTTGGCAAGTCAACCAACAGATTGTCATTAAGGTAAAAGTTTTGTAGCTGTCTTAAATCCTTAAAGGCTTCATCATGGATGACACTGATGTGATTCTGCTGTAGGTTCAGATATTTGAGGTTGCATAATCCCAGCAGAGTGTTGTATGCTACTGCTTCAATCTTATTGCGCTCCAAGTAAACATGTGTCAGGTTCTCCATTCCTCGAATAGCACTTGGGATGCGTCTGAAATTGTTCTGGAAGCAGAATAGCTCTCTGAGGGAGGTCTGTTCCAGGAAGATGCGGTCAGGCATGCTGAAGAGGTTGCAGCCAGAAAGGTCCAAGCGCACGAGGCGTTTGAGGGAGGTGAAGGTCCGTGTGTGAAGATAGCGGATGTACTCGTTGTTGGCCATCGTGAGCTCCAGCAGGTTGGGAAGCCCTTTGAAAGCTCCTGGTGTGATGAAGGAGATGTTGTTATGGTCAAGGAAGAGGGACGTTAGAGAAGGAAGCGTTCCAAAAGCTCGTTCTGACAAAAATTTGAGGCTGTTCTTTTCCAGGTTGATGGAGGAGGCCTCACAGGGGAACTCTCTGGGCAGCTCAGCCATGTTGGCACGGTCACAGAGCACAGTGCAGCTCTTCTCCTGCGTGCACATGCAGCGGGGAGGACAGGAACTAGAGCAGGCCCAGAGAGTCATGCCATGAGGCAGGACCATGATCCACACTGAGGAATAAATTGAGGAATAAGTGTTCTAATCAAATAAAAATACTTTCTGACACTGAATTAAAGAAAGGTGCTACATAAAGTGCCTTAGTAACACGTTGGGCCATCAGTGCACCTTAGAGGGGATGGAATCCATTTTCCAGAAGATTTTCCTTTAATCTGTGTTTTATGACAGTAAGTGTAGAGCACTGTCTAACATGTAGACATATAACATTTTTATACTCATCAGACCACTGAGTAAGCCCTCAGGTCCTGTAGATGAAGGTGGGGTGATCCTGAAAGAAGCCACTCCCACCAGGACAGAAATGTTACATCATTGGATAAAAGTAACCTGTTAGAATAACTTTATATTGATTGGCAGTGATACTTCTTTCTAAGGGGACAAATAGACACAAACCATGCTAAAACAAATCCCTCCTACAGCATAACAAAGCCACCGGGTGTCTCCCTCAATTTATCACCTGCATGTATTACATTACGTAGTGTATGATGAATCATGAAATTGCCTCCAGTTTTGATGAATCTGCTGTTTTAAGAATTTTATATTTAATCACAGAGATCTCCTTCACGCAAACTAATAAAGTCAAGACAAGAGCAATGCAGGGAACAGCCCTATTACTTGGATTATTGCCTCATGCAGAGCAAAGTACTGAGGAGCATTTATGAGCAGAACGAAGCAGTGATCAGATTGAACAGTCACTTTGTATACGAGTTCTGCTTTTCCCCTCCACAGGCCTGGGAGGATTAATGTGTGAGGGAGAACACAACAGGAGCATAAGGAATACTTTAATGCTGGAGTCAGGAGCAGGACACGGCTTTCTTTCTTTCTTTTTAGGTTCTTATCCTGCAGCTGTTCTTCACAGCAACAGTCCTTATAGTACAAAGAAAGGTCAGATGTTAGATTACAGCTGTACAACTGACTGTTCTCTATACTCTCTTCATAAACAGAAACTGCCATGTGGCCGTGTGATTTTAAATAGAAGCTTTGAAACTGAAGATCAGCCGAAATTATGTAATGGAACATTCATTACTTACTGTTGAATTGTTTTACACACTGGTGCACATCAAGTTGCTGGTGGGGTAAATGAATCTAGTGAGGCACCAGCCAAATAACACTGAATAAAGGATTAACTGTTCTTACCTATAGAGAAAAACATTGCTGAACTATTCCACCTGTAGCATGTCAGAGTCAAATGTCTGAAATGCAAACGGAAACAAAACGGTAAGTAATATTTGGGGAAATTGAGGTATTAGCTTTGTAGAATGACAATTAAGTCTAATCACTCCACTTCTATCACAAATATTTTTTATCATTCTAACAAACAATAAACAATTGTAATAATGGCTGACCAAAAAACAGCGTACCTGCTTATTGATGTTAACACACATCCAACCAGGTGAAAATGAATTTAAAAGCCTTCCGTGAAGTAAGCTCTTGCATGTCGTTCTGTCAGCACCATGTTTCTGAGTGAACATCTGATCTGATTTAATGGCGTCCTGTGTCTGTGTGTGTTGTCACAAACGGCAGTACTTCATTTCCAAAAGCCATCACTTAATGGCAGAATAATCCTCTAGATGGCTGTGGGATTAGAGCTGTGTGAAGCAATGATCTGAGATCAGCAGTGTTTCACTGCAGGCCTGCGTGATGTGTGTAAAATCTAAACTCTTCTTACAGCTTGCAAGCAAACTTTTCAGGACACCTTTACCTCTGCTATTAAAATAGGTCAACCATGGCCCTGGCCTTAACGTGTTTAGAACAGAGCTTTAGTGTTTAGCGGATATTAGAAGGGACTCGGTAACAGGCAACAGAAAATATCACGTTTATCACGTATAAAGAGCAGAATGTACTGCAGGGTTCAGATTGGTCAAATCCTCCTTCCATCAGTGAAGAAGTGACAATGAAAAATGGCAACAACCATCGCAGGCGCACACCAACCACCTTAACTGCACTCTGAAGGTGTTCACAGAACAGATCTTTATTTTGTTGGAATTTGCTCACTTTATTTGCAAAGAACTTGAACTGTTTCCACAATGAATGGTGTTTTATAACACAGCATTAACTCAAACACAGAGCATGTAGAACTCTGATATAAGAACACAAGATCACACCAGCACTTTTTAAACACACAGTCATCTTATTACCACTCAGGTACCGTGTCATTTCCCACTGTGGTGTTTTTTTAGGAAGTGACAAATATAGCTTATGGTACATTTTTTCCTTGAGATAAAATGAAGACAGGGGATGAGTTCAGGAAAGAATTTTATCTGTTGTAAACAAACTTAAGCCACTTGAATTCCAAACACGTCCAATAAGGTTTTAGCCACACCATTAACAGCTGCTACATGTTCTTCCCCATTTTCTGCTACAACAAATGAACATTTTAGAAAACATGCTTGGTTTTGTATTTGAATTAGCATTTCAAACTTTTATTTTGGTAAAATCATACAATAAATGCACAGATGAGTCCTCCCATGCAGTGCATAGCTTCTACACTACTACATAAAGCAAATACTAAATCTAAAGTGCTCCAGGTCGCTCAGAGTACAGTTAGCAAGTGAAGGGCATTTGTATCTTTTCCTGCAGGGTATGAATTCAACTGTACAAATTGTACAGCAGGTGTCTCAGCACCATCACTTGCTAACTGCCCCTCAGAGGCCTAACCCCAGAGGCACTGTATATGCAAATGCAACACTAGAGAAGAACCACATGTTTAAGATTGCCTTGTGCCAGACATTCACTGAAACAAAACCCCTAACAGAACAAAATTCCATTTTAAAAGAAGAAATGCACACATTTGGAGAAACTGGACACTTTTTGCACTGATACATTTAAGAAATTATTAGGTCATTTGAACACTATTCCAAACCTTGGCATGTTTTTCTCCTATTTCCAATTTTGAGAGCCAATCGGTAATTATATAGAAATATGGCCTGTAGGCCTTCAACAGCTGTGGATACTGACTCAGTCCAATATAGTCTGAAACATTAAAAAGCTCACACTACCCCAAGTATAGAAATTCCACGCATACAGGTGACATTCAACATTCAAGTGCCAGTGTTTTTGTACTGTCTTTTGGTCAAGTTTCTCGAAACTTTCAAAGAATCGCTTTGAGGCTTACAAAAATAAATATTTCTCAAAAATGCTTAATAAATTACACAAAACTAGCAGCAAAAGTAGAATCTAGAAATCTGTGTGCAACGAGCTAAATTCCCCACTGCTGATCCCCCTGGTCCCAAATAAATCCTGGTAAATATTGAGATCCCTTCCCCTTTTGTAAACAAGCTGCGTTTCTATCTCCCCATTCACAACATTTGGAAGCTTGAGAACACACACTCAAGACATTTATATATAAAACTCTAGATGTGCAATAAAAGAACTTTGTAAAACTTGATGGGCACAACATACATGGGCCTAGACCTAACTTAAGTAGCACCATTCAACTTTAAGTTCTCAATACTGTCAGTGCATCTGCTTGAATTCATCAATTTAAAAAAAATGTCAAGGCACAACACACTTGAGAAGAAAAAAATCTATTGCACTTGATTTAAATGCTTTTTTTCCTCCTCCTCTCTGAGGTTTCCTTCCTCCTTAAAGGAAGCAGAAAGCTGGCTCGGAGCCAGTGGTTAGTTTATATCAGAGCAGATGAACTCCTGGAGACGACAGCATTAAAATGTACCACAAAGGAGGGCAAACCTGGTGTTTGGCCACCACACAGTGATCGTGACCACCACAGTGCAGCGGAGCCCGAGAGCATGCCAGGCCCAACTCAGATAACCCTGTGCATATCTGCCAATGCCTCAGAATGAATTCAGCCACTTCCTAACACCTCTGTGTAGGAACATGAGGCATGCTTACCAACGCAGCTTGAAAAGAGAAAACGTTCATAATAAAGTAAAGCCTGTGACAGAATTTATCCTCTGTCCTTGACCAAAAAACAAAACACTAGCATGCGTATACGACCAAAGAGGCCATGACAAGAGGCAGGGTCGCTTTGGTTCTATGGTCCGTTTTAAGTTATTAGAATTTCGCCTTAAGTTGGCACGCATATTTTTGTTGTTTTTTGTTTTTTTGAGATGAAACATTATTAAAAGACCCCCCCCCCATGATAATTTCTCATCTCATTTCCATCAAAATGTTTCAAGAAAAAAAATAACAAAATATGCTGCCTGCTTACAGTGGCTAGCACGTGGTACTTACTAGCTGCCATAACACTGTCAAGTCAATTAAAAGCAGTGGAGTAACAAGTTCCAGCACTGTGTGTCGTTAACCGGAGTGTAGTTAACACTGAGTGTTTACCATTTTGTCATGACTATTCCTATCACAACTGGAATGGCCTTTCTGAAGACTACCATATACCTAAAATAGGTGCCTACCCAGGATAGAGTGAGCAAAAAGTCAGAACTCTTTATCCTTTACAGCAAAGTCGCCACATATAGATAAACACTTGTCCAGTGCTTCTATGCTGCTTCCATGAGCTGTTAGTTCTCTGGCCTGTAATGTAGGCTGTATAATATCCCTAAATCAATTTGAAGTTCAAATGGAATTGTGACTCAGTCAAGCCACATTTTCCTTTTTGCCAAGGTTTGATTAAGTACAAGCTTTATATTATAAACAAAAACAAATTGAGCTCTTGGCCAAGTTCATTCTGTGAAATAAAAATGTCCTGTTTAAATTTAAAGGCACAGTACATTAACATATAAATGATCCTCTGTTTTTGCTTCAAAACAAAGAAAAGTGCAGTTGAAAACTAAGCCCAATGTCCTACATCAAACATAACTGGGTGTCCATTGTTGTTTCCTGACTACAAAGTGACGCTCTGTTCTGCCACGGCCATTCTGAATGCAGGCAGAGAATCACAGCGTGTAATGTACTGCGAGTTCTTAAAGCTACACAGGGCGCAGAGTCTGGCTTAAGTGAACATGTGGTTTCCATTCAGCTAGTCTGGCATGGTGAGCCACTGCACAGAGACATTTAGTTGCCCCACCAATCCACTTGGGCATAGCTTCCTCCGTAGTTTCCATAACTCCCACCGTAGCCATCACTGACAAAATTGCCAAAGCCACCTGAGACAAGAAACAAAGAAAAACATTTTTAATAATTAAAAAAAAAAAAAGAAAAACCCACAAAAGTCTATTTTATCCAATAGAGAACAATTGACCATTTCTTATTAAAAAGAAAAATAAACACTCTTTGCCTAAGAAAAGGTTTAGTGTTGCACATACCCTTACTACCACCAAATCCTCGGTTGCCCACATGGCCTCCTGCATTACGAGCACCACGGTTGCCAAAGCTGGTGCCACCTCCAGCCATCTGACGGTAATCTCTGGCTCCAAAACCACCAGAGAACCTGCACACCATGGAACATCAGATCTCAGCGCAGTAAGCACTAAAGCAAAAATGAATGAATGTGGGAAGGGGAAAAAAAAAGGCTCCACCTCTTGGAGCGGCCTCGGCTGCTGTTCTTGTGCTGGTGCTCAAATGCCAAGCTCTCCAGCCAGGAAGGAACCTCCTGTTTTGCCTCCACCAAGATGTCCAGCAGGTCCTTAGTGATATTGCTGTTCTTGTCATTGTAGAAAGAGGTGGCCAAACCTGAATTAATACACAAGTGCAAAGTAAAAAATAATTTAACCCCGCTTTCACCCACAGAAAGCAGCATGTAATTTATTTGATGGTAGACTCTATATGTAGAGGTGTTTTTTGGTCATTTTTACAGCTCAGAGCTTGTAGCCGATCTGTGTTTTATAAAGCCCGATGTGTTTGAGACATTAGGTCTTACATTAGGCACAAAGCTCCCAACTTTTCTATGAAATATTTTTCCTTCAGCATTCTGTTCACATGAGAGACAACTGCATGCTCCACTCATGGAATCAAAAGCCCTTTGATGTATTATAAGTAGTGCTGTGTTAGTAAATCCTCATTTTAACTCTTTGCACCGTGAGCTTATTTCAAGCTTATTTGAGTACTTCATCATACACACTAAGAGCTGATAAACAGAATCTTTCAGCCCACCACTGTTCTTTGATGAACTCACCAAGGTTTCCCACACGTCCAGTACGGCCAATGCGATGGACATACTCCTCAATGTCACTGGGCAGGTCAAAGTTGATGACATGCTTTACGTTGCAGATATCCAGACCACGGGCAGCCACCTATGATGTTGGGAGTGCTATTAGCTTTACAACAGGAAAGGCTAAGGCTTTTACAGAACACTCAGAATATACTCACAGCCGTGGCGACCATAATGGGGCAACGGCCCGAGCGGAACTGGTGAAGCGCCTCCTCCCGGTCCCTCTGAGAGCGGTCACCATGGATGCTGGTACAAGCATAGCCCTCACGGTACAGGAAGTCCTCTAGAGCATCTGCACCCTTTTTAGTCTCCACAAACACCAGCGTAAGGGAATCTTTTCCTGCATGCAGAAACACAGTCTGAGGTCTACATGCCACACGAGAGCAAGCCACTTGAGACAAACATCCAAAAAGAACAATGACAACAAACATGGTGAACAAGACAGTTTTGCATCATTTGACAACCATTAAGTGAAATTCTTTCATAGCATCAAAATACAAGTAGAGAAACAGACCCTTGATTTAAAAAAAAAATCATGGAATTAACCTGGGTTCAATGTTTGTCACAGCTTTCTTTAATGGCCATCAAAGCAAAGCTCAAGAGGATGTGATGCGAGTGAGTCAGGAGTGAACAAGGCTTTTCTCTGAAAAGACTCCATTCACTCCCCAGCTTCTCGCTAGCAGCCTTTGCCTTAGATAACGTTGAGATGGCAACAATGACTGATGATGCTTCACTACATGCTTGTGTGTCTCCATGCTAAGTTGCTATGGTAAGATACAGATGAGAGCTCATCCAAGCAGCCACTCACATTCATCTGCATTATGTTGTGCTGGTAACCATGGAAACACCAGATCACGGCCATTTTTATTCCCTCTCGACCACTTTAAGAACGTGCTTTAACTAAACGGACAATGTCCTTCGAGTTAAAGCAAGAGGCATACTTAAATATAACAAATTTAAAATGACATCAGCTGCACAACTGGAAAATCTGTTACCAGGGTTTAGCCATGATTTCCAGAGGCAACGTCCAAATGGATGGAAAATGGGTCACATCGCAGGCAGAATACACATACCAAAACTAGAATGATACCTTTGGCTGAGACAGAGCTAAAAGAGTGAGAGTATTAGACAAGCATCCTACCTATAAAGCTCAAAATATTAAAGCATATGGAGGAAAAGTAGAATGTAAAGAAGGCCAATGGAATGTGAACATGTTTTATCATGGACTGCAAAGCCCACACTTACCTGGTCTCTCGGGAGTTTCAGTTGCATTTTCCTGAACCTCACTTGGAATGACTTTAAATAGAACCAAACCTCCCAGTAAACTTTATGCAACGTTTACCACTGAAACAGGTTTCTTTAAAAAAAATTCCAAATTGTAGTACAGTACATATAAATCAATCCATCTTTTCTTCAAGACCCACAAGCAAATATTAGAAACTACTTTAATTACAAAACTACAGAACACCAAATTCTGCAACAAACATTGAACCTTTTAAGATCTCATTACTACCTCTGACTGTTTCATGTCTTTTTCAGCAGTATTCAGCTGGGAACTGTCTACAGGTACTGTTAACTATACAGAATACAGGCTCTACCTGTGGCATTTAGCAGATCCAGCAGGAATGAGCGCTTGTCACTCTCTTCAACCCAGACCACCTTCTGGGTAATGTTCTCTGAGGTGGAGCCTACACGGCCCACAGCCAAGAAAATGTACTCCTCAAGGAAGTCACGGGCCAAGATCTGTAAACAATGGGTGTGGTTTTAATGGCTGCTAATAAAGCAATGATGTACACAAGTGAAAGAGGTGTGGGGGAATGTACCTGAATCTCCTTGGGAAAGGTAGCACTGAACATCATGGTTTGGCGTGCACCTTTTGGTGGCATGGTGTCCTGCTCCACGATACGTCTGATCTGTGGCTCAAAACCCATGTCCAGCATTCGGTCAGCTTCATCTAGAACCAGGTAACTGGTGGAGAAGAAAATATGAAGAAATGTAGCCTGACTTCTCAAGGGGGAAACTGCAAATTGCCTCCACTGGATTAAGTGCATAAAATAACTGCTGTGAGCTCTTCACACTGTGCCTCTGGTTCCAGCACTCACTTGCAGTAGTCCAGGCAAATCTTGCCACGCTCCATCATGTCTACCAGTCGTCCCGGTGTGGCTACCAACAGGTGACAGCCCCTCTCCAGATCCCGGATCTGCTGGCCAATGTCAGCACCTCCATACACCACACATGGGCGCACTCTGGAACGGTATGCGAACTACAACACAGACAGAAACCAATGATCGTATCTGCAAAGAAATTATCGTTCAAGTCTGCCAAGAGTGAGGAAACTGTTGGACATACCTTCCTGGCTTCATCATAGATCTGTAGTGCAAGCTCTCTGGTTGGAGCCAGGACCAAGGAGATCGGATACTGCTTTCGGCGGCCATATTTTCCATTTTCCTAATAAAGAAACACTATTAGAATCTGAGCTGTAACTGGGTCATATCAATCATTTGCATGCCATAAAGGGCTTTCCAAAAATAAAATCACTTATTGGTGGCTAGAAAGATCAGAAATGCATTAGTACCTGGCCACTGGTTTTAGAAGCTTGCAAGGCCTCTCCTGGTCCATCAGTATAAATCTGACTCAACACTGGGAGCAGAAACGCTGCAGTCTTCCCAGAGCCTGAGCAAATGCAACACAAGTAATAAAGCAGCCTGCCAAACAGTCTCTAATAAGGACATGGATTGAATTCAGTGCCTACCTGTCTGAGCACAGGCCATTAGGTCCCTCTTGGCCTTGATTATGGGAATGGCATACTTCTGAACAGGGGTGGGACGGGTGTAGCGGCTCAGATTTATGTTACCCATTATGATTTCCCCCATGTCAACATCATGGAACTGAAAAAAAAAATTATATAAACCCATATTCATTTTGGTGACTGAAATTTAAAGGTTTACTTTGACATCACCACTGTGAGACTTACATTCTCAATATGGCAAGGGCAATTACTGCCAGTGGCCTCCACAGGAATGTCATCATACTTTTCAAAGTTAATCCCTGTGTTGCTTCCAGAGAACAGCTCACTGAGGGTGGTGAGGAGAGACGAGAGAAACAGAGAGAAGAAAGGCTTTATTAAAGCAGCAGATGAGCTCTTTGGGGAAGCATAATTAACAGTTGGTTCTGCTACATACTGTTCCAGGCGCTCATTGGGCGGAGTAGGCTTTGACCAGTCCTCTTCATCCCTGGACTCTTCCACCCACCGACTGTTTCCCATTCCACCTCCAGCACTAAAGCCCCCACGCTCATACCTGAACAATAACATTGTATTTAAAAACATAGCATCCCATCATTTTTAGTCTGCTTAACAAAAATATTTGCAAATTACCTGAAATAAAAGTGGTTACTGATACTGAAATGTCAAGTAATTTTTCCTTTACCTTCCTCTTGAACCTGTCCCCCTGTCATTGAAGAAAACAGACTTTCCTCTGTCAGAACGACCACCGAAGCTGGAGTAAGCATCCCTGTTCAAACCTGTGTTCCAGCCTCCATCTTTGTTATCAAAGCCACTGAAGGCTACAAAAATAAGGTTTAGATGTATAAGATGAATTGAGATTAATCTTTAACATTTGTGAACAATGTGTAGATATAGAAGGTTTTCTATTAGAGGAATACAAGTTCTTACTTGCGTTATGCATGGGTTGGTTGAAGGTGCCACCACCTCTAGTTCCACGGAAGCTGCCCCGGCCACCTCTGTCATTGCGAGGAAGACCGCGGTTGAAGTTTCCAGCTCCAATCATGCGATTATCATGGTATCCATTAACAAAGCAGTTGTTACGGCCACCATCCCATCCAGGAGAGTCTTCCACAGAGAACAAAAATTAAATTAATTGGCAAGAAGCAGGCTTAAGTGTAGACATTTGAGGAAGGGGAGCCAAAAGCCAAGCCCACAAAAACAATAGGGCTTGGGAATGTGATGTCGCGCTGCAATGACTTGTGGGAAACCATCGTATTGTTTTTAATGTGCACAAGTAACTTGCCACTATCAGGCTTCAGTTCAAATTTGGGGTGATTGTAATACTTTAATTAAAAACAAATATACCAAGAATATTTTATTGTGGTATGAAAAGTAATCAGGTCTATAAGCTAACAAACATTACTTTTTGTAGCAGGGGAAAAATGTAATGCTCATCCTTTAGGCATTTTTAGTCTAGAGAATTAAAAAAGGTTTTTAGCTACTGCTATCCATTTTAAATGAGCTAATTACTTTTCCATCTCTCTTGCTCATGCTGTTGACATGTTTGCACAGTTAATCACATCCACACAGCCTAAGAAGGTTATGAAACCATAAACAGATTTTTCTTCGCTAATGTCATAAGGATATAATCCAATGTGATTATTCAGACAAAGCTGAAATTAAGGGATAGAGAATGTTTGCACTGTCAAATGCAAGATTTTTGGGTTGTTTTTTTTTATTTACCTGCTATCTGTGTGACTGTCATTTTGCTTTTTTTGGTGCGGTATAAATGCAATTTGTTTGTATTGTGTGGTAGTTTGTAATGATTTTTTTTTTTTTAAATATTGCAATTTTGTACAGAAAAGCATTACATTCACCCCTTTAATCAGAGAGTCACTAGATAAGCGTGTGTGCCTATGAGTGCATGTATGTGGAAAAGGGTAGATAGCGTTTTCCTCCAAGTGTGTTACACTGCCCAGTGAGGATGCATGAGCAGATGTTCAAAAGGATGCACCAGCTGGCTTCTCAAGTCTCAGAGGAACCATGTGTTTGCCTTCACCATCCCTAGCTGCACGTATGTTTGAAGAGAGCTGGCTGGAGGGTGGGGGGGATTCGGAGGAAAATGTATCCATTTCAAGTACTTGATGTAAACTAACTTTTACAACTTTTAGCTTTTGCAGACCATATAGATGATCAATCTGACAATGCAGCGTGCCATGATGTGGATTCCCAAGCCCTGTTCCCACTGGTTCTGGGTGAGCGAGCAGTAGTTGTCAAAAAGCAAGTGAAAGCAAACTAGTACTGCATTAGCATACAGTGACTCAGATGAGAAAGGTGGACCACACACCTAGGTATAAAGTGGAAGGTCTAGTTTATTTAAAAACCTGTCTATAATCTAACCAGAGGTGGAACTAGTGCTAATCCAACTGCATAAAGGCAACCAACAAACCAGCTTTGGCAAGAGGGCCTCACTGTTTCCTCTGCAGGTTTCTAATTAAAGAGAATCAACTGAATTGTATCAGCTGCAACACTGCATACAATCAACCAGCCTAAAACAGCAATGTAAGGGCATGTCATGCCATGTCCTACCAGCTGCTCTACAATTACCACAGCGGTCAACCAAGCTGAGCACATAGTCTGTGTCCTCATGCCCACATTGGACACATTGCTGAAACTGCACACAGGTAATATGTGGAGCCTCTACAAGCACTCCCTCACAGCTCTCCATAAACATGCCAAGTGATCCAGCCAATTCTATTCTTACTGCAGACAGACAGAATCTACAGATGAACGATAAAACAGGACTTTTTCCTGAAACCCTCACGAGATGATAAATCACAGTGCAGTCCAGAATTCACCAAAATTAAATTGGGAATGTAGCTAACAACAAGCAACAGCAAATAAATATTCTCTGAATAAAACAAATGGGTTTTCTCCATCACCTGGCATCAATATGAACAAAAAACAAATAACAGCATGCATTTCATCTTTCCAGGTTTTTTATCTGCTGTGGAACAGAGGAAAGTTCTAGCTAAGAACGAAGGAAAGAGCAATGAATAAAATGGTAGAAAATGGAGGTGGGGGTTTTGAGCAGATTTCTTTACACATTGAAATACACAAAACTTGGATGTGTGCAAGTAAATATGGTAGACTCAATAAAAAGCAAGGTGTATTAGAGACTCAATGTGTGCTGTGGTGTAGCATTGGGGCAGTAGACCCCGGTGGCCATCTTCAGAGCACAACAATAAACAAAATAGGAATACATCAAGCGAGTCAATTTAATCGCTACTAACTACAATGCATAGAACACTTCATTATGGCACTCAGTTATCAATAATAATACTTTTGCCTCAATAGTTACATTCTATAAATCAGCAGACACCTGTGCCATACATCCATAAGGAAGCTCAATCAAAACCTTAAACCTACATGAACAAACAGTTAAGCATGCAGCAAAAGCAGGCATTCCCATCATATGAGAGCATTAATTAGTTTTCAAATTCTGCTAACTTCATTCTCTTTCACAAAGGCCATAATGCTGTAACTGATCACTGCATATAGTAGCAGTCAGCTTAAGGGCTAAAGGCAAGGGGGTGGGGGACACTACACATGTCCCATGCAAATACAGAGATACAGGTGTACCACATCTGTCTGGCCAGCCACCACCGTAGGTGTGATAGAAGGAAAGCTCCTGAGATGGGTATCTTGGGCAACCTGAGCAGAGGCATAGTGTACTTAAGGACAACACCTTCCTTCATATACACAAAAAGGCAAAAAAATCAAGCCTTATGCAAATGTCTACAAACACAGTTGTAAAGCGACTGCTGTTTCTCACAGAGCCTAGTTTATTAACAGTGTTTAGAAGGAATTCATAAAACAGCCTCATACTGTGCAAAACCAAGTGAGCACCTTTAAAAGAAACATCTTGTCTATACTGAAGTGTGTAGTGTCAACAACCCTCTTCCTCCACCTCTCCCTGCACAACCCTATACTCAACTGGAAAAAAAGAGAGAAAAGGAGAGAAATGAAAACTGATACAGCTGATGGATAACTGTGTGGAACAGGAGGAATTCGGACACAGTGCACAAGGTTGGGCTAACTCTCGAAACAGAACACTCAAATGTGAGGATTCATTACACTGTCCAAAGTGCCTATGCCCAGTAAACTTTGAGCTTCATATATTAGCCCTGTATGCTGGATCTGGACATAAAATTAAACTTTCATGCATTTAGGAATGCAGAGCACCCGTAGCAAAGCTGACAAAACAAACTTACAGCTCAGTACTGGTGGCACTGAATAACCGCTCTGTCTACTAGAGGAATAAGCATTTCCTGCTGTGAAGAAATAAAAATAAAAAATAAAAAAAAAGCAGTAAACGTAAGAAAAAGAATACAAAGGACAATTTTTTTTTTTGGAAGATGGAAAAAAATGCTTTAAAAAAGTCTTCAAAACAATATGCCTCATCAACTCATCAGCTTCCTAGAACAATCAGCAACTCTGCTCTAATTAAACTCAAAACCCCAGCAAACTGTAACAGATGATTCATACAAATGAGCAATAAACAAATGTTAAGATCATGTTAATCAAAAAGAGCACAAAGTTTAAAAGAGAGACCTAAATAAACTGACAAAGTGAACCTTAATGAATGCAATGGAGAACATATTGCATTATCTGATGCTTAAAGCAAGTGATTAAGAACAATAAACTGATCCATTTATACACATCTGTTAAACATGCAACTCGTGCTACTACAATACTAGAGCTGAGGTCTGTAACCAACAGCATTTTTAATTTAATGTCAATGGGAAAGAGAAAAAAGGAGGGAATACTATTCTGTAAAAGCAACAATTGTTTGTTAGTAAAACCTATATAAAAACACTTACCATTTTTACCAGCATCTTTGTTTCTCAAGTGAGGAGGAATGTAACGCCCTGAGGTTTAAAAGAAATCTCAATGAATGGACACTTAAATGGGGGTGCAGCATTAAATTTCAGCCAACATTACGTGTACAGTGCAGACACTGTCATAATACTATAAAAGCCAAACAGAAATACTAATAGTGTATCTAGAATACAAATCATTAATATACCTGACCAAATGTTTGTACAAACCTGACCATCATACCCATTATGTAGGTCTTCCCCAAACTACTGCCACAAAGCACACACCTATACAGGAGGTCTTTCTTTGTATGCTGTAACATCACAATTTCCCTAACTAATAGGCCCAAACTGGAATGTCATGACAATATTTCCATTATACCATATATCCAAATAGACATGGTTTGCCAAGTTTGTTGTCCTGAGCAGAGCTCTGATATCAGTTCCACTGAACACCTTTGGGATGTACTGCAACACTCACTGAACTCCATGCTCCTCACCCAACATCAGTGCCTGATCTCACTAATACTCATGTAGATGAATGAACACAAATGCACACAGTCATGTTCCAAAACATAGTGGGAAGTCCCAGAAGACTGGAGATTATAAGAACAACAAAGTAGGACTAAATCTGTTATGGGAGTTCAAAAACACACACATATGGGTGTAATAGTCAGGTGTCCACAAACCTTTGGCCATATTGTGTAAGAAATAATTATACATGTGTATACACTTCTTTAAGAAAGGAGTTCCTCTCTGGAGAGAGACATCTGTTTGATTCCAAAGAACATTTATGGGTTCCTCTGGACAAACAAACCAATAAACATTTAAAAGAGATGAAAAAATTTCACCCAAGAGTGTGAATGTAAAGTGAATGGGGATCATCAAAGACAAACTTACTGCCAGTGCCTCCACCCTGCCCATCTGCAGAGTTCAAGTCTAGGGCAGAAAGCTAGGAAAAAAAAATAAAAAAATAAGGGGAAAAAACAAGACAAGTCAACTGTCAGTCAGTAAATGGGACACAGTGCAACTCCTAATAATCCACTTTTAGTACCTGCTAATTGTAGTATATTATTCTGTGTGTAACTACATCGGATGGATTGTGAATACGTTGTGGAACGTGGTTTTAGGTTCAAGTTCTGAGGAAACTTATACCAGCTGAGGTTCACAAACAGTTTATTTGATTATCCAGGCTATTTCTTTAAACATTAGCATATTATTCAAACTTGTCCAGTAATATTTTGGCTAGTTTTTTGAACCCTAGAGCTTTTCCCCATCCAAATTTTCCACTAACAGATCACATTAAGCACCGGTTGACATTATTCATAGACTACATTGTTTGTTCACTTGAATTGTGTGGCTTTAATCCAATCTTAACAGATAAACAGCTATGAAAACTAAATCATAAACACAGCATCATAGATAAAGGTAGATTTTATTTCCCACAACAAAATGAAAGACCAATAACTGACCCCTGGCTATGCTCCACAGACTGCTCCATAGCATACCACAGGAGAAGTCCACAACCTAACTGTGAACAAAATCTGCACACTGAAGACTGTAGTTGTTTCACTGCACTGTATCACTGCACTGATATTTGAGGAGATTGTGTACATTTTTCGAGCCGTGTGTGTGTGTGTGTTGTGATGACAGGCGCAGTGATGACTGCATCCGGCAGCGCGCGCATCTCTCTCTCTGTAGTGTGGCGCATTTTGCATGCATCTTCCTACCATTAAAATTGTTCCTGGAAACAATATTTACTTTTGAAAATAAATAAATAATGCATGTATATACATTATTGTATTGTTTACCAGTCTTTGTACTTTGTGCCGTTTGATCATGTGCGATTTTCTTCTTCTTAACCTGAGAGGCGAACAAAATGTCCGACGGTGTGGAAGTGACAAGATGTTGAGGAGCGAGGGAGAAGCCCAGGCTAACTGAGCAGCAGCCTGTCCGCTAATCATCCTGAACACGAAACCTTAGCGTTCGCTTGCTAACGATCAGGGGAAGCAGATCTGCGAGCTTGGGCATATGTAATGGCACCCCGTAGAGCTGTCTTGAGGAGAAACTGGGGACTGATTAAGCAGACTCCTGAGTGGGCCTCAACAGGGAACGGGGTCAGCACTGCTGCTGTTAGCTTTCTCTAGCTCTACATACACGTGTAATGCTTCAGCGTCGAGAAGAGGCTTTAAAAAAAACAACGCGGAATGAAGTTCACGGACACAGATAATAGAATGGGGGGGGGACAATAATAATACGTCACACATCCTGCTATTCACATTATGCGGGAATCTCTCCAAGTAGCTGTTAAACGCAGTGTTTTTCAGTAGCTGCAGTGATGGTGATTATGAAGCGCCTAACTTTGGCGAAATGCGTAATACGCAACCTAGCTAGCTAACTATGGATGTAAGCTAATCCTGGCAGTTTCGGAGCCAGACTGGACGGCAGATTGCGATCCGGTTTAGATTTTAAAACAAAACAAGCGCATGAGCCGGTTTCCAGTCATCAGGACACCGCCGTGTAAATAAGCCCGTGATCACCGAGGGTTTTTTTTTTTAGAAATACGTCGTTATTTTTAATAGAAGTAAATGTTTGAGATTTCAGGCCATTCAGGAAAGTCTAACTTACCTGCTGATCTAGACCGTCGACGGCCACATGACTCATAACTAGACAAAATAGTGAGGATTGCTCCTTTTCACAAAATATTTTTCTTTGTTAGCAAGCCGGCTAGCTAGCCACAGGAACACAGCCTAGTATCTCCTTCACTAAACGACGCGTCACTTTTCCTCTTCTTCTTTATTATTAGGGTCGAAAGCGTATTGCGGAAAAGCCTATGAATACAAACCTACAAAATATATCTTGTTTTTAAATTGCGTATCAAAAAAAAAAAAAACTACGCCGAAGTTTCACAACAGCTAACTAGCTTTACGTCTAGACTGACTGTTCGTAACAGCACCTTGCAATATTCTGTACGTGAAATAGAGCCCAAACTGAGAGCAGATATCGCGAGATTTCACCGTCAGCGGTAACGCAATTCAGAAAGTATCGCGAGATTACTGTAGCAGGAAGTTGTGTGTGTTATTGGAAGGAATAATTATAAGTTCGTGATTATGCATTGCATTTGCATGGCATTTATTTCTTATCAATGTAAAAATGCAGAATATACCTTAAATATACATGGATGTGGTAGTTTAGTGGTTAAGGCATTGGACTAATCAGAAGGTTGTTCAAATCCCAGGTCCACCAAGCTGCCACTCCTCGGCCCCTGAGCAAGGCCCTTAACCCTCAATTGCTCATTTGTATAAAAAAGAAAAATTAAATATATTGTAAATCGCTCTGGATAAGAGTGTCTGCCAAATGCCAGAAATGTATACATATTTTTACTAAATGAATAAGGGCACAAATGATTAGTGAGCTGTATTTATTTCATTTATTATTTTCATTGCAAATCAATAGGGTATTTAAACTGTACCTGTATTTAGGCACTGTATGGGTCCCCCACCCCTCGGGTGTATATTCCCTTAGCCTCACCATTTCAAAAGCATCTGTTAGTCAAAGTAATAAGTAAAATATTTTAATATAAACTTAGTATTTGCATAGTGCAATAATACTCACTTTCTTTACAGTATATTAGCTCCATGCTTTTTAAGAATATGATTTTGTCAACCGGAAACAGACCCTAGAATTAGCTTGAATAAACAAACAAACAAAATAAAAACACTGTTTCACTGTTTTTCATTTAAATCATCATCTACATTTGTGTTCTGCTTTAAGCAAATTAAAGCAATGTTGAAGATAACCCATAGATTACATATTTCCATACAGGCCAGGTTTCTGCCTTAGTAAAGATAACATGGGCCCAGTGTAATGAACTCTATAAAAACCTAATGCATTATTGGCTGATAGGGAAAGGGAAAAAATAGACAGAGGAAAATCCATGCCTTTATGGACCTTTCTTTGTACATTGGTGCGCAGTGATGTTGGAACAGGAAAGGATCATCCCCAAACTGTTCCCGCAAGCATAAAATGGGAACATAAAATTGTCCAAAATGTCTTGGTATGTTGAAGCATAAAGAGTTCCTTTCACTGGAACTAAGGGGCCAAGCACAACCCCTGAATTCAATGATTTGGAGGGATGTCCCAAAACTTTTGGCAACATAGTGTATATATGTGTGCACCATAGGGTGGTATCCAATGAAGTGAACTACAAAAGGAACGGCTGGGATTGAGCAGTTCTCATTCACACCACTAGGGGTGACCCGACGCGCGCTCTCTATTTCTCCGGAAGAAAATCGCTCTCTCCTTCTTCTACTTCCTTTTTCCCCTCAACGGAGTTTAGGTATGAGAGCTGTCTTTGTTTCTCTCCGTTGGATCTTGATCGAATCTTACTTGATTTTAACCATCCACTTTTAAATTCGTCTAATAAACATTGACTTGATGTTTAGGTCCCTTTTTATGTCACTATGTAGTTAAATAGTGCTGATTTTGTGGGTGAAATTCAGCGTAAAAGTTTGAAGTCTTAACAGCAGTCATGTTCAGGCCTTAGATGTGTGTGTGTCACGGGCAGACACTGGTGCTAGTGTTTGTGATATGTTGTAATAAATATGACGGTGGTTTTATATCATTTTTAGCAGTTAATACTGGAGAGGTCATGTTTTTGCGCAAGGGAACTACTAGGGCCAGTGCCACGACCGGCTCCTACACAGATTAGCCTCATAGCTAACTACTTAAGCTAGCCTGTTGGCGGTGTAACTTTTTTCGTCTCTGCCAACTTGATTGTGTTAACTGAGTGATGCTGAATTATTAATCAGAGTTGTTATTATTAAGTTATATAGATCAGGTATAGCTGGCTAAGTACAAGGTTTATTCTCCTGCGCTGTATGTGTTGAGTATAAGACGTGCAGGAACGAGGAGTCTTAAATTCATCCATACAGCCATGAAAATGTACATTTCTAGCTTTCTTAAGACAGGTGAATTAAATATTGTATGTATGAGACAGTGTAGATTTGTGGAGCAGGTGCCTGAGCCAGCATGTTGAAGTATGATGTGAGTGTGTGTGTGTTTGCTGAAGCAGACTGTTGAGTGTATTGTGTTGTATGTGCAGGAGGCATTATGGGCCGTGTGATCAGGGCGCAGAGAAAAGGTGCGGGCTCCGTGTTCAAAGCTCACATCAAGCACAGGAAAGGTGCTGCTAAACTCCGACACATTGACTTCGCCGAACGCCATGGCTACATCAAGGGAATTGTGAAGGTGAGGCTTTTATTTCACAGAGTGTTATTGCTTTATTGGCAGGAAGAAAAAGACTTGAACGTTCTCCTCTCTTTCAGGACATCATCCACGATCCTGGCCGTGGAGCTCCACTCGCTAAGGTGGTCTTCCGTGACCCGTACAGGTTCAAGAAAAGGACTGAGCTGTTCATCGCAGCTGAGGGCATCCACACCGGACAGTTCATCTTCTGCGGCAAGAAAGGTAACTCGAAGCAAACGTGCATTTCTGTATATTTCGGTCTTGTGTTCTATATGGTGTTCAACCTTTGCAGGACTTATGTATAGACTGAAATTGTTCAGATGTTTGGAATCCCATTGTAATCCTCTGATCTGTAGCCCAGCTGAACATTGGTAATGTGTTGCCTGTTGGTGTCATGCCCGAGGGTACCATCATCTGCTCTCTGGAGGAGAAGCCTGGTGACCGTGGAAAGTTGGCTCGCGCATCCGGAAACTACGCTACAGTGATCTCCCACAACCCTGAGACCAAGAAATCCAGAGTCAAGCTCCCCTCTGGAGCCAAGAAGGTCATTTCCTCCACTAACAGAGCTGTTGTTGGTATGTACATCTAATGTAATGGCAATAAAATGTTTGCACTGATATCATTTACAGTTTCATGAATGACTTCTGTGGAGACTTGAGCAGTTATTCAGATGGTCAGAAAAGTATTTTGCTTGGAAACTGGTGAAAGTGTAAACAAAGACCTTTAGATACTTGAACTCTGATACGAATGCACTAAAAAATGTGAGGTTGCTTAGGTATTTCTATCATAGCAAGTTTCAATATGGTGAGGAGTATGGTGCAACGAATTGTCATTAGTTCCCTTGGGAGCCACTTTTCTGCCTCAGAATAGTGAGCTCCTAATCATACATTTTACTGAGAAATGTGTAGTCATTTTTTTTTTTGTGTATATATTATATGAAGAGTTGATTGTGCTTTATTTACTTTCTAAAAGGTGTTGTTGCTGGTGGTGGTCGTATTGACAAACCCATCCTGAAGGCAGGCCGTGCCTACCACAAATATAAGGTTAAGAGGAACTGCTGGCCTCGTGTCCGTGGTGTGGCTATGAATGTAAGTGGCGATTTTTTTCCACTACGTATATTGCTTTATTTTATTTATTACTTTGGATGTTTTGTTGATGCTGTCAGTATTGCAAGAAGATTCAAATTTAACTGGTATAACTTTGAGATGACAATTTACTAGTTACTTTTTGTAACTATTCTACTAGTTTGTGTGCTGCTTCTCTGACCGTTGAATTTTGTTTTTAGCCTGTTGAGCATCCATTCGGTGGTGGTAACCATCAGCACATTGGCAAACCCTCTACCATCAGGAGGGATGCACCCGCTGGACGCAAAGTCGGTCTCATTGCTGCCCGCCGTACTGGCAGACTGCGCGGAACAAAGACAGTCCAGGAGAAAGAAAACTAATCAGTATCTTCATAATAAATTGTGTCCAACCAAGACAGGCTTGTCTCATGGCCACTCTTTCTTGAATAATGGGGCGTCTGTGTTTTATAGTGCAAAAATGTGGACAGTTTGGTAAAAAAAAAAAAAGTCAGTGATTGTATTTTATTCCTTTTAGCTACATTTTGCACTTCATGGTCTTAAACCATTAAGACTGCTGTAGGGGCAGAAGATGGCCATGGTCCCTGATAATGTTGATACCTAAAGAGGTCCAGCAGCCATGTGGTAGTAAAAAGGCTTGTCTGTAGAAATGTAAACAAACACATTTAAGATTTTAGTTTTTCTTTATTCTTGAACGGCGCAATGTCTAATAGTTCTGTGCACAAAAAAAAACCTCACAAAGTGAAAGTTAACATTGCGACTGTGGCTCCAGAATTCAATGTCACTATGGCCAAAACAAAAGTCAGCAAAAAAAAAAAGGGCAAAGAACTCTGTACAGTCAGTATTTTTAAAAAGAACACAAGGACAAAATGTTCCTCTTAAATCAAATTCTATTTTTTTTCCTTTTCAGTGAAATACAACAAAATAAATTCTATAAAATAAAACAGCAAAATATTTAAATATATGGTGGGCAGAATAGTTTTATTTGCAGGAGTATTTGGTATTTTTAGATAATCCAAAATGCTTTCAAGTTACCAATTAAATACAATATTTACTGGTGTTTACCCTTATTCCTAAATATTACCTTATCTAGTTTAAGTTGCCATGTAACTAACCAGCAGTTCTCTTATAGTATAACCCTGCCTCTGTCCTTTCTGCTCCAAGAGTCCCCAGGCAGAATCTGTGTTCAAGTAGAATAAGCAAGTGAACAGGCAGCACCTGAAGGCTGTCAACTTTAGTGGCCAATGTTAATCATTTATTTATTTTTCCGTTTGTCTAATACAAGGTTCAACCATGGAGAGACAAACAATCAAACTGAGTATAGTCCACTAATGCTCCAGGCATCCTGGCATAGCAAACTGTTGCATATACAATTTCTCTTTCTAAAATTCCTATAATTCAAACTAAACGACATTTATTCCCACCAAGAACTGAGTGCCAAATGTTAGGTCAGAGGATACATATGTGCAATTCAGAAGCCACTTGTTTCTTACACTGATTTAAAAAAAAAAAAAAAAAAAGTGATTTGGTTTGGGGAGGGGGAACGGCTTGTCAAAATAGCTGTCAATTAGGAACTACGGCGGTTAGGATCACAGAACTTCCCTTTGGCTACACTAGTTCGGTGTGAAGCCATGCTAAAACATTACAGCATATCAACTAGAGCTTTCAAATGATTCAATTAATACCAAAACAGAGGAAAGGCAATGAAAGTTTCCAGAACAAAATGTTGTATCACCTCTTACGTCAACCTAGCATTAGGATCAGCCAACCATTCAATCATGCCTACAATACAGCCATCCTCAGCTCCAGAGGTGGGATAGATTAACCAAGAGTGGACATGGTAAAATAATATAGAGCTGAATGACCGAAAGGGCCAAAATGCAGATCAAACTGCACCACTGAGCACAGGAGATTAAACAGGGCTTTTTTTTTTTTTCTTTTACAATTTTTTGCATTTTTGTAGTTTTAAAGTTTTGTAAATCTGCAAGTCTCCAACCAGCATGTGGTGCTGATGGTTTTGAACAGTCAAAAACTATTAGAATATGTACACCATCGTCACATGAGACAAGTGCATCAGGCCTGGCTTGTTACGCCACCATACACCATCCACTGCAGGCAGGTTGTAATACTGCAGGGCAGACAGTGATACTCCACCCCAGGGTGAGGAGGACAGGGAGCAGAATTTTCTGGAGACACAGTTTGTGGAGTGACGCTGCATGGTGGGCCTGGGGCCTCGTTCTTTGCTTGAACGTCTTGCAATCGGATGGAGGACAGGATGAAAAGGTGGTGCTACTCTTTGGGCAGGTGGCAGGTCTGGGCAGGTGGCACCTCTTCTGGGGGCTCCCAGTTCTCTTGTGCTCGTGGACCTGGACGCTGAGGATTGTTCATATGTTGTGCTGCCGGGCCAGTGTATGGCTGACCGTGGGGAAGGTTGTTTTGCTGAAATAGGAAAAGCCCACATTTAGTAACACTTAAATGTGGAACTATTTAAAAGATTTGTTTTTCATTTAAATGTGATCTGTCCATCACCTGTTGATACTGTGTCCCTGGAGAGTGGGGATACAGAGACGTGTCTTCTGGTGGAGAGGAGTCCTGGTCATCAGGGGCTTCTTGCTCATCTTGCTCCTAAAAACACCATTCACTCATTAATCTTTAAACTCGTATATAAAACCAAACATTCAAACATGAAGCTGAACACCAATGAGTTGTCTTCAAAACTAACAGAAGTGTGATAAGATAAGTGTGATAATTTTAGTAAAGCCTTAACTAAAAAGGCTAGCCAAGCAGTTGTGTTGAATGTGAACACAGGACGACATTTTAGACTAGACTTGGGCTACTAAATGAATGCTTTATGGATAACCAAGCTAACAACAAATAAAGGAAACTGGTGGCAGACAAAAAGACAACTATACAATTACATGCACAATTACTGTTCCTGAGAGGAGCAAACATGATTGTGTATTCAATAACAAACCGATAGGAATGTCCTACCTGCATAACAAGAACCTACACTTCTCTCTTGCATGCAAAATACATAGACTCTACACCAAGTTATACTAACACTTAACATTTTGTGACCTTTAAGCCAATTTGGTGAATGAAGGTATTATTATTATTATTTTTTTTTTTTTAAAGGCACTCAAACACACTTAATACAGATGGGTCAACTGTAACACTATAGCCAAGGCTGAGAGTTTTCGATCATGTTGTGCATGACAATGTGGGAAGAAACAGTTTGAGTTCATAAACACATTGATATCTGGACAAAAGACAGTTAATTAACAGTGGGGATTGTTTGTTTGTGGGAGTGGGTAATGGATTTAGCTTCCCCATGCGCTGTGAACACCAATAGGTTACGCAGATGGCACCAGTGTGGCCGGGGCATACGAATCTTACAGTGTGTTGCTGCTGGCCTGTCACTTCCCCTGGCAAAAGCTGCTGTGGCGAGGACAGCTTCCGGCCTGCGTCCTCTTCAGACACCACCTCGTGCTTCGTTAAGTGACACTAGTTTGAAATGGCAGTTAATAATGTATACGGTATACTACACAAGTGTCAAGCGATACTTAACATCGACATTATTTTAAGCTAAACCAAACAGGCCACGGTTATTTTGCTAAGCAAATAAAAAAGAATGAAGTCCTCATAAAACAGAAAATGAATTAAAAAGAATAAAAAGGCTTATCCATTTGATTTTTAGAAATGCTGACAACAAAACATTTACTTTCTCCCTGGGAAAATCAAAAAAATAAATTAAAATTCTCGAAAACTCAAAGCCCTATCTATAGTTCAGTATAGCACTGGCATATTATGGTCAGTAAACCATGCTAAAAGCACAACCAAAGACAAATAGAATGTAACAAACCAACCCTGTTTAAATCCCAGTTAGAATCCAGAGACCAATTCGCTTTAAATTCATACATGTTTTTCCTGTTATATAATCTGGTATCCAAATATTGTAACATAAATTTAAAACGGTTACTGAAAAAAAAAAAAAAAAAACGTGCTGAATTAAAACATTTCATTACAATAGCAGAAAGGAAAGTAAGACAAGCAAGTTTACAGTTGCAAATTAAGCTGAACAAGTTTAGCAGTTTAAATTTAAAAAAAAAACTGCAAATGAAAGTCATGTTAAAAATTATGTGCTTCTGGCAAGCAATTTTATCTCCTGATAACATGTTATAATGTTAGTATTTTAAGTAGACATTTTATGTTACCAGTTTTAAGGATTTGTGTGGGCAGTGTGCATTTTCCATACCTCCTCTGGGCACAGCTCACAGGCCTTGGATAAAGTCATGCGGGCACTGTGGGAACGCTCCAGGAAGTAGCCATTGGAGGTCTCATTGCTTTGAACAGGAGGTGACCAGTTGTTATATGTGTACTGAGCATTGCCTGTATATGGCCTGCGCTCTAGCTCATCACCAAGCCACTCTACAGCCCATGTCCATTTTCTCTTTAGGTCTCCATTACTCTAGAAACACATACAGAAGGATATGTTAATGAGTATGGAATGATAAATTTGATCAACTATCATGATTCTAAATAAGCATGCACATGCATTCATATCCAAGGTGTCTGGGGTACCTGAAGAATCTGATAGGCGACTGAGCAATTGCTGAACAGTGCCACCATGCACTTGATGCACTGGTAAGCTCTCTTCTGGTAGTGATTTTTAGAGCGCTGGATGGTGTCAAACAGGCCATCACGATCATCTGGTATCCCCTTGAGCACATTGTGGATCCTGGTGGACCACAAAGGAGGAATGAGTAACAATGTAATTCAAATAGTGCTGGTCTGCAGTCTGCTAGAAGTACAAGTATAAGCTGACCTGTGAGTTTGCCAAGAGTCTTCAACAAGCAAGATCTGTAGCAGCAAGTCCAGATAAGGCCTTAGCTCATAAGTGTAGGAGTAAGCAACCTATTAAAAGAAAAAAGAAAAAGAAAAAAAGAACAAATTTACATTAAGGCAAAAAAGCAGCCTACTTAGCCTACTGCGAACTACTTGGTAAAAAACGAACATGCTAGAACATGCTGTTAAATAAAATTGATCACAAAACTTTATTCCTTTGTTTGTTTAGTCGTTAAATGTGGAATGTTCATTAAACAATGTCCTGTTTTCACTTTAATATCACATTATAATAGCTATAAACAGTTGTTTCCTCACCAGACTCAATTTTCCAAAATTATGTTGTTGATTTCTATTGTGTTTACCTGCCACAGCAGTTCACTGAGCACAGTGGAGGAGAACTGTGGGTTTTCCCAGCAGCAAAAGCGCAACAGTTTGATGGTCTCCTCAGAGTTACTGCAATCCTCAATGATCTTCTTCACATAACTGGTACGCACAAACAGGATCTCAGCCACCAGCTGATGCAGAGGCATGATGGGTTGAGTCAAGCTGGGATCACCATACGAATTAGCAAGAGGAGGGTTACCTACACAAGATGAACGTCACAAAAATAATTAATTTTAAAAGATCAGATCAGTTTATTCTGCCTTAGTATGATTGCAGTAGATGCAGCTGTACATGTGCCCTCAGCTCCAGGCAAAGGCAACATGGCTCAAGCACCTGGAGATGGCTGCTTTGTCAGTCACACGACACTGAGCAAGGATGTGAATCATCATCATGCAACAGCTACAGAAACTTGGACAGAATACAAAATAGTTGGGGTGTTTTTTTTATCCTCATCGCCTTCCCTTTCTCCGCTCAAAAAGGATGCCTTGGTTTTTGCTATTCTACTTGCTAGAAGAGTAATATTGATCAATTGGAAGTCATCAAACCTCTCTAAATTTCTCAGTCGAAAGAACTGTTTATTTATTTATTTATTTAAAAACCCAATTAAAAACAAAAAAAGTTGGGGGGGGGGGTTTGGTTTTTGATGAAACTCACCGTTGATTGAGGACTGCATGCGGGATGTTACATCACAGCAACGCACCAGCTGCGACACCACTGTATACAGCTTGCCCAACTCCGCATACTGGTACTTAATTGGTGGACCTGGGCCCTCATCCAGAGCCACCAGCATGAAGGTGGCTGGCACACCAAGTTTCAACAGCTGCGTCTTCTCTGCCAAACCTACACCAAAGATCAGAAGTTAGAAAAAGCATTGACTTTTACCCAAAAACATGATCCTATTCATCACAACCCTTTTCAAAGAGATCAGCACCACCACATTTAGTAAATAGCAAGGGTACCCTTATGGGATTTTTACTTCCAAACCTTTTCAGAACAGGTCTTAATTCCTTACCTAGGTTGGCGTACATGACGAAAAGGTTGAAGTACTGCTGCAGGTGACGGCCATGCTCTGACACCTCTCTCCGTAACAGGTTGAGCACAGCACGTAACAAGTGGTCACTTAGGCTCAGATTATCACAGCCCTAGAACATATTTTAGAAACATGTTAAAGACACATTTAAAATTTCACTGTTCAGTTCATTATGGATTTGATGAGCTTACCTGACTGGATGGTCCTGGTGAGGCAACAGGTGATGGGTATGGTCCATCTTGCAGAGAAAAATGTGCAATAAATACAATGAGCTTGGAGAAGGCCCCTCGCACCTCAGCACTTGGGCACTCGAGCAGGTATTCCGAGAAGCGATTTGGGTAGGAAAACAGAGCGTTGTGTGCAAACCAGCAGCGTACATTCTTGCTGTGTCGAAGGAGGATGCACAGGGCATCATACCTAAAAATTAAATGTATGCAATTCATTATAAAAGTAGCATCATTTTTTTAACCATTGCAATGATCTATCTTGATTTAATATTATTTTTTTTCATTCCAAGAAAGTACTAAAAATGCACTCAGAGGATAAAGACACCACTGCCCAAATAAAGAACCGTTAACAGGGTACCTTTAGGATAATCAACTCTAGGATAAAAAACTCTCTATTTAAGAAGGCTTACATACCAATCACTGGCTGGGCCACGGACTGCTTTCTTGGTATGAAATCCTGTGCTGAAGAGGAATCGAGCAGCGAGCTGAATGCTAATCTTAGCCATTTCTTCTGCTTCAGGCAAAAGATGGTCTTGTCCTAATTAAATGAAAATAAGACAAAAATTAATTCCCAAGATGCTAATTATTTATGCAAACGAATGACAAACACAAAGTGTTTTAGCACCATTAATAGTTAATTAACTCAAAGTATGTTCTCACTAACACATGGATAATTTATATTCAAGACATGGGCTTAAACTTATTGTAACTGATGACATGATCCATCATCCAAAACAAGTTTTCTTCATTTTCAACCTGGGACAGTTTTCAGTCTAACAAATTTTTTAAAATTCACTTTCAAAAATGTGAACCCCTGGCTGCATGGGAATGAATATATATGTAAACAAATAAATAATATATTCATGTGTCAAATTAATACGGAGCCAAAGTGCATGGGAACAAAGCTTGCCAGCTTTATACTAGGTGTGTGCATTGGGATCCTGTAGGACGAAAAGAAAAATTCACACGAGTATCAAAGTTTTATGTAAATCTTCAATTTATAGCTACAGTCTTGCCAGGGTACATCTGGCAGCCATGGTCCAAGAATAAAGATCAAATTTATTAACATGAAACAAATTGGAGATGCATTATTCATTTCATCATCAGTGGTGCGCTGTAGTCATCCAACCTAAAATATAGCCCTAGTTCTGCACAAACAATAGAACTGCTATTATTTATAGAGCCGCTGCCCCATACAGCTCAAGATTTATAAATCATGAGTGGGAAAAAGAACTGGTAGTGTTACCTGGCGGTGGGTTCAGATAGACACTATTACAGGTTAGCAGTTTCTTGATGAATTGAAAGTACTCCAGGCTGTACTGCATACGGCTGTGCATGAACTGCACGTTCTGCTTGCGTACGCTGCATTCAATGGCTGGTGGCATCTTGACCTGGTGTGGCTTGCTGCTTACTGACAGCTCAGAGATGTATTTCACCAGCTCACCATCCTTGTCCAGCGAGTCCATGCGCTCATAGAACAGGATATAGGCGTTCCACCAGCGCTTCTGTCTACGGTAGGACATCCGCTTCATCATGTGGTCAAAGACCTCACCCATGTACTCTCCCCCAAAGCACTGGTTCTTCATCTCTTCGTCATCATCCATCTTGCACTCTGTGACATCACCATCGTCAAACTTGTACCAGCGATTGGTTTCACCCTCGCTTCCACTGCCATTCCTCTGGATGATGTAAGAATAGTAGTGACCACCACTGGCCTGGCCTGAGTGCACCAGCACTCCCACAAGCCTATAGCGTGAACTGCATGGTGCCTCTGGCTCTGAGGGTTCATTCTGCTGGATGACCTGCATTTTATAAAAATCAATAGTCAAATGTATATCTAGTTTGGGACAAAACAAAAGGCATTCATTAAGTCATGTGGAGCATGACTTAACAGGGTACCTGATTCTCAGGGTGGACATCAGAGCCTTCCAGCTTGGCTACTCCTGCTACTGTATAGGGTTCCATGTCCAGCTCCCGGGGAAACTCAAAGTAATCATTAAATTTAATAGCACATTCTCGTTCCCAGTCATAATCAAATCGCTTCAACTGGATGGCCAGTACTGGAGGCAGTTTCTTAATGAGTAAGCGCTTCACTGTGTCCACCTGTAAATTGCAAAAACAGGGTTAATGGATGCTTTACTGTTCAACAACTGTTCAGGTGAGTCAATGCTTTTTAAATTTTTTTGCTTACTTTCTTGTTGCATTTTTCACAGTGGTAGGCATTAGCACCCTCAAGCAAGTCACCTTTCACATACTGCTCCATGGAATCAAGCAGATTCTGATGATTTCTGATATCTACATTCAGTGTTGTAAAGGATTCCTCACACTCATATCTAGGAGGAAAGACATGTAACAATTGTCATAAGTAAACAAGAACATAAACAAGTAACTAAAAACCAACCATGTGTTTTGTGTGTGTTAGATATACCTATGAGGGCACCCCTGACAGATCTTCTGATCAGCAAAGGAACCACCGAGTACCTTACTCAGCATGGCAGGATGTCCTAGTGCTTTTAAAGCCTCATCTAAACTATCTACAAGTGAGTTGAAGAACTCCAGGGCATCATGTTGTTCTCTCAGATTCACTGGCTCACCCCACAACCTGCACGGAGAGAAAGAGGCACATGGCCAGATTAGATCACCAAGCTATACACCTATCAGGTTTCTACACAGCAGAGAAACATGCAGACATCAGAAGTTGCCAGGTGTTGTGAAATATTGTCCAGTCTTTTCCTCAACATGATAGAAAACTTTATTGTTCATTTAATGCTTCGATTTTCATAGCAAGATCAAACCAGAGATTGTCCTGATTTACCTACTTTATTACACTATTACAACAATGAAAGCTTAAAACTCATAAGCAACATCAATGACAGCTACATATGGCCTTTCACTTTAATATTCAAAAGAATTCTAGGATTTTTCCTGGAGATACATTTTGGTAACATTCTAAATATGTATTTTCTGTGTAAAGTGTTGTCTAGAATGGACAGTCCTTTAAGTATATGCTTAACAGTCATTCTTGTTTTTCAGTAATCACATGTTGGAGGTTCTTCACCATTCAGCAGCAAAGCAAGCATAATTATTGAGTGTCCAGTACAGCATATTGTGTAAAAAAAACTTTTACACGCAATTTGAAAAATAAGAACATTCACCTGAACTGTTTCCAAAAGCCTCGGGGAACATAGTACTGCAGTCTGGAAGAAGCAAGATGCCCAAAGATCACCTGCAGGTGGCGCAGAACTCCAATGTTGTACTCTTTCCTGTCCTCTGATTTACTGAGCGATGGCTTGTCATCAAACTGGTGGTGATAACTGAAGACCTCATCACGTGGATCCACATTGCTCTGCAAAAACATGACCAGTTACTGACAGCTCAGAAACAATCAGAGTTACTGCCAGCTAACATTTGATAGATCCTCTCATGAGTCACATGAGTGGGGTTTAAGAGAGAAATCTTAAACAATAAATTCAAGCCTAGCTTCAATATTACACAAATGTGCAAATTTGCCCTCAGCTCTAGGCACACCAACATGGCACAGACACCCAGAGATGGCCGATTAGTCAGTCACATGATTGGGTAACGATTCACTGGAGTTATAATAGTTTACAAAGTGGGATAGAGAATAAAGTGCAGCAGGGCAAACAGCTTCCTTAAAATCCTGGTTTTCATTTCATGCTTTAGAAGCAAAACCCAAGATGATTTAAGATGACAGCACCACTCATATTTAGAATGTAGGGTTCAGGCATGCACATTTACACTGAGGCAGTGTGCACTAAAGCCAGAAAAGGTCATTTATACCTCATTATCTTGTTTCTCATCCCCAGACATGTCATCGTCCACATCACTGCCTGTACCCTCAATAGCCAAGATGCCGTTTCTGATGGGTGGGATCATGTAGAGCTGTTGGATTACTGAATTCATATAGCAAGTGGCACCTGCATTCTTCAGTCCAACAAAGCCTTTAGTGGGTCTTGGGCCCACTGGTGGCAAGTACTCCCATTCTGTAAGTGCTTCACAACCTGCGAGGGGATTTTCAGAAATACACCATGCAAACACAAAAATAAAATGACATATCCACAGACGTGACAAGCAACTTATTTTAGCTCATGTCAGTTCATGCTGAAACAGCTTGAAACTACAAGTGCTTTTCAGCAATTTAACAATTATAGAGAAAACAGTTCTAACCCACATAGGAAATGATTCATACCTGAGTAGTACATGTCAGTTAGGGTGTCAACAATCTGTCTGAGGTTGCGCACACATCCAACAGCAAGTGCTACCAAGAGTTCAAAGCCAGCTGTGATTGTGGCAGGAGTGCTACACACAGGTATGGCCTGCTCAGGGGGAAACTCTCCACTTTTCATGTACTGCAGATACACATTAGATGCTGGGAAGATGAAGTCATCTATCAGCTCCTGGGAGAGGGGATGTTGCAGCGTTTAACAAAGAGCGGCACAAAAGAAAATCTGTACATCCAGAACTGACATTTTACTCTGAAGACATTATCCTTTGCTGCTCCAAACAAACATAAAAACCCCTGCCTCACAACACAACCAGAAAACAGTTAAAATAAACTTTGACTATAAAACTTACCTTGATGAGGTTGGCGCCCCCCTTTTCGCAACCTATATAGTACTTCTTTTCTGCTGTCTGGAAAGCCAGTAGTTCCTTTGTGACACCAACATGACCCTCTAATATGGTTTCTTCCACCCCAGTCTCTCCAGTTCTCTTAACCTCGCCCTTTTAAAATTTTAAAAAAAAAAAAAAAAAAAAAAAGTGCGCACACAAGTTAAATTCCTGAAGAAAGAACACAAGTGCAGTGAAAATCTGCTGGAAGAATTAACCATACCTTGATTCTTTTCAACCAATCAATCTCATTGTTAAGAAGAACTTCAGCATTAGGGAGGTTGATATTGCTATTATATGCGTAGTTGAGCAAGTGCCTCAAGAGTGTAAAGTAATCACCAGCATGCTTGGCTCGCTCTTTTGCAGTACTCTAGAACAGAGTACAAGAACATACATCAGTAAAGAATTTGCCTTTTAAACTGTATCTCAACTTTCCTCTGTTTATTTATTTGCCCCCAATAGTGAAAAGTTTTCAACACTTACACCTAAAACTGTGAAGAGGAGGGTAATAAAGAACAGGAGAGGCCTGTGACCCATGCAGCACCTAGTGGCCATGAGGAAGAACTGTTCTTGGGCCATTTGGCGAACAGACCTGGGAACATACAAGAAACGAAATAATGGACTCATGATACAGGTCAGTTTACTGAGCAAACATGAAGGTTACCAAGGTCAGTATACTTGCTGAGTGCATATGTGCTACTCACTTGCTCTGACAGTGCAACAGTAAATCAATGATGAAGGTCTGCCAGGCCTTCTCTTTACTAAGTGCATCTAGTGCAGTTGGGATAAGAGCAAAGCAAAGGGTCATGACCTCCAAGGCCTCACAGCACACCTGCTCATCCTCTGCATCTGGCTCATTCCCTGCATTAGTCTACCAGAAACACACACACACACAAAACAGCACAGAGTAAACATGCATTGAAGTCCAGCACTAATATAGTTTCAGATTTAAAAATCACACAATTATAAAATCCAACACTGCTATGGCACCTTCTCATAGATGTTGCTGATCTCCTCAATGGAACTGAAAACTAGTTGAATAGAACCACAACCAGAGGCCCAGACAATCTTCTGAACTGCTCTGATCACACCGATGTCTGGGATATACTTAGAGGCCTGGAAAAAATTCTGTGTGAGAAAAAATTAAAACTCTACATTTATTTTACCTTTCTTAGAAATGAAGCTTTAAGACAGAAACAGGGTCTGAATAAAACCAAGCAAAATATAGAAAAAGATAACTTGGTATGCCTCATGAAATCATGACAGACATTGTTTTATTCTTCTAGTCAGTTCAGTCTAAAAACAGATCATCCAGGCTGTTTGATCTTAAAAAAAAAAGCAAGGAAGTGTTTAATATTTAGGTGCTTTGAGCCATATAAAGTCCACCTCATCAGAGATCTGTTGAGCCAGACGGATGGCCACGTTGCGCAGCATGCACTCAGCCGAGGGATTTGGGATGTTTTGCAGGGCGCTCTGAAGCACCAGCGCCTGGTCATGAGTGGCCTGGTTTATCTGCAGAAAGCCAGAGAGAGGCTACTTTGTAAGGTTAACAAAACAAAAAAAAATAAGGCACAAAAGCCACTTGGTGGCCATTTGCTTGTTTGTTAAAAAATAATAAATTCCTTCACATATCTGGGCCCAAATTCAGTCTCAGATTTAATCACAAATATCGCCATCATTTAAAAAGTGATTTTCTGGGAATTTTAATTCCCTTGATTATGCTTTACAAGAAGAGCACCCTGTTCAGAGTAAATTCCATCAGATTCAGAAATGACTTGCGCTTTTTAAGAAGGTAAGGAGTGATTATGAAGGGCAAGCATGGGCCTGTAATTGAAGTATCCAAACTCTCAAGACACCATACACTCTTGACATTTGCTGAGCCCTACAGCGCTAGAGAGAGTATGGTCTACATGTGATGGAAACTGTTCAGCAGGGGCACCATTGGGCAAATTGTACTGAAAGGTCACATTTGCAGACAAGTGCACTGTACTGAAACACAGAAGTAATGCTCATTTTTATATTCTTTTCTTTTAATCTAAAATTCAGAAGTGATTAAAGAAAAACACAGAAAAGAATTGCTATATCTTATTTGATAGTTAATACATCTCTATGCAGCTTCACATAGTTTCTTGAGAACAGCTGATAATGGGAGAAACTTACAGGTGACACTGGGATATTCCCCTCTGCCACAGGCTGGCAAGCTTCAGCCACAGCCTTCACATGACCAAAGCCCACTGCCGTAAGCAAGAGCTTGGCTATTTTTAGTGCATTGAGATAGGCTCCTCGGCGCGTCTCCATGTCAGCATTTGGAAGGAAATTATTTCGGGTCAGCATGCTCAAGACCAAAGGTAAGCCGCCACTCCTCAAGAAGTTGTACTGGAAGTCACTAGCATCCTCTCCCAGTGTGCCACTAGCTGGCATCAGTAAGGCATAAACCACCTGAGAGCAGAGAGGATTAATGCATGAATTCAGACATGTACATTGTGAAACTATTCTGAAGTATTATAGCATGAGATTTTTTACCACATATTTGCATATTCTTTTGCCTAACAGACTGACAGGATAATTAAAAGAAGTAGTAAAGTGTGCACTTCTGAGATAACAGGCACAGCAGACAAACCTCTATCAAGTAAAGGACTTGTGAAGGTGATGGACCAAAAAAGCGGGAGTCGAGGGTGGGGCTGAGGCTGCTTTCTCCAAGTTTGGCATGATCTAAGCAGATCGCTCGCAGGTTTTCTACTGTAGTGTTATCTGATAAAGAACACGAATAAGGGATAAATTAAACAATTCAATAATTGTAGACAGCAATAAAAAGTACAGTCAGAAGAGACCAGTTGAAGCACCTGGAGGCATGAGCTTCATAAGAACCCGAGCTCCATCTCGCAGAAGAGGCATGTTGAGATTACAGCCCAGATCAGCAACTTGCCACAAGAAAGAGATGTAGCGCAAGTGCAGAGACATTATCTACAAAACAGTACACATGGTTATTAATGGCAATGCTAGAACTCTACAAATTCACAGCAGTTTTAGCTAAATTTTGTGATCAAGAATATATCTGGAATCATTGTACATTAAAAAGTGCAGAGGACAGAAAAGCATACAGGTTGACTCTGATTAAGAGGAAGTCATGGTCCTTACCACTCCAGGGAGACAACTCTCAACTTCTGGGTTCGGTCCATCACTATAGTGGTTGCCATGGTTCCCAGGGGAACCGGTGGAAGAGTCAGAGGAACTGTCTGGGCTTGAAGGCATATTGGCACTGACCTGCGTGAGCTTGGCTGTAATAAGCTGAGGGAAAAAAAAGAAGATGAAATACACCATGACAGTCAAACTTTAGCACAGTGCTGTTTGCCATTAACAGCCAGAGTACAGTACATCATAAAAAAGACAGGTGTAAAATTTTTTACTGTTTTGTCTTTGAGATTGAGTTGCCCAATCAATTTCCTGTCATCAGCCGGATCAATGATGTCACCACCGATGAACAGCTCAATCTTGGTGTGTGCGCTGTTAGCCTTTATTCGATTGAGAATGCAGCGTCTCACGGAACCAATTGTGTCGTTGGTGTGGGACCAGATGTCCAGATCATCCACCTGCCGACCTTGGTTTGGAAATCGCACAATAAGGGTGATGTGCTTCCCACGAAATGCTCTGCAAAAAAAAGACGACGTGCATGAAATAAAAGCTACAATTCATCAAGATACTGAGTTCAACTAAAAACAAAAGTCCTTCAATAATGGTACGTGCAAGAGACCTGGACATTGGCAAGATGGTCCTCTCCTCGTGGTAGTCACTGTCACATTCAGTAATGTACTCTCTAAGCACAGTAAGAACGCGCACCATGCGGATGGCCTCCTGCCTGGCACAGTTAATGCTGTCCTTATCTCCATCCAGCACACACAGCGTGTCATAGGAGGCTTTGAGTCGGTCAAAGCAAGACTGAATAAAATCTTCATGGATCTCCACCTGCAAATCAAAGCATCAAAACACCAGTATCAAAACAATGAGCTTTTGGCTTTATTTAAAAATTAAAGATATGTCCAGACATGTTGCTATATAAAAACTGTGTCACTGGATTGTCACCTGATTGGCTTGTAATTTTGGTCCAAGGTTTGTATAAATCTCTTTAAGCAAATCAATTGCTCGGCTAGCAATGTCATCACTTCCTTGGATCACAACCTAAGGTGGAAAAAGACAGATTAAGAGCTTTCCCATGCTGTTCTGTGAAATTTAAATACATGGATCTCTGAGTAACAAGCAATACACAAAAACAGACGTGCTAAGTGATGCAGCAATTTAAACAATTTTAGGGAATGTTACATGTGTAATGGCAGAGGGCTTTAGGAGATGTGGTTCTCTCTCTCTGGTGTCCATTTATACTGAATTTCAGACATGATAATGATTCACATTTTAAGGCCATTATCACTCAATATCTGCTCAATGAATCTTTAACTTTAAAAAGTACAATTATTTGCCAACAAATATTCAGACAGCTAATTGCATGGGAAAATTTCATTTCTTCTCAAAGACCCAAATGACCTGATATATGTCCAGAGATTAGAAAAGCAAATTCAAGCTGAATTTAAACCTTGCCATTAAATGTATTGGCCTAGATGAAACAGCCGAGCATGCATCCTTATTTCTATACTGCTATATGAGAAATGTGATGATTTATGAAAACACACACACTATGCTATGCCCTGCTTAAATCCAGAAACAAAAGCGCTTCCTATAAGCCTCACATTTGCGCCTCCATTATGCAGAAGTAACTAGGTCACAGCCACCCCAAAATCCAGGTTTTACATTAAGGATATAGAAATTCAGTTGCCAGGGTAACATGTCTTTAGCGTGATTATTTTCAGTGGCTGACGCTCAGGCTTATGTATGCCTTGCCACTGGGAGTTTGAATTTTAACCCTATAAAGAATAGTAAGAGATGCATATATTTTCCATTGTGTCCTTGAATAATTACAATGGCAAAGATACATTACAAGATTCATTTGTTCTCAGTATTCATTTCAGACAGAGAACTTAGCAAAATCTCCTGTAGACTAGGAAACGCCTCATTAACCCAATCATCTGAAACTCAGTAGTGATAAAAGGTTGTTTTGGTTGAAACACATACCCTCCACAGGTAATCCAGTCCAATCAGCTCCAGGTCATCCATCATGTACACTCGGCGCTTGGCCACCAGCTTGCCCTCTCTGCAGTTCACTGCTTTAAAGAAGCGCTCAAAGCATTTCATGCCGTTTTCAGTCAGCAGAGAAGGATCAAGCTGGAGCACATTGTTCTCAAAAAAGTCCTTGTTGATGTCAGGATCAAGGTCCGGCTCGTCCCCCATCAGTTTGGAGTACCATTTGAAGCAGGCTTCGCGATCACACAGGAACACTGCATTCTCTGCCAGGCACTTCCAAATCTGTTTGGCCTGAGGGGCACAAAGCCACAGCTGCCCGTCCTTCAACAAGAACCTGATAGAAAAACAGATATTAAGACTTTGTTACATATACATTACAGCAGTGAAAATCCTCAAAATAATCCTGAGAGGGTCAACCATAGAAAGATGGACTCTTGCTTGTTGGTAGTGAAAGCTCAATTTCCTTCAGTTTCTGGAATTTATCTTGATTTCATAGTTATAGTGTTTACATGCTTAATTCTCTTAGCTGCATAACAAAATGTTCTCACTCTTGTTTATCCCAAACAGGTTCAGTGGGGTTGAGGTCAGGGCTCTGTGTAGGTCATCCAAGCTTTTCTACACAACCCTTGAGAAACCATGTCTTCATGGAGCTTACTTTGCACACAGGTGTTTTATCTTGCACATTATCAAGACATTTTCTTCAAATTAAACAGTACAGTCCTTCCATGTCATCTATATACTTTTCATTGCTTGAGTTGCGCTATCCATTTTTTTTTTTACGTCTTCCCTCTTTTATTCACTAGCAATGTTGGATATTTCATTGTGCACTCTATAATTTACACAATTACATCGCCCTTCGATTATGCCTTATCCAATATCTATGCTTCTGGTGCAGTCTCAACCTACTGATTGATCCTAATGCACAGACATGGCCTTGCATGCATGTCAATGTTCAATATGTATGTGTTTTTGTAGAAACTGGATTCTCCCACACCCTCAGAGCATCTTTTGACAGTATCTTTGGCAGCAATAGAAATATAGAGCACATACCAAAGGCTTTTTTTAAATACACAATATAGCAGAAACTGCAGATTATCAGCATTCAAACATTTTTATTACCTCAAAAAGTTCAGCCGCTCCTGCACCTCCTGCACATGACTGTATCGACTTCCAGGCCTGACGGTCTGAGGGTCAAAATCTGTGTGCTCTGCTGAAATTACAAAACTCACAATCACACCTTTCCAGCACACATGACAACTATGGATCTTCTGAACCTTTCATAACCCACCTTTGGAGAACTGTCTCATATTCTCCATGTATGAAGACAGATTCTCAGCTACAAGAGTGACCAGAGCATGATTGTGCTGAAGTTGGTTAATAAGGTCATGGCGATAAAAAACATGTGGGCTCCTCTGTGTTTGACTATAATTGAGAGGAGAAAGAAAAACAAACAAAAAAAGCATGAGCAGTCATTAAAAATCAATGCAATCAGCTGTGTTTAAAGATTTTAAGAGGCAATTTTAAATAATGTATTTTATGAGGAGATTTAGAGAAAAAACAGCACTTGAAAGTGTGAGTAAATGCAGTACGTCTCTGAATGCAAATGCTACCCAGTTGTGGCCAGCAATTTGATAATTAGATTAGGCTGAGAAAGATGAGAAGAGAGGCACAATTAAGATGATTTTTAAAAGCTGTTGCAGTTTTAGGGCCAGTTATTAGAGACAAATTCAATAAGTTTTAAGTTAAAAGAAAATGGCTTTTTAGCCAATTTCAAATTCTTTTCAGACTACGAGACATGCTTATTCAATCTGACTCTTAAAACGGGCCCACAGATTTATGCTGAATCTGAGCAAGTAATCCAGCAAAGTTTAAAAACAATTATTATATCCTAAATTAATTGTATACTTACCTTGCTAAGCTTGTTAAGTTAATAGGTATTTTCCTTCTGCAAAACAACAGCATGTGCACGATGTGTTTGCTAAAATTCTATTATAGTAACTGTGTAATGTGTTAATATGACTATTTCATGTGTAAACTTTTACTACAAAAATGTTTTTTAAATGGCCCTTATCTTCTTCTAAAACCATAACAGGGACAAACCATTGCTGATGACACAGGCCTGCATTTTTACCTGAGATTCTGAGGAGCCTCTCCAAACAGACTGCAGATCTCTCGAATTTGCTTCAGTGCAGGGATGACCCATTTATCATTTGATCGCAACTCTTCAATAAAGCGATCTATCCACTGGATCTTCTGGGTATCCCTGTCCTAGTAAAAACAAACAAACAAAAAGGTGTAACCAAATTGAGATGCATAATGCATGTTTTGCCAAATGCTATTCAGTCAGCAAGTCTTGCCTTCACTGTTATGAGGGAGTAAATATACATCACTTTTCATACCGACTTACTTGTTCACCCAAAGTTGAACACACTGACAAAATCCTAAATTTTAATCCTGAGTCTATTATCCTGTCTAATGCTTTTTGAGGTTCTATGCATGCTCATACCTGGGAACAGCTGTAGTCCAAGATCTTGATATGAGCACTGAGAGCCTGGTCCATGATATCCACAGGAACATCATCACTATGGGCCAAGTTCCACAGCAGATTGAGCACTTTGTGTGCCATCACACCATCTTTATCATCTTCTGCCAGCCTACGAATTAGTTCCAGTAACTTCTCTCGTTGCTTTTTACTTGCATTTGTCCAGCTTTCCTGTAAACAATTTAGAAGCCATTGGAATCACATACAAACCAGGTGTGTGGCCTTAATTATAATACAGTGAATAATTAGTTTTCTTTAATCAGACCAAAAACTAACCTTAAAACAATCAAAAAGATGATCTAGTTGTTCAGGTGAGAAATCCCATGCCAATTTTGCAAGAAGATCATGAACATTCTTGACAATAGCCTCGTGCTTCCCAGCCTATTAGATGAGGATACAAACATTTTTATTGTAATATTTCCATCAAGGAACAGCAGATACATGGAATACAAGAAACCAATTAACAGTAACCAAGTTAACTAAATAAATACATCATTGTTTCTTAAATACCTGGGCAGCCCAAATGTTGTCCAAGTCTTGAAGTGTAAGAGCTTTCTCCTTAATGACAAAGCGCAGGATCTTCTCTAGCTTCTCCACATATTGGGGCTGATGAAGGCTATCCCTCAGAACAATGGATAAAATGTTGTTTTGCTGAATCCACTCCTGACAGACAAAAGCTTACATTCATCTTACAGTTCTTATACATACAGAAATAGCACATTTGTCAAAAATTAAAAGAGCAAACCACACCCAAACCAATGCAGACTAAACACGCTACACAAACTGTGGTTATATAGCAAACTGGTAAGCATTACAAGCTTTCTAACAGGATAACAAGCATATACCGCCATGCGCTCTGCGGTGAGCCACTCTGCCTCTTCTGGGTTGCCGTGACGGTGGGTGTAGTACGAGACACTTGAAATCACCTTATTTACTTCATTTAGTGCGTTCATTTTGCCATTAAAAGATGAAATTTGCAATAACCTGAGAGAAAAGGGGTTAGTCAGAATTATTTCTTAAAATAAAACCTAATAAATGAAGAAATTGTGTTGTACTAAATTGAAGCCCTCACCTAAGAATCATTTTTAACCTAAAAATCTCCATGTTCTTCACGGTTTCTTCTTGTCCTGGTACTCGTGAAGCCAGGTTCTTCAATGACTTGATTATCATAGACAGAGCATCATTTTTGGCTTCATTCTTGGCTTCCTTTTTCAGCTCCTCATCAGTGAGGTTTTCTAGGAACTGGGGAACCATTTCTATAATGGGAAGGAAGTACTTCTTCACCGTGTGCAAAGTGAGAAACTCGTAGCACTGCCCAAAAGGCCTGCAAAGAAGCCACACAAACAAATAAATGTTAAAACCAGAAGAAATACACATCACGTATACATGAATAGGTCACGGTCCTTGGTGTTCTCTTACTTTATGAGTGCAGCGATGATCTGAACATTCAGAGCTTGACCACTCATGAATCGATCATGCAGAATTTGAAACCCGTTTAATGTGCCAAATTTGTTTATTAAATCCACCAGCCAGCCCTGCAGGAAAACACAAGAAGCGCGTGGAAGTGAATTCAATCTGTTAAAAATAAAACAAAGCTCTGTAAGAAAAACAAGACACCTTACCTTGGGAGAGCGAGGGTCAGGTGGACGAGCAAAGAGCTCATCTTCAGCCAGCTGCACCCCAGCAGGCACCGTCTCTGAGGGCCGGGTACCATTGTAAATGTGAAACTTGCAGTGGGGGTTGGTGGCCATGGCCAAGAGCTCTAGAAGGGGAAACCAGTCCTGAGAGAGCTTAGTCACACACAGTTCCATCAGACGATGGGTGTTGCTGATTATGCACCTCTGTGAAGGAAAAAAAAATAGGCGACAACAGGTCAGAAACAAAGTCCGAGTTATACTTTGAAAGATGTTCTGACTCTTCAGTGTTGTGAGAAATCTCTATCTTATTTTGGACAATTGTGTGGAGCTAAAAGAAGCCACTGCCTCTTAAGAGGGGTTTGAGTCAGAGCGGTCTCCTACTGCTGGCATCTTCCCCGACTTTAATGAAAGGAGGCCTTTGATCGCTGCTGTGGTGATTTAATGAAACGGGGAAAAAAAGACTACAGTGCTGAAAATAACATTGATTAGCTCTGTTGGCTTATGAAAAACCCGATTCAAGAGAAATCTATGGTGTTTTGAAGCATTTCTGATGGTTTGTATTGGTTTAAAGGAAAACAAACTATTAGTTGAAATTAATAGTTAGCCTATATGATATTGTAGTAGTAATGAGTGTATCTAAATTTCAGTTGCAGAACTCACATGGATTTCAAATTTCCATCCACTGACAGCCTCATCAGTCAGTATTTTGGTGAAAGATATTGTCAAACCATCACGAAAAAATCTCTGGCAGGCTTCGCACTTGACATCGAGTCCTTGGGAGAGAAATCAAAGAAAAAATTGAAGGATTGGTATTTTCAGATACTGTAAGGAATGTGCCTGAGAGCTAAACAATTAAGGCAGACAGACAGTATATAGACAAACTTAACAAGCCACAAAAAGGGAGATTCTTGAGATAGATTAGAATACACAGGGACACCAACATATGAGTGATCTGAAAATTCCAATGCGAACATGAAGATTTCTTTGAAAGAGAAATATGCAGTCATGTACTGAGTACTTTGACAGAAGGTTGTCCATTTGTTTTCAGCCCATTGATGAGCAAACACTGTTTGCATAATGTTTCAATGTGCAAAGTGTAGAGTATCTGAAACAATAAAATGAGCTCACAGTAGGTGCTAAAAGTCAGCAAGAGCAGAGTTTTGCTTTTTTTAATTTATGCCTTGCAGTGCAATATTTTGGTTTCATCTACCCAATAAACTCAGTCCAATCAAGGGCAACTTGCATTTTTTTGCATTATTTTATCCCACAGCATTGTTTAATTCACAAATCGGACTGGTCAGAAGGTGCGTATTTATTTTATCTTACAATAGTGTGAAGGTGTGTATTAATGTGCTCAATCTGTCTAATACATTGTCATTTCTATAGTAATAACTTTACAATAACCTGCATGACAGATGCACTACATAACCTCAGGTAATGAGCTATAGATAGATTAAAAACAACAGTCTCAGGTGTCAGCACTCTCTAACAATACATTTTATGTATACTATTATAAAAAATACTATTATAAAAGAGTCATCAGGACAGATAATTTTATATTTTCTGGTCTCTCAGTATCATGCTACAGGGTCATATTATACATCATATTAACTCAAAACTGAAAAGGCTGGTGAACTGTACTACATATGAAACACAATTGATAACAGGCTCACAGATGTTCCACAACAATAATCATTGACAGCTCGCTGTGGTAAAAACACAGCAACATACTTTGGACTATACTGTTCCAGGAAAATAATCCACTTCATTGTGGTAAACCCAGCATAGATTGTTTCCCTATAACCACATACCGCATCATCATTTATAATTTGAGTGTACATTTAATACGAGATAAACTGTTTACATTCAGCTGCGCCACTAAATACCTGAGTGTTGGAAATGGTCTGTTTTATTACATACAGTATCATGCAAAACAACATGTGTAATGTACACACAAGCACAGATAGTTTTACCTTTTTTACAAAGATCTATAGCAGCTTCAAGAAGAACTTCTAATTCACCCTTTGGCAAAACTGGAACAACCCAGCGGGGTCTGCATGTACAAAAAACAGAATTTTATAGTACATTATGATCCTGAACAGAGCAATGGCCATCACATTGAGCAGGGTACATGCACTGTACAGACCTGTTTATCATGTCATCCAGTTTGGCCAGGTCTGCGTGGGGGAAAGCTGGCTCCTCCTCTTCCTCCAGCTGGCCTGTACAGTCTCCCTGGACCTGCTCATCTGGAGGACTCACTGGAGAGTTCTCGTTGGACGATGTGGGAGTGGACGTCTGGGGAAGACATTATCAAATAAATCCAATTTTGTCAAATAAAAAGTGCGTACTCAAGAGGAAGACCTGGTATTAGATATCTCTTCAAGACAAACCGGTATACATACCAAATGCATTTTAATTCAGTTAATGTGGACCATGATTGCCTGTTAAAATCCAAGTTATCAGCTAAACAGCTCAGGTGCAAGTCCAAGAAAAGAAAATATAATTCTGCATGTCATAGAGAACGCATTGAGAAATTACGGATATTCTCTCACAAAAGATTCTTGCTATTTCAACGTTCAATTTTTATAACAAACAATAATAAAAAAAAAAGTTTTATTGTAAATTAAATAAGATCTAACTGCTTCAAATTTAAACAAACAAACAAAAAAACCAAACAACCCAATCATTAAAAGTCAATTATTGGCATTAGTACAGAATACTTGTCACACCACTATGTTCTCGTTATCCACGTGTTCGAAAATAGAAAGGCCGTAACAGAGTGAGCTCCAGGGAGCAGGAGAAGATGGGGGCTCCTCTGTGACACAGTAATCTCTCTCTCACTGTGGACCAGAGTTAAGTGGAAGCCACAGAACTTGGGAAATGTGGGGGAGTGTTAGAAGAGGCTCCTTCTGCTTTGGCTGACCTACATATGCAGTTTGCTTCTCACATCTGAGCTCTACGCATCTCACACCAACTGGCTTTTCACCGTGAGCACGGAGTTCTTTGGTCTGCACTAGGTACAAACACAAGCAGCTGCACTAAATCCCAGCTCTGTGCTGCTGTGCATTGATAACAGCCCAATCATGATTTTCTGACTGCTATCAGTTTATTCATGTGGACAAGTAAACAGCACACTGCAATATCTTAATTCAGATTAAAGCCTTAAGAAATTAGACTTCAGGCAATTCAGCTGATTTTTACAATACATTTAACATCTGTCTTTGTTCAAATCTGCAAACACAAAACTGAGACATAAAACCTTTTATCTGTCCTTCGATTAAAATAAACATTGTCTGAGGAATGACAGCATTATCTGCCATCCTAACTCAGCAGCGGATTGAATTGAGATGAGACTCTTTAGCAGGCAGTGTGCACAAGTCAAATATGTTTCCAAATAACTGACAATAAATCCATAATCAGAAGACGATTCATCAATGATGCTCAACTAATCGTTTGTTATGGGAATTACTACTAGAAATTTTAATTAAATTAAGCTTAATACTTTGAGTAACAATGCTACAAAAAAACTATTAAAAGTTTCCCATTACTGAAAGCAAATCAAATACTCATCAGGCTACTGAGAAATCGCAAGGTTTATGTTGTACGGGTAATTATATTCACAATGCACAAAGGTGTTGAAATGATATACCCTCAATTAGAAATAACAGATTTCAACAATGTTCCTTCAGTTGGACTGGCTTGAGCATTTAATTTCATTTAAAAAGAAACTTATATACATATATACACACAAACACACACACACATATATATACACATACATATACACACACACACACACACACACATCACAAATCTTAAGATATCTTACGAAATAAAAGATCAAACAAACAAGCTGCAACAGCTGTTAGGGTAAATAAGGTCCTCTAAGGAAGCACTTGGAGAGGAGTTTTAGGAAGTGTGGCACTGACCTGGTTTTGGGGCAGTGGGGGCTGAGACTGACCATCCGGAGCTTGGCCCTGCTCCTGACTTTCATTCCCCCCCATGGGGGAGCCACGGGTCGTGGCAGTCATACTCGACACAGGGCAGATCTTTGCAATCTTGTCTGCTTATGTCACTGGCGCACGGGATGAAATCACTGCCTCCTCTGGACTGATAGAGAAGTAGCACACAGCTGAAAGTGCTAGCGCTGACGCAGAGACCATTGCATAACCTGAACACAAAAAGGAATCAAATCACACAGGGTGGATGGTGTATGATGTGGCATGACCTCAAATTTAAAAAGATCTTTATCAAATATAAAGACATTAACCACCACACTCTCAGTTATCAGGCTATTAAAATTCTAAAGACGTCTCATTCTTCTGAGAAGGACAAAATACTGTGACTGTCTGACAGTTCTGCTTAAATATAATCCTTACCAAAATGAATAAACCCATGAGCTTATAATGTGCTTCAATGCAAAGCTATAGAAATAAAGCTGAGCAAGAAATAATCCTTCTGAAACTATAAAATGTTAAAAAATAAGGAAATCAAACACATTAACACAGGGGGATATATTTAGACTTGTAGGGTGTCTGTAACCAAATGGAACATTCAAATGATACACTGCACTGAAACAGCGACTGACTGAAACGGTACAAAAAAGCCTCACAACAGCTGCCTTTCGTGCCCTGTGAGAAGATTCCCCATGCAGAAAACACCTCAGACAACTTGCGTGACCTCAAACATTGTTTTCAATTTGAATATTTCTCTTCAATAATCTAATGGAAAACAAAGTGATAATTAAATTTACATTGTCCAACAGTGTCACTGCACTGCTAACATGCTGATTTGATAAATTAATAACATCTTTCATTCATTGTCAGACTTTATACATGTGTGATGAAAGGGAACAGGCTCAGGCCCCTATTCAGTCACATTTTAGTATAAATGCTAGACACAAATGATGAATGGCTCTCCCAAAAAAAAATCTAATGATCCCCTGAGTATCCCCTGTTCCAAAAGACAACAGATTAGCCTTTAGTATTTAAAATGTCCAAGTGAGAAATATTAAATAGGATTTCTGACAAGCATATAAATATATGTGGTATTATGCATGTTCCTGTACACAACTCTATGCTTTAGTAGAAAACGTAAAGAAAACTAGACCTGATACATGCCGGTCTATAATATTCATAAATTGAAACCCAGAATCCATGTGCCCCATACTTCAGTTTGTACAGTCCAAAGAGGTCAATAATTTCTCATATTCTGCCTGTAATAATTCACTATAACTCATGGCCTAGAGTGTCATGGTTGTTGTGGATTTAATGCATTTTATATCTACTGCTCATGATACCACAGGGCACTCAAAATTCTCGAACCCGATCGGTCAGAAGGTGTTGTTAATGTCAATTTCTACAATAGCATGGTTCTGGCAATAGCGCAGGATGGATTTTACAAAACAAATTAAACTAATATACACAGTATTATATTAATGTGCTCCTTATAATACATTCGTTTCTATAGTAACAACTTATAGCAAAGTCTAAAGGTACGAGGTGTCTTTACTTTTAATCAACAGAACATTATAATTGACAGTTTAAGAAGAATAAACCACTTCAGGACAAATAAATAAATAAATATCAACTTTGGGGTGGTAACAGATTTCTGCTAGGTGTTGGGCTTCATCACATCACCAGCACCAGGAACTGATTATTTCTCCTACAATAGTACGACCTGTTAAGGTTTATTCCTTGGCTATAGCTATTCAATGTGAACAACATCCCTGGTGATTGATGGTCCCACAACCATCAGCTGATATATGGTGCAAAAAAATAAACAACAACATTTCCAAACATTGTACCCATCATGCACCCCGTGTCTCTTGTGTAAAAACAGGCATGCAAGCTTTCAATAACATTTTATATATATATATATACATATACATATACACACACACACACACACATATACATACATACACACACATAAGCACTTGCTACAGCTCAAGCTCAGCTACACAAGTGACCTAATGCCACAAAGTGTTTGTTCACTATTACAGCACTCTAAAAGCGTTCACACCTAACAGAAATCCAAAGAGCCGACATGTTGTTGCTCTACCTGTGATCGCTCACCTGATATAAAATTCAAAATTACACGGCAGAATAACAAACAACAAGCCGAAGACCCAAACATTTCACATCCCTTCGTTTAACTAGCCATGATAGCTGAGCTCAGTTTGCTTATTCACACAAGCTCACTTTGTGCTTTAATAAATAAAAAAAAAGTAACTGCGTACAGTGTGTGTTGTTTCCATAATAAATGAGATAAATGGCTCAGTGTGCTGTACACTTGTATCCGGGAATATGGACTGCTGTCATTTCAGGCTAGCAATCCAGCTATGCAGAAAACAACACTCCCTAATGACTCTTCACAACAGCCATTTATGATATACAACGTTGTATATATTGTACAAATACACTCTTCAACACTATTATAGTGAACAACTTTGCATACTCCGTACAAAAAAAAGGCATCAAATTATTTCACTTCTACAGGCTAAGCTAGCCGAGATGACTGGCTCATCGACCAAGTTAGCCGTCTGAGTGTTCAGAAAATATTCAGCATTTTCAGTGCTATAAGACATTACAGGAGATTTCAGTTCTCAGTAAGATATCTAATGATTGCAGTGAGCAGCGTTTAATATCTGAAGGCACACACAAATAACTATGATAAACAAGAAGCGCTCAGGCCTGAAGCTAAGGCCTAGTTTCCTCATCATTAACGCTAGCTACACTGCTAATACCGAAGAACGGTCAGCTTTTAGCTCCTCCGCTGGCAAGGCTAGACAGCGTTAGCTAACTACTTTGCACAGTTAAATATTGACCTACATGATTATAGCGTGCCCTTATTATTAAATATGCCCTTTATGGCAAAAGAAGAAGCTGCAGCCATCAACGGGAGCAGACATCTAAATGACATTAACTGCAATCACAGCCTGTTTAGCACGCTAGCTAACTTAGCGCTGTCGGCTTTTAAAAAGAACACACTCACCAGCTAGTTAGCTCACTGGGAGTTAAATTAGGCCTGGCAGAGAAGTTGTTGTTTTTTAATCAGCCTTAGGAACTTATTCGAATTAACGCACGGTGCAGACATATGAAATGGGTCACCAGCTGCCTAACACAAGTCTTGTCACGACCAGGCCTCGGTGAAAACCACTTGTTTGTGTTGATCAGCCATCTAAGCAGGCTGGGTGTCGTTACCTCGCCAGCGACCCTCTTCTTTGTGCTACTATTAATAAAGTTATTTCCCCTAACGCAACTAGTTAGCCAACAGCTGACTAACCCTCGGGGATAGATAAAGCGGTGTGGTGTGGTTCATTTCATTAAACAGCAATAGGTTAGCTATGTATATGTGGTGACAATTGAGAGCATTTAAGTCCACAATGACAGGAATTCGGAACAGCGCTACAGAAGCCTGTTAGCTTACACACTTAGCAGGCTTGCCCATTTAACTAGCCGCTGAGCTAAAACCTGACTAGCTCCATAGAAAGCCAGAAGTCCTTGTTACCACTTACCAAAAATCAAATCGGACCTTCTTCCAACTGACCCAAGACGCGATCAACTACGCACTGCTAAAGCCCGATCGTGTCATTCAGCTGTGTGTGTGTGTGTGTGTGTGTGTTGTGTATGTGCGGCGCTTAGCCTGCATAAACTGTCTGCGATCCGCTCCTCGTTTTTTTTTTGTCTAGTGTGTTGGGTGTTTTTCCTGCGTCACCAACATCAGCTGCCCCCCCTCCTCCTTCCTTCCGTCCTTTCTCTCTCTCTCTCTCTCTCTCTCTCTCTCTCTCTCGCATACAGAAATTAGTACTTCTAAACAAAATTCTAAAGTGCCATGTTTATCTGTTTATTACTCCTTTAATTAACATATTTCTTATTTCTTATATTTATCAAGATTCAACATTCAGTTCATCGTCACATGCAAAAATAACTGCACTCTGTTGCCAAAGTAGACAAAGAAAGTAGATAACGCGCGCTCAAAAAGTGACAGATGACACCACGAACTAACCTTTTACGTCTTTAAAATATACATACATTCACAATTATATATATATATATATATATATATATATATATATATATATATATATATATATATATATATATATATATATATATGTATGTATGTATTTCTATATTGCCAAAAGTTTTGGGACACCGCTTCAAATCATTGAATTCAGGGGTTGGCCTTGGCCCCTTAGTTCCAGTGAAAGGAACTCTTAATGCTTCAGAATTCAAATTCACAAATTCATACACAATTTCATGCTCCCAACTTTGTGGGAACAGTTTGGGGATGGTCCCTTCCTGTTCCAACATGACTTGCACATCAGTGTACAAAGACATGGATGAAGCAGAGACTGCGAGCCAGGCCAAAACTGGGACATCTGCCTTTGCATGCACATGAATTTAATATGGAGTTGGCCTGCCCTTTGTAGCTATAACAGCTTCAACTCTTCTGGGAAGGCTTTCCACAAGGTTTAGGAGTGTGTTTGTGGGAATTTTTGACTATTCCTCTAGAAGCACATTTGTGAGGTCAGGCACTGATGCAGGACGAGAAGGCCTGGCTCACAGTCTCCGCTCTAATTCATACCAAAGGTGTGCTATTGGGTTGAGGTCAGGACTTTGTGCAGGCCAGTCAAGTTCCTATATATAACAGATATGTTAATAAATAGATATAAATAGATAGGACAAATAATAGTGGTAAGTGATAAGTGATTGGTCGTTGGGAACAATGGTGATTTGTTGTTGAGTGCAACAGTGGTGTTCAGTGACTAGTCATTGGTTTACGCAAGTAGTCATACATGCTAGTAGTGAGCTGAACGAACATTGTCTCTTTCATACAACCAGCAGCTACGATGTGTGCTGGAGAGCCGTTTCTGATGCAAGACATTATTCAATCCACTGCTCAAAATGAGTCTTACATGAGTTAAAGTTGCCAAGTGAGCAACACTGATGCTATATTACAAAATAAAAAAAAAAACAAAAGACAAATAATAACAAATAAAATAACAATAGGCCTCATTTATCAAGCTGGATATGAACAGATTTATTCGGAAATAGTTTGTAGGAAAAATTGCAAGAAAAAAATCCTTTAGTTTTGGAAAAAATAGTTGCATCTTACTGTCAGATGGTGGAGATAGTGACAGTTGCAGATTAATTTCTTCTATTTTTACAAACGCAAATAATCCAAACTGATAAGAAGAGTCAATGTCAATAAACACGCAGATGTCAGGAGATGTACATAATACAACATTTGGGCAAAAGAAAAATACATGATCCAGAAATGTAGTGATAACAATAAACACTGTTGCCTATAATCAGAAAGCTTGTTAAACATATAGGGACTCTGTACGGTTGCGTTTATTAACATATAAACCATGTTTTTTATAACACTGTTTTCAAAATTATTAACAATCTTAGAAGCAATAATTTATGACCACTGCCGTGGAGAGAATGACAACACTAATGTTTATTTGTTGCATATATATTTACATATTTATCTGCACTTGTTTATTTACACAATTTCTACTATTTACATTTACCACTTCTGGTAGATGTTAAACAGGACTTCATTGCTATGTACCTGTACTATACAGTGACAATAAAGTCTATCTATCTATCTATCTATCTATCTATCTATCTATCTATCTATCTATCTATCTATCTATCTATCTATCTATCTATCTATCTATCTATCTACAGAACAGACAGAATCTTCTAAGCTCCTTTATATCTTTAGGTTTGTGCATGTTGTAAACAACACAACAGGTTTTCATTAGAGGTTCAGACTTGTAAACAGATGTTTATTGGCAAACACTGTGAATTCTTCAACCATTTTATTTAACAAGTCACTACAACACACCCTGGGCTAGTGCATTTACTGATATTTCAGATTTACAAGTGAAAAACTGAGTATGTTCAAGACACTAAACTGCTACTGTTACACATACTGTTGCCATAAGCGCATGTGTAATACACTGAACCGTTGCAATAACTATACAGTTATTGTGAATAAGTGTGTGTGTTTTGATTGTTGTATTATTTACAGTTTTTATTATACTTATTCCGAAGTATTTATCTGATTATCTTTTGCATAACATGTACAGCTTAGAGAATTTTACTGTACTGTATACAATGACAATATATGGAACTATTGTGCTGCTATTCTATGACTTCTCTTAACTTCCTAACAATCTGGAATATACAAAGAAATGAATTTCAATGTGCTGTAACGTATATATGTGACACATACACTGACCAGGCATGACATTATGACCACCTGTCTAATATTGGCCTAATGTTGTGTTGGTCCCCCTTTTGCTGCCAAAACAGCCCTGACCTGTCATGCACTGTGTATTCTGACACCTTTCTATCAGAACCAGCATTAACTTCTTCAGCAATTTGAGCAACAGTAGCTTGTCTGTTGGATCGGACCACACGGGCCAAGCTTCACTCCCCACGTGGATCAATGAGCCTTGGCCTCCCATGACCCTGTCACCAGTTCACCACTGTTCCTTTCTTGGACCACTTTTGATAGATGCTGACCACTGCAGACTGGTAACACCTCACAAGAGCTGCAGTTTTGGAGATGCTCTGATTCAGTCGTCTAGCCATCACAATTTGGCCCTTGTCAAACTCGCTCAAATCCTTACGCTTGCCCATTTTTCCAGCTTCTAACACATCAAAAATGTTCATTTGCTGCCTAATATATCCCACCCACTAACAGGTGCCATGATGGGGAGATAATCAATGTTTTTCACTTCACCTGGCAGTGCTCATAATGTTATGTCTAATCGGTGTAAAGGCTTTTTCTTTTGATTAGGAAGTATAATTGGCTCATTAGCTTGTTGAAGGCTCTATCACTGGTAAGACCTGAACCCCCTGGCAGAGACAATCAAAATTTAGACTTCCATCCACTTTCTGTAGCACTTACAAAAGGTCACAGGGAAGCTGGACTAGGGGCACAAGGTGTGGAGCACCCTGAACAGGGTACCATCCCATTGCAGGACACAATCACACACATACTCACACACCCAGTCACACACTAAGGACACAATACATATATTTATGAGTAAACCCCTGAAACATAGGCAGAACACACAAATGCTGCGATCACACAGGGCAGAGGAGAGAATTAAACCTAACATTTTGCATATATGGAAGTGGTTTAAGTCTTGATTTTAAACTTTGAAAATCACATGAATGAACTAAACCGTTTAATTCAAAATCTGTGTTTTTTTCCTCATTTCAATCATACACACTGTGTAGCCATGTGCATGTGCGATCATCAGTCTAATTCCTGGCAAATCTAAGATAAGATAGAACTTTATTAATCCCGAAGGAAATTGTTTTGCCAGAGACTGCTTCATATAACAAGAGAATTAAATATATATATGGAATATAAATAAAGAAATGAAATAATCAATATATACAATTGCATTGTTAATGGATGACTCAGAATTTTATATTTTGATGAGAGAAGATTATTTAAAAAATGTTTCTCATATTGATTAAATAATTGTATGTAAATTGTATTTTATACATTGATTTTGCTAATTTTATTGAAGTGCCATCAGTGTGGTCAAGTGTGGGTTAGTATGGGTCTAGCATTTTGAACTCACTACAGTAGAACTGCTTTTTCCAAAAAATAATTAATCATAGTAAATGTGCACAGTTGTAACAATAAACAATTTAAAATAAAAATAAAAAGCATTTTCTGAATCACGCACTTTTATATGAAGATTCTATTTTATGGTCTGTTAGTTAAGATAGTTAAATGGTATAACAGACAACAGAACAACAAAATGCACTATATTGGCAAGAGTTTTGGGACACCCCTCCAAATCATTGAATTCAGGTGTTGTTTTTCAGGGGTTGTGCTTGGCCCCTTAGTTCCAGTGAAAGGAACTCTTAATGCTTCAGCATACCAAGACATTTTGGACAATTTCATGCTCCCAACTTTGTGGGAACAGTTTGGGGATGGTCCCTTCCTGTTCCAACATGACTGCACACCAGTGCACAAAGCAAGGTCCATAAAGACATGGAGTGGAGACTTTGAACAAGGCCTTCTTGTCCAACATCAGTGCCTGACCTCATAATTGCGCTTCTATTGGAATGGTCGAAAATTCCCATAAACATACTCCTAGACCTTGTGGACTGCACTGGTGTGCAGTCATGTTGGAACAGGAAAGGATCATCCCCAAACTGTTCCCACAAAGTTGGGAGCATGAAATTGTCCAAAATGTCTTTGTATGCTGAAGCATTAAGAGTTCCTTTCACTGGAACTAAGGGGCCAAGCACAACCCCTGAAAAACAACACCTGAATTCAATGATTTGGAGAGGTATCGCAAAACGTTTGGCAATATAGTGTGTCATCATTAACAACGGAATAAGTCATCATTTTCTTCCAGAATAAACAAGTCATAAATAAATAAATACATCTGGAATAAGTCATCATTTGTTAATCTAGAAACATCTCTCGAAACTTTTCTTCAGCGGAGCTCCAACAGAATAAACGCCAAAGCAGCGTGATAAGAATGTGAAAGTAAGCAGCGTGAAAGACTGTTCATTGTCAGAGTTGGGCTCAATCCGAAACGGCTCCATCCGCCCTATGAAGTGCGCTATATGCTGCTTGAAATAAAGACTTTTGCACCCTTTCTAGGGCACAAATATATTCATTTCGAATTGACCTTTCGTTTTCGTTTTGTACATTGCGACGGTTATTTGTGCGTTACTGGTTTAGGGTTGAGAAGAAAACGGCCTTGAGTTTTCATAGTGGACTCTGTAACATACAACGAGACGTTTTAGTGAGAATCTGTAAGGAAAAATGTTTGAAACTGACGAAATTATTTGCTAGAAATGAGATTGTGGCTCACAGCGGGGTTTTTTGTATGTAAAATAAAAGTCTCACAGTTACGTTATCAGGTGGATGTCAAATTTATCTCTTTCGATGTTAAACACTTTATACAAATAAATTATTAGGGTATCGTTTCAAAGTTTACATGGTGGTTATATTATAAACTGGCTGCATCACGAAACGCCCAAATCGAATAAAACAATAAACTTTTATTTTAAAATAGTTTCTAGGAAAACCGACAGGGGGACGTGCACTACAGCGGCTGGTTGCGCGCACTGTTCAGTGGTGATGGCAGTCGGAAGCCATGGGGATTCTCATGGCTAATTCAGCAGCAGGGTTAGAGTGATTGTTCCATGGGGTGAAGGCGCGTTTTCCCACACAGGAGCGTTAGAAACAGTAAAACACATCTTTTGTCGTTGCGCGGTGTGCGTCTTGAGCCTGAGCAGCGCGAATATCCATACACTGGCCGTGTAAAATGGCTCCGGTGCAGATCGGTACAGACGGCCAGCTGGTGCCCGTCGGGGGGCCGAGCTCAGCGCCGCAGCCTGCCCCTGGAGCTCCGGCCACTCAGGGAGTCCGCCTCAGCGTCCTGATCGAGTTCCTGCTACAGCGGACATACCATGAAATAACGCTACTGGCTGAACTGTGAGTCCTTTAGCGTTTTAGCTGCTGACGAGAAAAAATGTGTTTGTGTTCATGAATAGACATGGGGTTAGCTCCCGTTAGCGGTTAGCTAAGCTGCCTAGCCTACGAGCTTGAACCCGAACTAACGATTAAACACTATATGCTGACCGTTTAGTAAATAAATAAAATCAGTTGTGCCATTTGAGTGACCGTAAAATGTATATACTGTAGTTATGGGCTATAATTTACCTATACTTTTTCCAGGGAACGATTTAGCTTCACAGTTATATATGTAGCTGTTAGCTTAGCCGCATCAGTGACGTAAGCAGAGACTGCCTAAGTGGGCAAGTTTTTAAGTGAAGTCACACAAACCCCAAACAAGCTGACACCAAATTATCACTCTTATTATTTTATACTTTATAATTGTGCTGGCTGGCATAGAAAAACGCGTGCACCCCCTTCCTAAATGCTTACAGACTGTGTGTGTATAAACTATATTGCCAAAAGTTTTGGGACGCCTGCCTTTATGTGCACATGAGTTTAATGTGGAGTTGCCTTGGTATTCTGAAGCGTTAAGAGTTCCTTTCACTGGAACTAAGTGGCCAAGCCCAACACCTGAATTCAGTGATTTCAAGGGGTGTCCGAAAACGTTTGGCAATGTTGTGTGTGTATATATATATATATATATATATATATATATATATATATATATATATAAAACATTTATATGAAATTTGCTGTTAGTGTGCACAGTTTGTAATGGGTTGGATTTAGATGTCTGATCTATGATTAGTTTGTATCATGTATTTGAACCTCCTTTTTCTGTTTTGCTTTCAGACTCCCACGTAAAACCGACATGGAAAGGTAAGTCGCTGCAATTGAAGAGTACACTCATGCAAACTGTAACACAGATTTATTGCTTTTATTGTGCTTTACATCAGTCAGATAAATGCTTAAGTATATTTTATCCCAATTGTGGTGTTGTCCTTCTTGTTTCTTTCTCTTCAGGAAAATCGAAATTGTCCATTTTGCGAGCCGGACGCGGCAGCTCTTTGTACGGCTCCTTGCACTTGTAAAATGGGCCAGTAATGCTGGAAAAGTGGAGCGATGTGCGGTATGTGTTTCAGATAATACCTTTCCTTTCTGTCTTAATACATTACTCATAAATCTTAATCTGTATGTTTAGTATATTCTTAATGCTCTGAAATCTGTGCAGTGAAACTCTTCCCACTTGTAATTTACTCTTGGAATAACTCGGAGCATTTCTGCTGCATTATGTATAAGCCTCTACAGCTTTGTGAGTTATGGCTTGCACATTTGAATCCTCACTCATCGTTCTGTTTACAGATGATCTCTGCATTTTTGGACCAGCAAGCTTTCCTATTTGTTGACACCGCTGACAGACTGGCATCATTAGCTCGGGATGCTTTGGTACATGCCCGTCTGCCCAGCTTTGCTATCCCTTTTGCCATTGATGTTCTGACTACAGGATCATACCCACGGCTTCCCACATGCATTCGAGTAAGTGTTCAACAGCAAGCCGTGGAACAGATCTACAAGCTTGTTTACGTCCGTGCCATACTATTCGCAGGAAAGTAGAATATTTGTTGCTGTAAATTTTATTTCCTGGTAGTTGCTATTAATGTGTGGTTTTTTTTGCTGGTCTGATTGAGGTGTTTCAAATTGTATGCATTTTATTTTAGGACAAAATAATCCCTCCAGACCCTATCACCAAAGCAGAGAAACAGTCAACGCTGAACCAACTGAACCAAATACTGCGTCATCGCCTCGTCACCACTGACTTGCCCCCTCAGCTGGCCAACCTGACTGTTGGTAAGTACCCGGCATCACATTTTCTTTCCGTTGACTTCGGCTCTTACATTGAATTATTTAAAAAAAAATGTCCTATGTGATGCAATATTTGCAAAGAGCTTATTTGCTGCTGTCTATAATCAGCTAACGGCCGGGTGAAGTTCCGGGTGGAGGGGGAGTTTGAAGCCACATTAACAGTGATGGGGGATGACCCAGAGATTCCGTGGAGATTGCTAAAATTGGAGATCCTGGTTGAGGACAAGGAGACAGGCGGTATGTATATTCATACTTTGTTTTTTAATCAAAGATCAAGCTATTATGTATTCTAGAGCTACATATACTGACATATTCCATTTCTATCCCAGATGGCCGGGCTCTGGTGCACAGCATGCAGGTGAATTTTATCCATGAGCTGGTACAGTCACGCCTGTGTGCAGATGAAAAGCCACTCCAGGATATGTACAACTGCCTACGTATCCTTTCAGTGTTCTATTTATTCCTTCTCACTTTCTCTCTAATATATAACATGAACTAGTCTAAGTATCTTGTCTTGTAAATCTCTTAAAGTTTAATCGTTGGCAAATTACTGTGCTTTAAGTGGAATAAAACTTTGTGCGGTTTTATCTGACTATTGAAATACATATGAAATTATGTAATCTAATCACTGTGATGCTGCACACATATTAGAGTGGGCACAAAGCCAGGTGAGGCTGACGCTGCTGTGAAAGGTTCTATATTGATATCTTTATCTGGAGCTGTGCACAAAGCACAGGCATTAACTGATTCCAGTAAGAACTTTTGCTGCTGCTTTTTCTCAATACCCTTTTTACTTACTGCAGCTGTGGAGATGTGTAATGGTGGTTTTTATGGCTAGTATCAGTTAATATAAAATCCTTTAGCCAAATCCTTCAAGTATATAATCTCAAGCTAGTTTCAAGTTCTTGCACAGGGAATACACAAACCACAGGCTTTAATCAAGGCTTTAAATCAGGGTGGTCCAGTGTTCTCCATGAAGGTTTGGGGTTTCTGCAGGTTTTCATTCCAATAAAGCAGGAGCTGTACCAATTAATCTTGGCTTTCAGTAGATTCAGATGTAGCTTCTGCTTGGTTGGAATGAAAATCTGTACCCACCCTGACCCTTCCCGAATAAAATTGGACACAGCTGCTTAAGATTTGTGTGTTAAATTTTTCATTCAATTTTCTACTTCCCCATGGCAGTCATTGTTTATTCCTTGACTGGTTCCATCAGATTCATTTTGCCTTTCCCTTCAGCTGGAGGTGCTGCACTCTCAGACTCTGATGCTGATCAGAGAGCGCTGGGGAGATTTAGTGCAGGTGGAGCGCTACCTTCCTGCCAAGTGCCTCACCCTGGCTGTCTGGAAGTAAGACATTCACATGCTGATACTTCTAAAGGCTCACTGATCTGTAACAGGAGCTCATCAGCTCTCTTTCTTTAGTCAACAGGTGCTGGGTCGCAGAACAGGTACAGCATCAGTGCACAAAGTCAGCATCAAGATTGACGAAACAGATGGATCTAAGCCATTGCAGATTTCCCATGAACCTCCGCTGCCAGCCTGTGATTCCAAATTAATGGAAAGAGCCATGAAGGTATGAGGGTTGTCTGGATTTAATTCTTTTAAGATTTCTGTGTGTGTGTGTATTTTAGATGCACTGGTAGGTTCCAATACCTTTCTATTTGGGTGACTTTATTGGTCGTTTGTCCACTGCAGATTGACCACCTCTCAGTGGAAAAGCTTTTGATTGACAGTGTTCATGCCCGCTCCCATCAGAAGCTGCAGGAACTCAAAGCCATACTGAAGAGCAGCAATCCCAGTGACAACTGTAAGAGCTTTTATTGATCAGGAAGCCTCTTCCTACAAATATTCGACAACGTTACAATGTGTGCAAGTGTGTAACCAGTGTGTGTGTGTTCACTGCAGCATTTATAGAGACTGCTCTTCCTACTCTCGTCATTCCTATTCTGGAGCCATGTGGACGGTCTGAGTGTCTTCACATATTTGTTGACCTGCACTCAGGCATGTTTCAGCCAATGTTGTATGGAATTGGTAAGCAAAAAATTTCCCAGATTGCTTTGCAGTTTATATAAGATTTATGTTCTTTTTCTTCTTCATGCACTGCATATTTTGGTGCATGTCTGTACTGTACTTACCTACACACCTAATAACAAGGTTAATGACACTTCAGTAGTTTTTGAAATATTTCATAAAAAAATGTAAAATTTTCAGAAGTTTTCTGAACTACACCTGAGTGAGGTGAACTAAAATGTATATCATGTTAGGCCTTTATGCTAATAATGAATGCTCCATTTGGAATATTATGCAACTAGTGAGGTATTAATCTAATAAAACTGCAGAGATTGCTCTCTAAACAAACCTCTGCTTGGTGAGCAGGACTGGATGAATCTGGTAAATTATTATATGGCTTTTTGTCAATTTAGCAAAATATCTACTTGCTACGTAGAAATCTTGTCTAAGCAGACAACTGAGATGTGTTAGAAAGTACAGTCCAAATCTTTGAATTGCAAAATAAAATATTGACCCCTCACCCCTAATAATGATTGAAATATACATGTTACTAATATTTAATGGCTGTATGAACAGCACACCACAGACCACCAGTGGTTAATATGACTGTTTTGCAGATCAGTCAATGCTAGATGACATTGAGAAAACCATCAATGATGACATGAAGCGGATCATCACATGGTTACAGCAGCTGAAGTAAGCATTATAAAGCAGTAATACATTTGTTTCTCTTAAAGGCAAATTCTACATTACACAGTAGCTGACTTAAAGATTGATGTTTATTTTACTGTTGAATAGATTCTGGCTGGGTGAGCAGCGTTGCAGGCAGTCTGTGAAGCATCTACCCACAGTGTGCACAGATTCTCTCCACTTATCTAACTCCTCCTCTCATCCTGTGGGCAACCTTACAAAACAACGCCTCTTCATTAAACTCACCCGTCTTCCACAATACTACATTGTAAGTTTCCTCTGGATTATTTGTTAAAACAAAATCAGTGGAAAGTTTGCTGAAATGTTTTGGAAAGGCAATCATTTTATTTTGTCTTATGGTCTAAAGCTTTGCTGCTCTTCTCTTATCAGGTGGTTGAAATGTTTGACATCCCCAGCAACTCCACAGAGTTGCAGTACAAATATTACTTCCTATCAGTGAGTCACCCAGAGGGAGAAGATGGGCTGCCATGTGCCCTGCTGCTGCAGCAGTTCAAGCCCGACCTTGAAAAGCTGGTGCAGGACTTTTCCTCAGGCCGCTTGACCAGACCTGGCACTAAGAGGAAGGTAGGTTCTTGATTACAGTATAACGCTTTCCTCTATTTACCTCCTATTTACACAAAATGTAAAAAACTAACTGTTCACAAACAGAAATAATTTGGCAAAAAAAATTGATCATTTACCCAATTTTCCTTAAGGCCGGTCCCGAAGTAGTGGAGCTTGGATTAAAATGGTGTAATCTTGCTTGAAGCAAAGAGCAACTTTTAAGAAAGTCCGAGACACAGTGTTCTTTCACACTATACCACTAGAGCACAACGTTCTAAAGACTCATAATTGCTTGGCAAGTATTTTGGCAAAGAGCATGAAAAAGATCAAAATACATGTTTAAATAAAATTATTAATAGTGAAGGTGAGCCAGGGTATGTAACCAGTGTTGTTTGAATACCAAACATGATAAAAAGAGGGAGTAGTAATTGCTGTTGCTTTATTCGCATGACATTCTTTGGTTAGAATTGTGTAAAACTTGAGGGTATATGTATTTGTTGTTTTGTTTTTTTTTGAGCTCCAGAATATTTCTTTAATTATGTTTGCCATATTTGAAACATGTGAAATGGATGTTGTTTTGCAGTTGTCAGTGGAGCAGGGTGCTCCTGAACCTAAAAAGCCCAAGCGCTCAGGGGAGATGTGTGCATTCAATAAGGAGCTGGCTCATCTGGTAGCCATGTGTGATACCAACATGCCTCTCATTGGCCTGCGCTGTGAGGTACAGTGCAGATTTACCTGCTAGTTTTATGTTTTCATTATTTTGTTTTTACATAAAAAAAAACATGTGGGCATGTTCTTATATTCATAATGTATTTGTTCTTGTCCTCAGCTTTCTAATATGGAGATTCCTCATCAAGGGGTCCAGGTTGAAGGTGACGGATGTAGCCATGCTATTCGTCTTCTCAGGTGAGCCTCTCATAAAAGGCTATTTAACATTATGTGGTATGCATTGCATGAAGAAGCATATACAGATTTCTTTTTTAAAGCACACTGCACTTACAGGCATGACAGTATTTGTTTATATTCTATTGGCTTAGTTTTTTCACCATGTATCCCTCTGTTCTTCACTTCTCAGGGTGCCGCCTGCTAAAGGTGTGGGTGAGGAGACGAGGAAGGCTCTGGATCGCTCTCTGCTGGACTGCACATTCAGATTGCAGGGCCGAAACAACCGCACATGGGTGGCAGAGCTGGTCTTTGCCAACTGCCCCCTCAACAGCACAACAAGTAAAGAGCAGGGTGAGATTCAATTATTCCTTACTGGCTTTAAGCACGGCATCACTGGACTTGGTTTAATGGGGGTTAATGTATATTAGAAATGAACTTTTATTGATCACATGTTAGTCAAGACGTTCAGGAACCAGACATAAATGGATTGGTTTGTACTTCACCAGTTATGAGTCTCTCTGTATGTCCTCATGCAGCCTCAACGCGACATGTCTATCTGACATATGAGAACCCGCTGTCAGAGCCTGTGGGAGGACGGAAGGTGGTAGAAATGTTCCTAAATGATTGGAACAGCATCAGCCAGCTGTACGAGTGTGTGCTGGATTTTTCACGTGCTTTTCCTGGTGAGTGCAATCTATCACAGGGCAACATGCACACATTCACTATAGCCAATTCATCTAATGGCATAGTTTAGGAAGGTGATAGGAAACCAGAGAACCCAGTACAAACCTTATGTGTGCACAGACTCTGCACAGACAGCAGCCTGAGTTCAGGATTGAATTGGGGATCTTGCTTTGCTATTGTGCCATTCTCTATTCAGTTGATTAAATTTATGCCTTTTTTTTCTCCTTGCACAGAAATGCCCTCCTACTTAAGTCTCTTCTCTGAAATACGGTTGTATAACTATCGGAAATTAGTCCTGTGTTATGGCAACACAAAAGGCAGCTCTGTAAGTATATGTTTGTGAACTGGATACTCACTTTTTATCACTTTTTATATGTTTAATTTAGAGTTCATTGTAATTCTCAACATGGTTTAACCTTCGAAGGTTACGATCCAGTGGAACTCTGCAACCCAACGCTTCCACCTTGCTCTGGGCACGGTTGGACCAAACTCAGGCTGCAGCAACTGCCACAACATCATCCTCCACCAGCTCCAGGAGATGTTCAATAAGACCCCCAGTGTGGTGCAGCTACTACAGGTCCATTTAGTTTTTTTGTGCACTTAAATGTTCTAAAAAACAGGCATATTCCTGAAAATACCATCTTGAGGTTAATTTCAATAAAGCTCACTAATATTCAAAATGCTAGTACAGACCTAGATGAATTAGAGTAGATGTTCATTGATGGTTGGAATTAAAATTCAGATCTCCATGAGTAGAGAATCGACATCCATGCTATTTTTCTGAGTGCTGTGAGGAGTATAGATGGAACAAATCAGCTTAGAATATGAACTCTACAATACTTACTGGCAACATTAAGCTAAATTGATTATAGACATTTTGCTCCATCACTGGCAATATTCCAGCCAGTTTCCTGTACCTTAAAAGAAATATCAAGTGATATTAACTCATAAATATTTCTTTGCTCTCTCAGGTACTGTCAGACACACTGGCCCCTTTGAATGCTATCAACAAACTGCCAACTGTACCCATGCTTGGTCTGACCCAGAGGACCAACACAGCCTACCAGTGCTTCTCCATTCTACCACAGTCCCCCACCCACATCCGTCTGGCGTTCCGTAACATGTACTGCATAGACATCTACTGCCGCAGTCGAGGCGTGGTGGCCATCCGTGATGGTGCTTACAGCCTCTTTGATAACACCAAGATCGTAGAGGGCTTCTATCCAGCTCCTGGACTAAAGGTACAAAGGCCCATAATTATTTTCAACTTCTCATCATAACAATGTAAAATAGAAATTAGCTTTTTGTGCCTCTCTGTTGGTATTAAGTAATTTTGTACTTTGTTGAGTTAAATTTAGCATGGTTTTTGACAAAAACATTAGAGTGCCTGTAGACTGATGAGCAATGGCTTCACAATATTTCATGTCCAATACAGAATTTGAATTCACACATATTTGCTCACTTAGTGATGTAGTAAACATACGCACAGCGGTGATGATCATATGAAACTAAACCACATAACATTGCCTTCTAAATTATTCTTAACTTCATTTTTTATTGCAGACATTCCTGAACATGTTTGTGGACAGCAACCAGGATGCACGGCGGCGTTCAGTCAACGAGGACGACAATCCTCCCTCTCCAGTTGGTGTGGATGTCATGGACACACTTATGCCCCACATGCAACCTCAACAACCAATCAGAGGTCAGGGGGTTTATCCACCCCTCACTTCCCCAAACAACCCCTACCATGGCAGTGTGGCCCCATCACCTTCTATGATGCCAACACATTCACCAGGTAAGCCGAGTGCCTAAAGTAGTATGCGGTTCTGACGCTGTATCCATGCCATACTCGCTTGGCTTTTCATTTTGATAATTAAGGCATTAAAAAGAAAGCAGTCCTGTGGTTATTTTACCACATTCTGCAAGTGCATTGCACACATTTAGCCTGTCACTATGCAAATACACATGGTTGGGATTTTTTGGCTCTGTATACTCACATCATCATTGACCATGAGCATAAAATTCTGGGTCAGAGCATGCCAACTGCCCTGTGCCTGTCCACTCATCTCAATCATAGGGCTGTCCTGCTTCAGCTTTAGTGTTTGTGTGTGTGTGGATTTGTGTGTGAGAGAACAACAGTGAGAGAGACAGACTTCTCATCAGTTGACTGTGTGCAGGGAACATCCATGCAGCCAATTCCCCTAGTGGAGCTCTGCGGGCGCCCTCGCCCTTTGGGCCCACTCCGTCTCCCTCCTCTTTGGGCATTTCTATGGGCCAGACCTCCAACTTTGCCAGCCCACATGGTAAGTGTCAGAGGGGACAGCATTCAGAGCTTGGTAATGGCTTCAGTTGGCCTTAAATGTTCCCTCTACTGAGATGCAGCCCTCAGCAGGCTCTGTGAGATAGCTGTGTAGGCTCTTACAGGGATGACTGTGTGAGTAAAGTTGGCGCAGGGACTAATTTCTTACTAACTTTAACAAGTGAGATGGACACTGATTTGGTGGTGGTTTGGCTGTTGATACTAATTTCTTATTTGTTTAAGTAAAATGAAGGAGTCCTATGTACATGCATGTTACAGGACTAAGGCATATTAAGTGCTTATTAATAATGAAACCTATTGTTTGTTTAATTTACTTTCTGTCACAATTTATTGTATGTATTTATGAGGGTATGTCAAATGAAAACCATAGAAGTGTAAGAGAAATTAGCAACTGGAGGTTTTTTCTAGAAGAAACTGAACATTTGTTGCAGGCAGTTCATTAAAGGAAATGAAGAATATGTATAGAAATTATATATTTCTGACACCTATTTGCATAAAACAATGCAAAATAAATATAAGGTTTTCATTTGATTCGCCCACATGAAACATAATTTCTTTTTAAATCAATGTATGCAAAATATTTATTAAGAAATTCGTCAGACTGTGTAACAAAGCCAATGTAAAATTTGGAGTATATCCAAAATTTGTAACCTTTTAGAATCTAATCACTCAGGGCTTCACATTAACATAAAGGCCAAATCTGACCATGACCATATGAATTAATATATGCAAGTTGATTACAAATCCTCACGGTGCATTACCTGCTTAACACCTCTAAGTAGCTGGCTCTTTTTAACAAATTCCAAGTTCTTTTATTTAATTAGCATTGGTTTTATTGTTAAGTGTCACTGAGAGTAAAATAAATATTTGTAGATTTCAGTCTGTACTCTGATTGCACTGTAGGAGCGCTGGACCCCAGTTCCCCGTACCCCATGGTGTCTCCCAGCCAGAGGACCGGCACTTGGCCTAGCTCTCCACAAGTCTCGGGTCCCTCCCCACGCATACATGGCATGTCACCTGGTAACCCCTCTCTCCACTCGCCCATTCCAGATGCCTCACACTCCCCTCGTGCTGGAACCAGTGAGTACAAGCACAAAATCCTACTGAGCTAATGATAACTCTGATATGTTCACCTCAGGCGCCTTTTCTTATGTGTAATGGAGAATAAGTGTTACTTTGTTGAGTATTTGTTACAGCTTTAGCAGTGAATATTATTCTTCCCAATTGCTCTTTATCAGACAGCAGAACTGAATAGCATTGATTTTATATGTGTGTAGGTTCCCAGGTAATGCCGACTAGCATGCCTCCACCTCGTAAGCTACCTCAGCGCTCATGGGCGGCCTCCATCCCCACCATCCTCACACACAATGCCTTGCATGTGCTATTGCTGCCCTCTCCGACCATGTGCCTGGTGCCAGGGCTGGCTGGTAGTTACCTGTGTTCGCCACTTGAACGCTTCCTCGGCTCAGTCATTATGAGGAGGCATTTGCAGAGAATTATCCAGCTGGAACCCAATGTAAGTTCCCCTGATTTGCACTCTTAGTATTCTGGTAATGAAGGAGGGGCATAACCCTATGAATAAATATCCTGTCTAGTGATGGAGCAAATGACTGCATTCATAAGTATATTCAATCCTCACTCTGTGCTTGGCCTTTTTTCTATGTAAAATAGAGTGTGCATATTAGGAGATACAATAGCTTTTTTCTCCCAGCACTTTCACAAGTTTAACTTTTTTGAGTTCTTTTCACACACAATAATAAGCTGATAATAACAATAATTATGATGATGATCATTCTTTTGAATAGCTTACAAGGCTAAATCTGTGTCTGAGAAAATTGTCTGTGCATGTTCCTATATCTGTTCATAGCTGAACTCTAACCACCCTCTCTTCCTGCTCTCCATAGCTCACTATTGTGAACTCCAATGAGCCAGGAGTCATCATGTTTAAGACAGAGGTGCTGAAATGTCGGGTTGCTCTGAACCCAAAGAGCTACCAGACTCTGCAGCTGAAAGTCACACCGGAGAACACTGGTCCCTGGTCACAAGAAGAACTGCAGGTTTTGGAGAAGTTCTTTGAGACCAGGGTAAGAAAATAATCCTCCCCAGCCATATTCCAGAGGACGTCATCTGTAGATTAAGCAATTAGCTTGACTATTTTAGTGCAAGTGTCTGTAGAAACTTAATTAATCTAATGTGTCTGGAGCTATTTCCTGTTCGGACCATTTCAGAGGACTAAATTAAAACTGTCTGTTCTGTGATACAAGTTCATAAATTAACCAAAAAGTTTCTTGGTGATGTGATGGCCTTGGATCTTAGAGGGATAGGGTTTAGCACATACTGCTCATTTCTCTGCTCAACATCTAACCAACATGTTAACCACAGAATTTTAATAAGTGTTTTCCAAGAACATGTACATTATGCCAACACTGGCACTGTAACACTGCTTGCCCTGTGAATGGATGTAAGTAATTTCTTGTCCCATGTATATATTTAGGTTGCAGGTCCACCCTTTAAGTACAACACTCTGAATGCCTTTACAAAACTGCTGGGGGCTCCCACCAATATCCTCAGAGACTGTGTTCGAATTATGAAGCTTGAGCTGGTAAGAGAATGTATAAATCTGTGTGAGAATCTGAGTGCATGTGGCTGTCTGTTTGTTTTGTGATTTCTCAATAAGCTTTAAATATTTTTACTCCTGCAGTTCCCTGACCAAGCAGCCCAACTAAAGTGGAATGTTCAGTTTTGTCTGACTATCCCACCCAGCGCTCCACCCATCGCTCCTCCAGGAACTATCGCTGTAGTGCTCAAGACCAAAATGCTTTTCTTTGTAAGTACTGCTATGACTCAACTCTCTAGTGAAACTTTGAATATATTTCATCCTTACATTTTCCTGGACCAAAGAGGTACTTAATCAGAATAGAATAATAGAGAAAAAATGAGTTGCAAGTATAAAAAGGACAGAAAAGACCGATCATCAGTCAATACATTTTCGAATTAACCAAGTTCTTGGTCCTCAGCTCCAGCTGACCCAGAGAGTACCGGTACCTCAGGAGCCCATCAGCATTATTGTACCCATTGTGTATGACATGGCCACAGGGCTGACACAGCAGGCTGACATCCCTCGACAACACAGCTCTTCTGGAGCCGCTGCCCTCATGGTTAGCACCATCCTCAGGAGGTTTAATGAGCTCCACCCAGCTCGACCAGGTATGCATTTAAGCTTTGGCAGTCATGTGACTTATTTTGCTGTACATGTTATGTGTCAAGGGGGGCACGGACACGGTACTCCGGTTTCCTCCCCAGGTCCAAAGACATGCATTGTAGGTTGATTGGCATCTCTAAATTGTCCGTAGTGTGTGATTGCGTGAGTGAATGAGAGTGTGTGTGTGCCCTGTGATGGGTTGGCACTCCGTCCAGGGTGTATCCTGCCTTGATGCCCAATGACAACTGAGATAGGCACAGGCTCCCCGTGACCCGAGAATAGATCGGATAAGCGGTAGACAATGAATGTTATGTGTCATGTATCCCTTAGGTTTGTGTCGAAGAGCAAACTAAACTTGAATAATGCAAATTATGATACAGTAATTATAAAGGTGTTTATGTATAGCTCAAGTTCTCTTATAAATAACCTCCATTTAAAATCTAAGAGATTTTGTATATGGAAAAGACATTGACCAATGAACTTGGACTTCATCAATATTTTATTGTTGATGATAGTAATAGATATTTTTTTTAAATATGTTTTGCTGAAGGATATTTTGATTTTATTTATTTTATTATGAAGGTTTATTCTATTTTAATCGATTTTAATTGCGTCGCCTCCACAGTCCAGGATGTATGCGGTTAATAATATTTAAATCTTGTAATATGTTTTCTTTTAGGGGAATGTACAATATTTGCCTCTGTTCATGAACTCATGGCTAATCTGACGCTGAATCCTGGTGCACGGCCATAAGAGACCTCAGTCCAGCCTCTCCAGATCAAAGGCATGCTGTATGCAGATCCAGGCTCTTACATACAGCCACAGAAATTTTCTTCAGGTGTATAAAATTCTGTCATAAGAGAAAGAAAATTATGATGGAATGGAATATTCTTTGATTTTTCTTCATCAGGAGTGTATGTAAATGAATGAAGGACAGTGCATCTGTGAACGTGCCATGCATACTTCTATAAATTCAGGACACGATTAAGGAAAGAGGATAGTTTATTTTTGTCTGGTGCACTTCTTAAATAAAGGTTTGAAATTAGAAAAAAATAGGTTTGTTTACCCTCAGCTGTAAATGCTTTTTATATATTATTTTAATGTCTGCCTAAATAAGCATTTTGGGGGGAAAAAAGTAATTCTTTTTTTATAATGCAAGCTATCAATACTGTGTTGATACTGGGGCTGAATTCTTTTTGATGACACTATTTAATGTCCTGTCCTTTCCTTCTCTTCTCTTTTTTTCCTTTTTTTTTACTGGAAAATCCTTTGACCACTCTCATTATCATGGTCACTCTGAACACTGTATAGACTGTACCAAACTTTCAGAAGAAGCCCTATTTTTGGATGACTGCATTTGAATCCTTATGGTAGCCTATACCTCTGTCTTTATTACTGTTTAATAAATATTTCAAAGTATTTGTCATTATTCACCATCTTGCAGGCTGACCAAAATATCTAAACATTTTTAAATGGTGATAGGATTATCATGAGTTCTTGAAGTCCATTTGAAAACTTTTATGTTATGTGATTTTATGTTGTGGACGGTATCAGTCCAGTACCCAAAGAGTTTACACATTTGAGTAAAACCTGTTAAGTGTGTAGATTATAGCATCCTCTACAATATGTACAATATGCTTGGTATGCAGACTATACAGGTTCTGTAACTAAAGATCAAAGCCAGAATATTTCTAACAATATATTGGGTATTACCCAGAAATCTGGCTTAGATTTTGACTTCACAAGTCAATTAGTATTTACAGGCCACTAGAACCCTAATATGAATTTATGAGGATTTTGCAGACTACCGATTTTTTTCTCTCCTGTAAACAAGCAGTGATTTTGTAAGAACTTAAATATTCATGTTTATTATCCACATGATTGTCTGAGAGCAACATTTGTTCTTGTGATACTGATATTACTCCTAGGTAGATAGAAAATATAGATAACCAACCCCAATCTTAAATGTTCTCTTATCCTCATTTCATTTCATTTGAATGGAATATGAGTTTAAATACATGGGCTTCAACTGCTACAGCATTCAATTTTGATATTGACTGGTTCAGTCTCTTCACACCATATGATTCACATAAATTCAAGTCAGCAGTGGGAATCACAAACATTTTACTACTATGCTAAATGGACAAAACGCCTGACCACCACAGCCATATGTGCCTTCTGAACCTCCTATTCCAGATTTAGTCCACTTTGCTGTTATAATGTTCTTCAGGCTGTTCACTAGATTTTGGAGCCAGGGTTTAGAGATTTGTTGGCCACAAGAGATTTAGTAAGATCAGGTGCTGATGCTGAATTAGGAGCCCTGGTATGTAGTATTCCACTCAAGTGCTTCTACTCCAGCCTTGGCACATCATATATTCATTGAGCTCACTTTGTGCACAGGGACAGTGTCATGCTGGAGGTTTGGACCTCTTGGCTCCAGTGAAGGGAAATTGTAAAGCTACAGCATACACAGACGTCTTATATGATTGTTTCTAACTGTTGTAACAGTTTGAGGAAGAATAACATACAGTGGATTATGATAGTCAGCTGTCCACAAACAACTAATTTAATTTTGGAAGTTAATTTCCAAAATCTTCCCAAGCACTGGAAAGTCAATATGAGACACCCTGTTTTATAAACAAACACCACAGATTTACTGTATGTGTATATTACAGTATATATATCTGTAAAATTAAGAACTACAGTATTATGACTGTTTCTGAACAGTTCCTTTCCACAGCACGATTCTTCCACCAGGTAGACAGGCAGAAATGGATGATAATTCACACTTTTCCATAACGGTGTCATCACTATCAATTGTTCCATTAGCCGCAATGCAAAGTTGCCAGATCTGATCTTCACAATAGCTCCCAAATAGGCAGTAAAACGAGCCATGTGTTTGACAGGATATAAAACACGCAGTTCTCTTCAGGAGTTACTGCAGCAATATCTCCTAACATTTTAAATGATTAGGATATACAGTATGTTATGACAATAAACAATGTCAATAATAGGCACCATAGCCTAATACAAAGATACTTTAACCTACATACAGCTGTTTGGTGCGCATGAGACATGAGTTATCGTGGCGGATAGTAAAATTTTATAGTAAAAGTAATATTTAAAATAATTGTGTATTACATTTGATATCATTACTTTAAGAGTATATAACGCAACAGTCGGCAAGTAAAAATGTTGCCTGTTACGTGGATATTCGTGCACCTGGCAACCCGCTCTACTAGCTATAGTGATTACGTCATCGGTCTCTGCTGTCTTATGTGATTTTCGGAATTAAATGGCTTTTCCCCGCGATACGTTTGAGGTTTAAAACCAGTAGAAAGTAGAAAAATGTGTGGAACGGGTTGATGCTCTCGGAGGACCGTTGTGTCTGAGGAATGGAGGGATCTTAAAGAGGTTTTAAACGGAAAAATTCTGAGAGCTGCAAGGATGACAGCTGTCAGTTTATCAGCGCCACTTTGTCAACCGTGTGCATATGATATCAGATTCAAAGGTGTGTGTGTGTGTGTGTGTGTGTGTGTGTGTGTGTGTGTGTGTTGTGAGTGTGTGTGTGTGTGTGTGTGTGAGAGAGAGAGAGATACTGACTTGTCAGTAGAGCTTATAGGTCTGTTAAAAGATGTTGATTTATTAAATAGCTATTGTACACGTCATTCAACTAAAGATATTAAAATGTGAGTTTCCTTTGTATCTCTGCATGCTACCTGCGTGTGTCCAGTGGAGCTTTATCTGAAGAAGCCACTGAGGCCCATCCACCTGAGCCCAGAGCAGGTAGCACTAGACATGCTTTGTCTTTGCAGCCAACTCGACCTCCTTGTCAGAGCTCAGGTCCATCAGGTAAGCCTTCTGATTCTGAAGACTTCTTCATTGTCTGCATATACTGACAAATGTGTGTTACTTGTAGGGGAAGTCAAAACTGGACATGAGTCCTGAGGAATTGGAAGCTTTCCAGAATCACGGTAAGCTTCCCATGATTTATTTTACATGGTTTTATAGGAAGAGATGCCAGGATTGCTCCAGACCTTAACGTAAATTCTTCACACTGTGCACACAGGTGCTAAGATTATAGATCAGATGAAGCTGTGCCTTGAACACTTGCCCAAACCTGCACCACTGCTGGAGGTAACTCACCAAATCATGTAAATGCTGACTTCTTCATTTAGTCTGCTTTGGGATAATGACTATTTCCTTTTATCTAGGACTACTTGGACATTGCTGGATTATCTCTCGTTTTCCCTAGAGTGGAAGTCTACATTATCCATGGAAGTCCTGTGGATATGCTGGAGAGACCAGCATTGGATGGTGATTCACTGTTTGACTTGTACAGACAAAAAAAGATGAAAAGTTATGTTTTAATGACTTATTTTTTATATTCTGGTTAAAGGCTATTTCCCTCACCTTGGGAGGCTGAACCAACTGCTGAGATTTAGTCAGCAACTAGATAATGATGTGAAGCACCTCGGAAGACACAAATATATTGCCCATAAGCTTGCTGTAGTACATGTGAGTTACATTTTTGCCATATCAATGATTTTAATTAAAAGTAAATACATTAATATTTTAATATTTAATTAACTGTTTATTTTGTCCAAGAAGATCAGCTAGTTGCATTCAGCTGAGTCACATGTACTGTCATTCCTTATTTGCATATTTGACTTGATTTTCAGCAAGTGCTTAACAGCTTCAACGATGTATTCTCATTGTCAGCTATAAAGAAAGACATTGAAACCAATTTTAGACAAATAAAAATGTCTTTAGTAGCAGAGGAAGGATCCACGCAAGAACCACAATTACCAGCTCAGTACATCAGCTGGTAAGTGTGTTATTTTTGTTATTGTTTTATGTCAATTTTAAGGGTCATTTGGTTCTAGCAACACAGTGGGACATCCATCTCACATATTCTCCATTTGATCCTGAGCTTAGCTTGCTGTTCTGTGTTATCTGAGCTTTTTTGCATGTTCTTGTCTGTGTGAGGTTTAACCCAGTTCTCTGGTTTACTTTCACCTCCCAGAAACATGCTAGTAGTTTGGCTGTGCTACATTGCCCCTAGGTGTGAATCTGTGTGTAAATGTGTGTATGCAAGGTGTCTTTTAGACTAGAATCCTCTTGCCTTATGCACAATGTTCCCAGGATAGGCTCTCTATCCACTGTGACCCTGATCGGGATAAAGTGCTTACTGAAGATTAATAAACAAATGAATCACACACACAATCATGAATGACAATGTCCTGATGATGAACATCTACTACTTCTCCAAGCTGTAGTCCCATATAACTATTTATTTATTTATTTATTTTTCATAGGGTGTCACAGGTAACAGAGAGCCTAATATCAGCCATCTCTTCACTTCCAGAAGACCTCACTGAGGAAATCAGTCCAGTCATGTCATTTGTCTCTGAGCTGTCCTGACAAGAAAAAAAAAAGTGGTACAGTAGATAGGGAGGCATATACACTATATTACCAAGAGTTTTGGGACACCCCTCCAAATCATTGAATTCAGGTGTTGTTTTTCAGCGGTTGGGCTTGGCCCCTTAGTTCCAGTGAAAGGAAATCTTAATGCTTCAGCATACCAAGACAATTTTATGCACCCAACTTAATGGGAACAGTTTGGGGATGGTCCCTTCCTGTTCCAACATGACTGCACACCAGTGCACAAAGCAAGCTCCATAAAGACATGGATGAGCGAGTTTGGACTTCACAGAGTCCTGACCTCAACCTGACAGAACATCTTTGGGATGAATTAGAGTGGAGACTGCGAGCCAGGCCAAAACTGGGATGTCTGCCTTTATATGCACATGAATTTAATATGGAGTTGGCCTGCCCTTTGCAGCTATAACAGCTTCAACTCTTCTGGGAAGGCTTTCTACAAGGTTTAGGAGTGTGTTTATGAGAATTTTTGACCATTCCTCTAGAAGCGCATTTGTGAGGTCAGGCACTGATGTTGGACGAGAAGGCCTGGCTCGCAGTCTCTGCTTTAATTCATCCTAAAGGTGTGCTATCAGTGTTCTAACTCGCTCACCCATGTCCTTATGGACCTTGCTTTGTGCACTGGTGCACAGTCATGTTGGAACAGGAAAGGATCATCCCCAAACTGTTCCCACAAAGTTGGGAGCATGAAATTGTCCAAAATGTCTTTGTATGCTGAAGCATTAAGAGTTCCTTTCACTGGAACTAAGGGGCCAAGCACAACCCCTGAAAAACAACACCTGAATTCAATGATTTGGAGGGGTGTCCCAAAACTTTTGGCAATATGGTGTATGTATGCAATCTATTAATAATGTGTTAAAAATATTGCGCTGTTCATTTTGTTCATAAAAGTGCAGCAGACCATGATGACTGTTGTAGTTTATTTGGTAGTCATGTAACGTTTGCATACCTTTAGCACAAAATGCTGTATAACCAGATACACATTTCCTTCTTCCGGTCTGAATGTTGAGGGGGTAATGGCAAAAAATCTGCAGACTATTTTAAACTTGTATTTCTTTTTAGATTTTTGCAGGTAAATTGTAAATATAAATAAATAAATGCAAATTCTACCCCATTCTAACACACACACTTGCACTAAAGTGTATCTGGACTGAACCTTTTTCTCTGTAAGACAATGATCTGTTTAATATGATTGATTACTACTGTTAAAACATGCTCTGTTATTACTGTCAATAATTATGGTGCTAAAAGATTCACAAGTACAATTAAAGCTCTATACTTCACAACTTGAACTCCTCTCCCTTTATTCTCCGATAACTGATTGGTCAAATCTTATAACATTAATTATTAACTATTTTATTATTTTAAATGATAGGAATAATGTTTCCCATGTAGGACAAACATAACAATGTTTAACACCTAATAATCCTGACAGATAATAATTTTGGGAAGGGGGGGGGGGGGGGGGGGGGTGTTACAACTTGTGACGTACTTCCGCACAGCACGCGCTGGCTTTGTTCAGGCAAAAGACCACTGGGTGTCGCGCTGCAGCCGCAATTCACCATCTCTTGTCTTTCTCGGAGATTTTCTCACGCCAGTATCACCCAGTACTGGTAAGAACATTTCTATGTACTAGTAAGTGTATGGATATACAAGCAGTATGAGCATGTTTTAATCCTTAAGGATTGTAAAACTGAAAGCTTTACCAGTGTGCCAGTCGCATGTAGGAGTAGGATATGATACGGGTAATTATTGTAATATTTACTGTATTAAATTAACCATCCGTTAAACAGTACACTGCCTAAACTCTTCGGTTCGTGACTCATGTGTAGGTAGTGAAGATGGACAAGATTTTGTAATGTATTCGGTGTTGTAGTGAAGGCTCAAGGAAAGGGAAACAGAAGAGGGAAGCTCAGGCTGAGTGACACTTACGGTGACCAATCAGGTGTTTACTTTCTTTTTACTGACGCGTGTCTGACCAATGAGATGCATTCTTTTTTTAATAGCCGGTTTTCTGTTTTTGCGCGTTTTGTTTGTTTTCAGTACTTTCACATATTATTTACTTATCACACTTCAGCCCTAGAAACACTGAACCTTTCCTTAATGTTAGTATTTGGATTCATTATTATTATTATTATTATTATTATTATTATTATTTTTTTAATTTTTTTATTTATTTATCTATCTATCTATCTATCTATCTATCTATCTATCTATCTATCTATCTATCTATCTATTTATTTATTTATTTACTTATTTATTTTTGGGGAACCAATTTATAACGTTCTGTCAACATTTTATTTGGTTTATAATGCCAGCGCTATTCACACAGCCACTACTTTCCCTAGCCTTATTTGACATCTTTACCTGGTATTTATTTATTTAAATTCATTGTTGTCTATGCAGAATACACAATCACACATGTAATGAAGAATTTTTATGCAGTCCCTTCTGATTTGCAAGATATTTTTAAACTGGCATATCTACAGTAGTTTTTCTGTAAATCATGTCATCAATCCGTTTGTACACTATATTGCCAAAAGTTTTGGGACACCCTTCCAAATCATTGAATTCAGGGGTTGGGCTTGGCCCCTTTGTTCCAGTGAAAGGAACTCTTAATGCTTCAGCATACCAAGACAATTTCATGCTCCGAACTTTGTGGGAACAGTTTGGGGATGTCCCCTTCCTGTTCCACCATGACTGTGCACCAGTGCACAAAGCAAGGTCCGCAGAGTAGACTGAGAGCCAGGCCTTCTCGTCCAACATCAGTGCCTGACTTCACAAATGCGCTACCCAGATGTCCCAGTTTTGGCGTGGCTCACAGTCTCTGCTCTAATTCATCCCAAAGGTGTTCTATCAGGTTGAGGTCAGGACTCTGTGCAGGCCAGTCAAGCTCCTCCACACCAAACTCACTCATCCATGTCTTTATGGACCTTGCTTTGTGCACTGGTGTGCAGTCATGTTGGAACAGGAAGGGACCATCCCCAAACTGTTCCCACAATGTTGCGAGCATGAAATTGTCCAAATGTCTTGGTATGCTGAAGCATTAAGAGTTCTTTTCACTGGATCTAAGGGGCCAAGCACAACCCCTGAAAAACAACACCTGAATTCAATGATGTGGAGGGGTCTCCCAAAACTTTTGGCAATATAAATGTATGTGGTTAATGATCTGTATATAAACAGTAAAAAAACGTAAAAGCAACCTTTGGAAAACTGATCCCCATAGAAGAATGTTACAGACATGTTCCCATAATGTTCCTGGAACGTTAGTAGAGAGAACAGTAATGAAAAGCACTGACTTTGTAAACCAAAACAGAACATTTCCAGAACATTATGTAATAGTTTCTGAAAAAATCAAGTTATACAGTATGTATACTGTGCAATATAATAAGCAAATTATTATTATTATTATTATTATTATTATTATTATTATTATTATTATTATTATTATTTACACAACATTCATTATCCCATTACAATTGCTTTTAGCACATAGGCACCACACTTAGGAACAGTGAACTGAAAGCAAAGTTTCTGATAAACACTCATAGCCCTAATTTTGTTCTCCAGTAAATCAAAAGATGTGACAACAGGAAGCCAGCACCACAAAATGATCTGAGAAGAGATGATAGCAGAACCAACGTTACTCTTGAGAACAGTGCAAAAGTAAGACCATAAGCTCTATGATATATTAGGAATTTTATACCTTAGGAGATTTATACCTTATTTTATACCTGAGTGCAAAAGTTTGCATCCCTAATGTATTATTGAAAAAAGGGGAAATGCATTTAAATGTATTTTACAATTTATAATTCCGAATGAGAGTGTGTGTGTGCCCTGCGATGGGTTGGCACTCCGTCCAGGGTGTATCCTGCCTTGATGCCCAATGGCGCCTGAGATAGGCACAGGCTCCCCGTGACCCGAGAATAGTTCGGATAAGCGGTAGACAATGAATGAATGAATTTATAATTCCAATAAATTAAAGCAAGAGTTGTGGCAAGAATACAGCAATCAAAGTCATAATCCAAAATCAACAGAAAAATATTTTAAACATAAATTTTGTTAAACCCTCTCTGTCCTTACCACTTAATTCACTGGCATGCCTTTCCCTTTAATCTGGCATTTTATTTAGCGTGATTCGAAATGAGACGTGCAAAACTTTGCGGTGCATTTTGTCATTTGATAATTAAGGACCAGCCATGAAGCCCAACACACTAAAAGTCTCTTTGGTTTAAAAAAAAAAAAACCCCCAAACATTTCTTTGTGTTCTCCATTTTGTCCTCATGGTATGCAAACATTTCACTCAACCGTAAATAATAAAAATAATTATATTGTATTTAACTACTAGCTATGGTGTTTTGTGAGTAATTAACCATATGATGAATATATTTTTAAAGAGAGAAAAGTAGTGGTGATGTCTCTTCCTGCACATCTGTGAATCATGCCTCTGGTGTGAGAAATGAAAACAGAAAGAAGAATGTGGTAAGACTTACTGTAGATACTGTATTACCACACTGCCACAAGTTCTGCATGTGTCCAGTTCATGGGAAGGCTACTTATATTATGACAAAACAGAATAAAATATACAGTATTTCACAGTCCTGTTCTATCAAAACACATCAATGAATATTTGAAAGAAATTCGCGTAAAAAAAAGAGATTCTTTGTAATGTGGACTTTTTGTTTAGAGAGGGAAGAGGAAAGCAAGAGATGGTTCAGAGAATGCTAAGCAGAAGCTCTCAAAGACCAACCATGGTAGCTTGGCCAGAGCAGAGAATGAGCATCTCAAACATGGAGACATGGAGGCCTTCACCTTGTTTGAGGTGGTCACTATGGGCAGGAGCGCCATGCAGGTACATGACCTTTATTCCAGCATAAACCCTTGACATTTGACTATTCCAGTACAAATACTAGGTTGTGTACTTGTTTTTTTAGTGCCTGTCTTTGGTTAAGGTTGTTTGGAAGCATGGTTTGATTGTAGTACTTATGTTCTGATTCTCATACAAAGGCTGTGGTTGATGACTGGATTGAGGCTTATATTATGGACAGAGAACCCGCCCTGCTTGACCTCATCAGCTTCTTCATTCAGTGTTCAGGTTGCAAAGGTAAAACATTCACTCATTCATTCCTGACATTTCCATGGTCTTCAGTCTTGAGTTTTCTAAATTTCCTCCACACAGGATGTCTGATAGTCATAGGTATCGCCTCTGATAAATATAAACATACATGCTAAACACTAAGCTTATACGACGTATAAGTAATTATTTGGTGATTTTAACTGCCTCAGTGTCTGCACATAATTTTGGCCTTCTACACGGATCAGGCATAACATGTGCACTGCCAGGTGAAGTGAATAACGCTGATTATCTCCTCATCATGACACCTGTTAGTGGGTGGGATATATTAGGCAGCAAGTGAACATTTTGTCCTCAAAGTTGATGTGTTAGAAGCAGGAAAAATGGGCAAACGTAAGGAATTAACCGAGTTTCACAAGGGCCAAATAGGGTAGACGACTGGATCAGAGCATCTCCAAAACTGCAGCTCTTGTGGGGTGTTCCGGTCTGCAGTGGTCAGTATCTATCAAAAGTATCCTTTAAGTCCTGTAAGTATACTTTAAGTCTTGTAATTTGCGAGGTCTTGCCTCCATGGGCTTACAGGACTTAAAGGATCTTTAAGGATCTTGCTGCTAACATCTTGGTGCCAGATACCACAACACACCTTCAGGGATCTAGTGGAGTCAATGCCTCAATGGGTCAGGGCTGTTTTGGCAGCTAAAGGGGGACCAACACAATATAAGACAAGTGGTCATAATCTTTTGCCTGATCGGTGTATACTCCTCTAACATTCATTTTTAAAGTGATCTTTCCCCAAATCACATAGAAGCATATTAAATAATATGGTAAACTGGTATGTCTAAGTGGTGTATATATATGATTGTTATATAGTAGGTGTACTTTTGATATACTGTTTTGGCACACAGACAGAGATTATTTGAATCTTAGTGAACTAACAGCTACACAGTAATATGGAATATGGTTGATATTAAATTGTATGACATGATGAATTTGTAAAATATTTGATAGCATCAAGTTGGTGCCTAAGCTGATGTTTTGAATGACAATTTCTCTAGGGGTAGTAACTGCTGAGATGTTTCAGAGCCAGGAAGAGTCTGATGTTATGAGCAAAATGGTGGAGGACCTGGATGAGGTGTGAAGCCTTCTCCTTCTCTTGGGTTGTATGATATACAGTGTATCTGTGCTTTTTAATGACAAGTGTTACAGCTCTTTGGATTCAAATTACAGAGTTCAGGTTTGCAGTATAAAAGATTTCTGGCATTTCCATGGATACTTACTGTCACATGGCCCATGGACATTGTGAGTGTTGCTTTTGTGACTATTAGGGCTTTTTCACTGCTATTTAGCAATATATTATTTGTTAAATGTTTATTCACTGACTGTCCTGTCTTATCTTTTCCTTTCTTTTTCTTAGGACAATGGAGAGTATCCTCTTGTTATGTCTGGTCTGTACTGGAAAAAGTTCCGCTCTCACTTTTGTGAGTTTGTGTCAGTGCTGATATCACAGTGTCAATATAGCGTGATTTTTGACAACTACCTCCTGAGTACACTCATCTCTCTGTTGACTGAGCTTTCAGCATCACATATGCGTGCTTTTAGACACACATGCACACTGGCAGGTAACTGACTCTCACTCTCTGAGCTACCTGTCTGCAAGGAGACAGCAGTGGTGTTGGATGTTCACGAGTTAAACGTTTGCTCTGTGATTTTGTCTCTCCATCCATATGTGGTCCTGTAGCAGTAAAGTTGCTCAGCGCTCTGGTGAATGTGGCACTCAATCTCAGCGTTAGTGTGGAGAACAACCAGAAACTCTGTGAAGTTGAGCTGGCCAAGACGTCCGGCAAGCGAGCCTCACCACGGCTGGAAAAAATCCAGAAGAAGATTACAGAGGTGAGACCATCACCCTCTGATTGCTCTGTGTATCAATTTCCCCTGTTTTCATCATTGGTGAATTCTTATTTCGGGTGGGTAAATGTGGGTCACCCTATTCAATAGTTGTTTTTTTTTTTAAAAAGCTGTGAAGTGAGAGATACTTGAAATGAAAGTTTCTGAAGTTTGAACTTTATACTGTTTCAGTTGAAGGATAGAAAGCTTGAAATAGACGACATGATGGATGTGATTTTTAAAGGAGTTTTTCTTAAAAGATACAGGTAGTATAATTATTTGTTATTGCCTTTAGATCTTCTTTTCCCTTGCATTTCCCCGATGTTTAATGAAAGTGTTTGGCCTGTTGTGTTTTGGCAGAGATGTGATACCCGAGATCAGGGCGATCTGTATAGAGGAACTAACTGTATGGATGAAGCTTTACAGTGCAGTGTTTCTTAATGATACCTGTCTGAAATATGTAGGATGGATGATGCATGACAAGGTGAGGCACTGTTATAACTGAAAATATTTCTGTGTATAGAATGCTGATTCTTTCCTGAGTGAACTAAGTGTAATTGTACAGTATTTAGACTGATCTAGCAAAACTTTAAACTCTTTTTAGGCGACTGAGAGATTTTTAAATTTACTTCATGTGTTATTTTCACAGCAACCTGACGTGCGCTTGAAGTGTGTGTTGGGTCTTCAGGGACTTTATCAGGATGTTAATCTTAGCTCCAAAATGGACCTTTTCACCAGTCGATTTAAGGTACCATCTGTTTTAGTTTCTAGTGTTGTAAAGAATAAATACATAGGTGGCATGCTGTAGGAAAACGTTAATTGAGTGATGGTGGGATGTAGCCTGACACAAAGCAGCACTGCCAAAACTGACATCTTAGTAAGTAAAAATCTCAGAAATGATAGAGTGGATAGTAAAGGATAGTATTTAGAGAAGGCTTGCTGCTGGTTGTGAGGTTAATTGAGTGAGGTGTTTTTCCACAGGAGAGAATGATCTCCATGATTTTGGATAAGGACCACGAGGTAGCAGTGCAGGCAATGAGGCTGCTGATGGCCATTGCCCAGTGAGTCTTTCTTTCTCTGTCATTTTACCTTCCGCCAGATCCCTTGTTAGCTCAAACACATACTGGATATTATAAAGGCTGATCATCCAAACGGTTCTCAATGTGGCAGGACCTGTGATGACGTGTTGAGCCAGGATGACTACAAGCACATATTTCAGTTTGTGTACTCTACTCATCGACCGCTTGCAGCCATGGCAGGCGAATTTCTCTTCACCAAGTGAGTGCTTCACCAATTAATGTTTGTAGACTGGAAGGGTCTGGAAGAGACTATAGAGAGGTCTGCAAGTAAATATATAAAGCCAATTAAGTTAGAGCCATGTGTAAATTGTATCTAACCTTAACCAATATTATTTACAGGATTATTTACATTAACAAAGCATCAGCAGTAATCAATTTTAGTCCAACCGATATAGCAGTATTAAATGTCTTGATTCATGCTTACTGTAAATAATTGGTAGAATTCACAAGTGAGTCTGTATGATGACGTTATGACCAATATGTATACCTTGTGATTAATGCTATTTAACATGGACCATTAGTTAATGAAAGTATATTAAGTTAATGCTTAAGCAATCATTAATTAATAAATTAACTTTACTTTATTAGTTGTGTGTTATTCATAGAATTGTTATATCAAAATACATTAGCACTACATGTGAATACTGGTTATGAAGCATTTTATGACATTCCCTCAGGTTACTCAGTAAACCTGCAGTTCCAGTGATGAGGGCAGGAATATCAGAGGAGGATAGGCACAGAGAGCTCACCCTGGCCCGAGTCCGATCCCTTATTCAGTTCTACACTGAGAACCAGGTAGTTAGTTCTTCATGGTATTTTTGCATATTGTTGAAAGTCTGAATCTCATCAAAGCACTGCCTTCTGTGGATGAAAGTCCATAAGAGTTTTATTAGCTCTGCTCTTTAAGTGAAAAGGACGGCAATGACCACCCTGCTCCCATGGATTAGAGTGATATTAGAGTAACACTAGCCAATCATGGACATCTGTTAGCTCTTATATACAGACAAGGCAGTTAGAGTCTCCTCCATGTACATTTAGCTGCCATTTGATGCTACATAAGCAGCACTTCAAAAAGATGTGGAAGCTTAATGTGTGTTTACGGGAAGCTTGGGTTAGTCCTCACCTAGCTTAACCTTCCCAGTCTGGTAGCTATCACGTGATAAGGATTATGGACTATGGAATTGGTATGATTTTTGAATGAATACTGTGGGTAAAGTTTAAAAGTTTATAAATTTTAATTTATCGCTGTAACTGTGTTGTTTCTATTGTGTTATGCAGTTGCACCAGCATGTGCTGTATCTGGTGGATAGTCTGTGGGATAGTGGTGGGCCTCTGCTGAAAGACTGGGCCTTTTTCACCTCTCTGCTCACATCTCAATCTTCCTCATCAGAGCAAGGCTAGTATTTACCCTTGCAGTGTGTCCAGCGTTGGCAACACTATTGTTCTCTATTTTTCTTTGACCTATTGTGTGAATGAATATGTCTGTTTGTTACACAGCTTTGAGCAGCGATGACGAGGGTCTGGTGATTGAGATTCTTTTGGCATCAGTGAGGCAGACTGCTGAGGGACCTCCACTAGCAGGGAGGAGCATGGGGAAGAAAGTTAGCTTCTGCTTTCCTTCATCTTCACTTAGCTCACTTCACTCATTTAGCAGTGAAGACATAGAGGAACACACCTGAGATTCCTTGTCTTTGCTCTGAGCTTATGGTTATTATGTTTTTGCATGCTTAGTGACTGAGACTGCTGTAGATATTCACATGATCATTTTGCTAATAAGTTATTGAGATTTACCTTTAGATGTGTCAGTATTTAGGTAGAGTATGAAGCAGACTGATTATGAACATTCTGTTGTTGTGCTTTAGGTGATCAGTACAAAAGAGAAGAGGTTACAGACAGATGACTGTGCAAAACTTACAGAACACTTCTTGAAGGTGCTACCTGATCTATTATCCAAGGTAAGAAAGGGGCCCTTTGTGTTTGTTATTCTTTCTTTCTGTACGTTGTAAATTATGTTCTGATCATTTCATCTGCCTATGTATTTCTAGTACTCAGGAGATTCTGAAAAACTTGCATGTTTCCTCAAAATACCTCAGTACTTTCAAATGGACATCTGTGGTGATGAATACACAGAGGTTAGTCATTTTTGTCCGTATATTTTTGTACATACTATTGACCTGTAAAAGAATTCTGGAAGGTTAACATTATTAGTAACACAACATAAGTAGTGCTCGATTAAGTACTTCTACTTAATAAAATGTTTAATCAGTACAAATATGCACGTTGTAGACGTCTACATAATACCTTCCAGTGTACATTAGGTCAAATTTTGATTTTGAGAAAATCTGTTCTAATATGTTATAAAATGAAAATACTCAAAACAGAAACTCTCATTAGATGTCTGAACAGCTGAGTCACTGGCAGTCTTCGAACGATGTGTAAAAACTAGCGCTTGGTTAAAAAATAGCTTGTGTGCTCTTCTTTCTGTATTAGCTCCAGGAAGAAGAGTTTTAGACTGATGGTATTCTTAGTGCATGAATGTGTGAACCAATATTCACTGATAGAGACTTCAGAAAGCACTTCTGTAAGTCACTCTGGATAAGGGCGCATCTGTTAGATGCCATAAATGTTAATGTAAATGTCATTACACCTAGTTAATAATTTAAAAGTTAAACACTAATCCCTGCTTCAGGACTCTTACAGAAGTATGTTTTATAAATATGGTAGCATGTGTCACTGTTTTGTGTGTTTGTAGTCTGTTCAGGCACTGCTCACTGGGCTGGAGGCTGCTGTGGATACACACACAGACGCAGCACTACTTGAAGCAGCTGTTCGCTCGTACCATAACCTCTGTGCAAATGATTCACACTGGCAGCAACTGGCAGCTTCTGCCATAGGCCAGCTCATCCAGCGCTGGACACACACACTGGGCTCATGCTTAGGAGAGGCAGTCAATGTGGGTATTGTACAGCATATGCATAGTAGATACATTAGTAGTTTCATTAAAGTCAAAATTCTGTGCACTGATATTGACTGCACAGATTTCTACATGACTTTGATGAATAAAGGCAAGAGTGGTTTAGTATGTCTAAGAGAGTGATGTAACTACAATATCACTCTTGTTTTTTAGGATGGAGCTTTCGTTGGAGATGAAGACAAAAAGGAAGACATTCTGTCCATTTTAAAAAAATTAACTGCTTTCAACAAGTAAGACTAGATGATCTTTTTTTCTATTTTCTAAAAAAACAACAACAGAAAAGCTGTTTACTCCAAACGCCATGTGAAAATGAAATGAATTAATAAAAACTTGTTGAGTTCTGAAATTCTATTAAATTTGTGATGTATAACACAAATTCAGAACCACGGCAGTAGGTTTTGAGAAATGAGTTGTAGAGACTTGGAGCTTAATTGGGAAATACACTGAATTGAAGAACAAAATATATTTTGCATAAATATGAATCAACTCTCAACACCTGCACTTCCATGCTTTTCAGGTACAATTAAATATGCCCATTACTGGAGATACTGATGCAGTAGATAGAGAATAGGTTAAAAAAGAGAAACTTAAAACAAAAAAAAACCTTACACTCTTTTCCTCTCATGTGGACGTTCTCTTGGTATCATTGTGTTTCAGTGCTCAGGATTTGTCTAAATGGGGCATATATGAGCTGGTCTCTAAGCTCCTTGTAGCTGAGTTACAGCACGGAGGAGTGCCAGTAGAGGTAAGATCACTTATGATCACTTAAGGTCTCTTACCGTGAACAGCCTGATTCCAGTGAAAGCTCAGTTGTCTTCTGTGTGCTGCTGTCAGATGACCACTGAGGCTCTGCGCTGTGTCTGCTGCTGCATCCTGTGGAACCTACACAACTTTGGAGAAGGCATGACCTCCAGGGTTAGTCATCAACTGCTCTGACATTCTTCCTTCAGCTCAACCTTGCCATGCTGTGACTCTCTCTGCTTTGTCATTGGCATCAGCTCTAGAGATGTGAATGCTAATATTTACACTTGGACAGAGTTTAGAGTGATAAATTAAGCAAGCCTTTCAGGTGTGTGTGACAGTGTCTACACAATTCCCATATGATCCATCACAAGCAACATGTCCTTTAATTCTGCTACATTCCATTTGGAATATCAGCCGTGATGCCCTCAAAGGCCCTGGGTTGTGTCCACTGGATTTTAATAATCGAGAGAAGCCTGCGATTGATCATGAGGCATTAGGAAAAAGAGTAGGTCCAGGTGATGGATTATAGGGGGTGTAATGGCTACCTTCTTGTGTGAAGTCTTTTTTGCTAATCTCTAATGTGACGTCGTTATTAAGCCCATGTTTCCATGCGGTGCACAAGGTAATCATATTTCTCGACCCCTAACCTTTCCACACAGAGATATTGATGGTCATTAAGAATGCTGTAGGTAAGAGAGCAACATTAAAATCCTTCACTTGGGGGAGTCGCACCCGAACGAGTGCTTTCACTCTCCGACCCCCTCATCAATAACTGCCAGCGTGGGCTGTAATTTGAGACCCAGGCGGTGACTTTGGCCCAATCTGCAATTCTAATGTCAGTGGCATTTGACTTGGGAACGAGGGCGAATTTGAGTGAGAGGAGCTGGTGGGCGAAAACAAGATGAGTTCAGCAGAAAATTGGGATATTGTACGATTAAAATGAGTCATTTGGCTGAAATGAGATTCGAACGGCAGTTTCTCCCTGGAGCTGGGCACATGTGTATAATTATGAAAGAATGGTTTACATGAGACACCAGCAGCACTACTACTAACAATGCTTTCATACATCCACATTCAGTGAGCGCTCCCTCTATCTTCTATTATTTCTATTCTATTGCTTCTATTATTTAGTTTAATCGTGTTCTCGCCATTTTTGTCCCCACCTGACTCTTATGATGCACAATGATCTTTAAGGCCACAAAAACACAAAAATACTCTATATACAAATACAAAAAAGTGTCACATTTGATAGCAGCTTGTTGAATGATGGAGGAAGGGCAGAGAAGATGTAGAGGGGATGGATAAGACCAACCGTATTGCTGTGATTGGACAGCTCAGGGCTGATGAAAAAGCTGAGGCATCATTTGAAAATTAAATAATCCATTCAACACAATTATATTACGTCAGACTTATCAGGAATGTGTAATAGGTAAAATCCAATTACTGAAGTTCTGCAAGTAGAATGTATAATCAGTACACTATAAAGAACAACCTTCATTGTGATTCCAAATATCTGCTTGTGTTCTTCTGTGTCTTTGTAGGAGTCAGCTCTCCATCAAAGGAGTCAGCTACGAGCTTTTTGTGAAAAATGCCACCGCTGTCTTTCACACACGGAGCAGGTGGTGAGAGAGCAGGTACAGTCACCCTTCATGTCAGCTTATTCCGTTCTGCTGTTTTAACTCTGTGCTTATTTAAACCTGTGGGTTGTACTTTGAGATAGGATATGTAAAATACCACCTGTGTTCCAGAGAGGCATATCTGAAATCATTTGTATTGATATATAACTTTTTATTAAAACAAAAATCCTTGTTGCATGAATTTTGCTCTTAATTTTGATTCTGTTATGCATATCTCTGATCTGCCAATGATCTGTCGTAAGTGCCACAAAAAGTAGACTATGGTATAAATAAAGTTAAAGATTGAGGATCTTTATAGAGCATAGTTTTCTAAAATAAAACTAACCTCTTGAATTTTAAACCAACCCAATTTTAATCCTAAATTATATTATGAAATTAATCTGTATTGCTCTATTTGGCATCTGATTAGTATTACTGTGTAGTAAGTCTAGCATATGTTTCTGTGTTACTGTTCCTCATATAGGCGTTCATGTGTTTGAGTGATGTCCTCGTAGCACACAATTTCCAGCTGCAGATGTGGGATTCATCAGCAGGTGCTCCTCTGCTCTACACCCTTGAACCTAGACTGCAGAAAGCGCTGCTCAACTTCATCCTAGAGCATGTCTTCACCAGCCCCGAGCCACACAACCACAGCAACACTGGTAGCTTTGTCCTCCCTCTGTCCTACTTATGCCCTTTTTCTTCTTCTTCTTCTTCTTCTTTTTTTTATATATACATTTATGAGACACAGTTATGATTTAAACTCAGATAATAAATGCCAGAAACCTTTACTGCTGTTTTTCCAGTAGATGGCAGTCTGCCTCCAAGTTACATTACACAGAGACATGCTAGAGTACAGACTAGTGCTTGCACACATTCACAGTCATCATGTTAGCGAATTGTTTAGTTATGGAATGGTTTACACACACCCATCACAAGCCAAGTCAGTCATGGACCTGAATTAAGGATTAGATATTTTATATCATACTAGAGAACAAAAGCTTAGAAAGAAATTTTTACATACAGTAATCTGTTTAATCTGAAGCAGATGAACACACTTCAACACATTGCTGAATACATAATCAAGTTTTCATGAAAGTGATTTAAATGAGTGAAAAATACATAAATGACGACATGCCTTCTATCACTCATCAATTTACTTTATAAAAAAATCAATTTATCTTGAGTATACAGCATAAGCTGTTCATCTATACTTATGCATAATTCTGTAAATGTTATTCAGTATATACACCGATCAGGCATAACATTATGACCACTGAGAGGTGACGTGAATTACACTGATTATCTCCTCATCATGGCACCTGTTAGTGGGTGGGATATATTAGGCAGCAAGTGAACATTTTGTCCTCAAAGCTGATGTGTTATAAGCAGGAAAAATGGGCAAGCGTAAGGATTTGAGCAAGTTTGGCAAGGGCCAAATTGTGATGGCTAGACGACTGGATCAGAGCATCTCCAAAACTGCAGCGCTTGTTGGGTGTTCCCGATCTGCAGTGGTCAGTATCTATCTAAAGTGGTCCAAGGAAGGAACAGTGGTGAACCGGTGACAGGGTCATGGGCGGCCAAGGCTCATTGAATGCAAGTGGGGAGCGAAGGCTGGCCCGTGTGGTTCGAGCCAACGGACGAGATACTGTTGCTCAAATTGCTGCAGAAGTTAATGCTCGTTTTGATAGAAAGGTGTCAGTATACACAGCACAAGACGAGTCAGGACCAACACAATATTAGGTAGGCGGTCATAATGTTTTGTCTGATCTGTGTATACTTAAGACCAGGTGTATGCAGAAATATTGACTACAAAGCAGCATAATGAATAAGGAAATTCAATTCAATTTAATTTATTTGTATAGCACTTTTAACAATGGACATTGTCTCAAAGCAGCTTTACAGAATAAATAACATTGATTGGTTGTTTGATTATCAATTACAAGAGACTTGAACAAACTCGGGTGATTATGTGAATATTTAACCTGCCTGGAACTTATAACCTCTTGAAATATCATAAGGTATTTTTGATTGTAATGTAATTAAAAGCAATTTAGTTTAATCTTCTCACTAGGGTGATGATTCATCGCTGAACATGTTAAATCCTGATACGTTTTTCTGTGGGAAAATGTGTTTAACGGCTCCTCACCTCATGATTTTTTCACTTATAAGGTTCTGAAACTGAGCAGCTGAGTGGCATGGTTATACTCATTGTTATCCCCACCATCATTTTTGACCCCTTTGTATGTGTGTGTGTTTCAGGCAGTGAGAATAAGGGTGGGGTGAGCTGGCCGGAGGACTTGCACAGGCGGAGGAATCTGTTGGCTGCCTACTGTAAACTGATAGTGCACAGTGTGCTTGAGATGAGTATGGCTGCTGAGATCTTCAAGCACTACATGAGGGTATGGCTCATTCAGTGCTGTGGCATAGCAACTGTCCTATTCTCCTTTAAACATGTCACCAAGTATGATTATTGAATAGCTGCAAATAAAAAGGTGAATTAAATAAATATTATCAAACACTAAGATTAAGGAACTATGTTTTTATAGCTTTGGAAAATCTATTAAAAGTTCAATGACAAGATTAAAAATAGGTTTTCACATTTTTCTGCACTGGTTCTAGCAGCTGTTACTGATTATTTAGGATCTATTGGAAGGATGTATAGAAAGTTTATAAATCACTGTTAAAGTAATCACATCATTGTTATATTAGTTTTAAAATGACACATTTTCTCATCAGTACACCAGTTTACTATTGAATTAATGAGTTGAGCTGGAAAATGTACAGCACTGTACAGTGTGTGTGTGCGCATAAAAGTGTGAGTGTTTGACATGCCGACATGTTTGGAATGCCCATCCGACTTGGCTCTGGCAGAGCCAGCAGCCTATCATCAACATTCTTCTTGATCTTCTTGATTTACACGTGTATACCCACACACAGCTGCCATAATGAACGATGCCTTTCAAAGTCAAGCAAATGACAGAAAGTCGGCAGCCAACTGTAACCCTGTATTTGCTCTACTTCCTGTTTTTGGAAGGCTCTCCAACAACTGTTCACTTCTTTGAGCTATAAAATGTTTGCCAATTTCATGATCCCTTCCTTCCACTCAAATAGGTTTTTAACGGCAAATGCTGCAGTGCTAAAAGGCGGCTGTTGTGTGGGATGGAATCACAGTGGGTTATATGTCTGGGTGGTTTAAGGATAAGCAGCAAACTAGACCTACTCAAACTACACACTGGTACAGTGTTTAAACAGTTCACTAGTCACGGAGGCTGTGTTATAGAAGATTTGTTAGGTCAGGAGCATCTTTTCGAGATGCAGGCTCATAATCTCTCTGGCCGAGAGGGCAGGAGGGCCAGATTTCTTGATCTAATGTTGATAGGGCCTAGTCCACATCAGACAGCAGGGCAACACATCTACACACACACACACACACACACACACACACACACACACACACACACACACACACACACATCTACTCCAGCACTACAGGTATTATTTATGTCAGTGAAGGCCTATGATGTAGCTTGTTTAGGAGGTTTAGCCTGGCTTGGAGCAGGTGAGAATAATGGTGATTTAATGCTACTAGTGTGAATGGGTTCACAAACCTTTTGCCATCAGGAACCAGTGCAATTTCAGTTATTTTATCGCTGCAATTTTATATCCCTTAGTTATAAAATTCCCTGCTCCATGCATACACATGATAATACTAATATGTACTGTACATTTTAATACTAGTGATACAGTATGCACCTGTTGCAGATCAATTACCTGGGGATAATATTCTGATGATTAACAGGCTCGAACTTTTATGCAGAGCCTTGATGCAGTAACACTCACTGATATTTTCTTTTTCTTACAGTACTACAATGACTTTGGTGATATTATCAAAGAAACTCTGAACCGTACCCGACAAATGGACAAGATTGAAAGTGCACGCACCCTGGTTCTGTGCCTTCAGCAGGTATCATACACAGCAGTCTTTCCATCTCCTGTTCCAGTAATCTCAGTTCCTCAGTGTCCCATGCTCATTGATGAGCCTCTGCAGCTGTCAGCATCTCACAGACACAAAGCCTCTCCACCAATATGCCCTCTGTGGAATGTTCTAGCAGCTCCTTCATTCCCTGAATTGCTTTATGGTAGATCTTTGTACAGAGTGAGACTGATAGGGGAAAGAGAGATCAGCTATTGCCCCTGAAGGCCAGTTCATCGCAAAACTGCTCCTGACACATCTATCTCACACGTCTTACTAAACAGAAATGATTCCATTTTACTCGTTTTCATACCATCAAAAAACATAAAATGTTATATTTACTACAGATTACAATAACTGAACACAAATATACTGTTCATGTTCTTCTACCTCATATGACGTCCCCACACTCACTGTTCCACTTGGCGTTGCACATATGGTCAGTGTGTTTCTAACAGCATAGCTCTGCTGCTCTTTTCCTGCTGTAGCACTTAAATAGATGCTAAGTTGCACTTACACTATGCACACATTACATTGCATCATTCTTGTATTTTGTGCCTGATGTGAATATTCTAAGGGAGACTCAGAACAAAATGAATTTTTACACTACAATCAGTCTTCACAGACACAGAATTCGGAGCACTTACTGCATTTATACTAATAAGAAAGGTGAAGGGTGAAAGTTTATACTGATTATACTGACATGCTTCTCGCTGTGTGCAGCTGTACCTGCGGTTGAAGCAAGAGCAGGACACTGGGAGCGTGTGCAGTTCAGGAGTGCAGACCTACAGCAGCATCAAAGAGCTGGCCAGACGCTTCTCGCTCACCTTCGGCTGGGATCAGATCAAATCTCGCGAGTCTCTGGCCATGATCCACAGGTAACACTGTTCAGTTTTTACAGCAGCACAGGCATTAATTCATCATTACCTTACATAATTTTATGTTGGCAGTATTTTATATTGGCTTTTAAGTAGGCATGTGAGAGTTAACAGCCAGCCATGTGTCCTGCTGAGGTGGAATGATGTTTCCTCCACCAAGTCCAGTTATATTTTTCATAACAGGTCATTTTAGCTGGCATTACCTTGCTTACATGACCAGAACAACAGATGTTTTACTAGCTCCTAACTGAATGACTGTAATTTTATTGCGCTAATTGAATAGTCTCATTTTTTTTATTTCATTATTGCTTGCAGGGAGCTCAGGCTAAACAGATTGCTAATAAAAATTAAATTCATTGCTTTCCACTGAGACTGAAACTCAGTAGTGGTTTTAAATTTAATAAACAGGTGTTAAAATCCATGCCATTCAGTTATTCAGTGGTGTTTAGCAGTATGATAGAAAAGCAATTATATATTCAATTCAACCCATATCTTATTTGTATGCCACTTGAACAGCAGACATTGTCACAAAGCAGCTTTACACAAGTCTGGATGTAGACCTAGAGCCAGAGGTGATAGCAATTAAAACAGATAGTGACAGATAGTGGAATAATAAATCATTATAGTATACAAGTGTGGAAGAGTAAAGGTAAACAATGCTAGGCAATTATGTAGCATACAGTTTTGTTTAACCTGCAATGCTGTTATTTCGAGTCCATCACAGGTATGCTTATTTCACAACATGGAGTAATGAAGCAGAATGAACAAGACAGGTTGCACACTAACATGGCTACGGCATTGTGTATAATTCAATCATCTCTCCAAACCTTGGTGTTGTGTTTTTGTTTCTTTGCAGGGATGGCATTGAGTTTGTTTTCCAGGGCTATGCTCTGCAGTCAGAGAAACACTCACCGCCACCATACCTCTCTTACCTCACCATCCTCAGCGAGTTCTCCAGTAAGCTGCTCAAACCTGACAAGAAGACCATGTGAGTAAATCAACAGTGCAGAGAAAGAGCAAGCAGCATTTTGTACAGCAAGGGATTTGACTCAGGGAGCACAGCTCTACTCAGTTTCGGAAGCCAACATTTACAATTCTTTAAATTCCAACAAACAGGCTGTTTTCTCTGCTTCCCTCCTCAGATATAGCTATCTGCAACGGTACACTGGTGAGCAGAGCATCAGTAACAGGGAGGAGTGCTGGATGCCTCTCATCTATTACAGAGCGTCTCTCCAGGGCACAGCTGAGGGAGAAGATGCCGTGTCCTTCATCAGCTCTGACACTAATAAACAGCACTCACTCACTAATCTCTCCAGATCGCCCTCCATCAAACCGGCTGCATCCGAAGGTACGACAAGTCACAAAGTCAGTACTGAGTCAGCAGTTTTACAACAGGCACTGACACAATACTTCATTATGTCCTGACTTATGTCCAGCTAAAAGTCCTCACTAAAGTGTCTTTGACCACAATTACAAACTCATTTTTGTGTTTACAGATCATCTGCGAATTTCACAAGAAAGTAAAGGGGGCAAATTGGTTAAAAGGTAAGCTGTAAGTGTACTGACAGCATGAGAGCCAATCTCCACACAAGTGTACATTGTGTACAGTCAGTTATTATCCATAATGAATTGGAATATTAAAAGCATTAAGACACATGATTAATGAGTCCTTTTTGACGCCACTTGTTTTCCAGCCTGGAGCTGAGAGCTGCAGAACATCCTACTGTGTTCAGAGAGCAGCCTGGCACCAAGGGAACAGTTGATATCCAGCCAGGGGTCACTGCTGAGGAAGTGGATGTGGACACAGTAGAAATAGATATTTGATTTCCTTTTTTGATTTGATTTCCTAGAAAGTCTATTCTGAGATATTCATTAAAGATTAATAAGAATGTGTTCAATAGGACCTCAACCATTTTTTTTGTTCTTTTTTAGATTTACTTTAATCAATGATGTCTTGGTACTAAAGACATTAATTACTGGTTTTACATTGTGTCATTTTTTGGTATCATCTAAACCAGATCTAAGCTAAAGATGATAGAATGTGCATTTTGTCTTCTTTGCTGTTATATTATAGTCTTCATCTGTTTCCTCTGAAATTTGTGAAGCTAGCCACTGTATCTTTACAAACTGCTGCTCATGCTACATCACAACGCATTATGGTGGGGTCTTAAGTTCTTGTTGGGGAAAAGCACTATCTGCTCTCTTACACACACTTACACACACAAAACCACAGCTGTTGATATCACAAATTACTTTGTCTAAGTGTACATTAGCACAGACTTAAATTACTTCACTGAGCTGAAATGTAAAACCTCAAATATGAATCATATATGGTATACATATCTATTTGTCTGAAACCCACTATATATATATATATATATACATATAATTAATATATATATATATATATATATATATATATATATATATATATAAATATAATATGCGCTCCGTCCAGGGTGTATCCTGCCTTGATGCCCAGTGACGCCTGAGATGGGCACAGGCTCCCCGTGACCCAAGTATAGATCAGACAAGCGGTACAGACAATGGAATATATATATATATTATTCTTAAGCAATGAGCAACAATTACAAAATCAGGAAGGTTATATGCTCAAACTATGCTTAGTGCAGGTTAACCTACCACTGTTTTTATAAGCCACTATACGGTTTGATGTTTCCATCATTTTGTTCATTTAGTGAAATGATTGAATTAATATTAGGAAAGATTCATTATTTGTTTTACAGGAAATATGTAATATTTGGTTAATGTAGGAGGCATTGGTGGCTCAGTGGTAGGTTTCTCGCCTATCATGCAGAAGGCCCAGGTTCGATTCCAGCCAATGCCTCAACCCCAGCCACTGGATGCAGTGCCGGTCCCAAGCCCGGAAAAATGGGAGGGTTGTGTCAGGAAGGGCATCCGGCGTGAAACATTTGCCAAGTTGTTGTGTGGACCAGTTGGTCTGCTGTGGCGACCCCGAACAGGGAGCAGCCGAAAGCAACTACTATGTAATATTTGGTTAAGGCCCAAAACAAACTAAGCTGAAACTGAAAAGAAATTGTGTTCACATAATTGTTTGCATTGTATATATTTACAGCTTGTGTATAAAATTAATGTTAACCTTTTCAATGTAATTTCATTTATTAAAAAAACAAAAGAGAAAATAAAGATTCTTTAATAATTGCCATCTGTTTTTTTTTGTCGAAATCACGACAGTAAGCATATAACTAGATATGCAATATCAGAATCTAAATCTAAATCCACACAACAGATCAGGTGCCACACACACACACTCACTGAGCACTTTATTAGCAACACTGTACTGGTAGGATCTCCCTTTGCTCTCAAAACAGCCTCAATTATTCATGGCATAGATTCCACAAGATGTTGGAAACATTCCTTTGAGATTCTGGTCCATGTTGACATATCTGTGAATCTCTCGTTCTACAACATCCCGCAGGTGTTCTACTGGATTCAGATCCTGTGACTGGGAAGACCACTAAGGAACACTGACCTCACTGTCATGTTCATGAAACCAGTTTGAACTGTCTTTTGACATGCTGCATCATCCTGGAAGTAGCCATTAGAAGAAGATGGTGAATTATGGCTAGGAAGTGATGCACACGCTCAGCAACAATACTCAAACTGCATGTGTGTATATGTATAGGTGTTCCTAATAAAGTGCTCAGGGAGTGTATCTAATAACTTTAAGACAGTAATGGCATCTCATTCTCAACTGAATACGTGTTTCGATAATGTAAACAAATGCACTATTTCTGATCATCTGTGCCACTAACTGTACAGAAAATACTTTAACTGCCACTCTTTTAAGTTGTCTTTGTCATATATACATTACTGCACAGTGAAATTCTTTCTTCACATATCCCATCCTTGGGGGTTGGGGTCAGAGCAGAGGGTCAGCCATGATGCAGCATCCCTGGAGCAGGGGAGTTAAGGGCCTTGCTCAAGGGCCCAACTTGGTGGTGCTGGGGCTTGAACCCTGATCTTCCAGTCAACAACCCAGAGCCTTAACCACTTGAGCTACCACCGCTTTTCACTCAAGTTCATATAAATCTAATGAATTTCAAGACTGATCAGGTGACCTTGCAAATTGTACCAATATATAACAGAAAAGACACAACATCTTTCCAATACAATAAAAAATTTGAACTGAATTACTGCTCTCCATACAGGATGAGCTGGTTTTAAATAGAAATGACAAATTAAGACATACTCATATTTACACATGTACTCAACTAGGTATATTTTTGGTAAATAATAGTAACAGTTGAAAACAAATGGATATTTTATTTTTAAAATATATAATATGGCTAAGAGCTATAACCTGACTTGTATGTATATTGATAAAGAGGCTTAAATTTCTGTTGAGCAGGTATGTAAAATATGACTTCATGAGTAAATTGTTAGCTGAACTTCACTATTATTACCCAACATAACACGCAGAGTGCGTGCACACACACGCACACACGCACACACACACAGTACTAAAGCAGAGTTCACATTCTGATGCATGACACTCATCACAGGATGACTGAAGATATAATACTTTATTAAACTCATAAAAAAGGCTTACTTTTTCATTTTAAAGTAGACTGTTCAAGGTACTTTTATAGAAAAAGAACAAGATTAATTTAAAATTCAGATAAATTTTATCATTTCGAACAAAACACCGCAAACACCAAATAAATATATACAAATATTTATAAATAAATCTATAATTTAAAACAAGTGTTCACATCTGTGAAACAGCAAAGTAGAGGCTGACAGCAGGCACAGTATTTGTAAAAACTTTTTTTCCCCCTCAAGGAGCTCTGAGTGCGAGGCATTTCACACACCTACACACAGCGTTATTAGAAATACAACATTAATGAAATCAAGCTCGAGTCTGTAGTCACTTTGGTTAATATGTGGAATGTTTGCCATTTGCCAATTGTGTGTTAAATATTCTACACTTGGAGCACATTTCAAGTGTTCTTCAATAACCTGCAGTTTGGTTTGTGCGCAGACAGACGAGCCTGACAGTCCTAACGCTCATCCTGTGCTGATCAGGCACAGAGCTCAGTAGGAGCCGTCAGGCTCTGTACAGCTGATTCTACACTGCTGGTGTGCTGCGCGAGCCCAAGCCTTCCTCTTCATGTGTTTCACCAGGCTATTGGTGTACTGCATCTTAACTAGAACCTGGGACACACTCTTTGGCCAGTCAGAACACAAACATGAACTTGTAAGCTCATGCATGTGGCTGCATTGATGTGTTTTAGAAGGAATGGCTACGGGCATGGCATTAGTTGCACGTGGCCTGTCTTGCTGTGCTCTGCTGGGTGTTCGTGTATCTGTGGATAGTTTTGATGTTTATATCGCTGCAAGTGGCCGTCATTCAAAATCGTCTGCGTATTTGTACTCGTCCAGGTCCAGGTTACAGTGAGGGTTAGCAAACTCAAACAAGTGCCTCTTCTCACTGCACAGGTCAAACTCACTGGAGATGCAGTCAATTGGAACCAGGGGATTCTCATAGCTGGAGAGAAGGGAACAGTAACTGATTACTCTCTCATTAATCCTGAACATGAGTAGTGCTGACTGACAAGTGCAGCTTTCACTCAACTGGATGAAACCAACACAGAAAATACATTTCACACTGTCTTTACACTGAACAGGTCACTTAAATCTGTTTCCGAGTAAGGAAACTCTGGTAAAACACGGCTACATTTAACAAAGTCAAGTTGGAACTATTCAGGTCAGTATGTGGAAAATGGATCACTTGAGGTTTGGAAACATGTGGAGCACCAGGGTGAACAGAGTGGACAGATGTATGAAAAGTCCCAGGAAACACCTTGCATTTTAAAGTGTATGGTACCAAACAATACACGTGATGTTACACATACTAACCTGTAGTATTGAAAAATAAATAAATAAAAAGTAGGCAGGGAGAGTCACATCAGCCTTGACATCTGCCTGCTACTTCACTCAAGCAAACAGTGAAAAGGAACACAATGTGGGCAAAGGAAGTGACATCAGCCTAACCATATAGTTGGAGAGGCTAACATTTATTCAAGCTTTAGCCCACATTAGCCCCACCCACTTTATTATATCAAAAAGGAGACATTCTGCCAGAAAGTGAATATTCAAATTTATCATGATTAAATCAATAAGAAAATGACTGAGGACTTGGGTTCCCTGGGACTTGAGTGAGCGGCTTCCGGTGAACAAGGACCAACACCCTGCACTTAAACTATCTTACCTATAGACCTCAACACAGAAGCTGCCGTCAGAAATCAGTGGTGCTCCTAAAACCAGCACATAACACACAGCACATCAACATAGTCCTAGATCCTCAAACTATTTGCGCCAGTCTAATGTAAAGCAGAACAGTAATAAAGATGATCTCATTATTTTAGTGATGGTTAGGCTTTTAAGTTATCATCACTGGACCTTATTTTAATCAAGAGATGAGTTTCAGATTTATTGGCGAATTAATACTGCTTAATATCTGCTTAATACTGCTTTAATACATTTACTGGCATGAACAATAGCAAATATCCTCAAAATAAATCCAACTGTACTGCATAGAGCTGTTTTTGTGTCTTTTAGCATATAAGTAATATAACTTTGTAAATGAAAATTGCCACTCAGTGTAGATTAAACCCTAAGTGGTTCTAAGTTTGTCTTTAGTGAAAGCTTACCCAGGCTGCAATAGACATGCTCTGAGGTGAGAGGCAGCAGTGTGATATTAATGATGCATGAGCTGAGATGTGACAAGGTAACGATATGAAATAGGTGATGAAATCCTGATGCTTTACCCATCATTGTACTGCTCGTTGGCGGCTTCCTCTGCCACCAAAATATCGTACTCCTCTGCAGCATATCGCTCCCAGTCAGAAAACTCCTGTCCCAAACTCTCAGCATCCTGGAAGGACTGTTTATAATAGATAAGGCACAAATAATTATAATGCTTTGTTCAAACATAAAAAGTATGTGAAGACTGGTCATTACCTTTGCTACCATGAATGGATCCCTCTGCTCATGATCCAGATATTTCTCAATATTGAAGAAAGTGTCGAAAAATATATGAGCTAGCTTGCATCTCTTCAAGTCCCGGAGGGTGATCTTCCCTAAACAGAATATAACCAAATATCAATATGAACTCATTTTTCTACATGCTATAGCCAACAATCAATATTCAGTGCATTCACCACCATCTGATTTTAGGAAGCAATACCGTTATTTTTTGAGTTCATGTTAATCCAAGTACACAAATACTTGCATAAACAACGCACATACTTGCTTTCTTTGTTAAAACAAACAAAGCCTACCTGGTGTCTCAGGCTGGACCAGATCCAGCATTTGGCAGAGACAGTCCTCAAAAGGCAGTGGTTCAATGGCCATGGCCTCCAGCTTCTGACACTGCTCCTGATAGAAGTACTGCAGCTCGTACATGGACAGAACGCCATCGCCATCCAGGTCCATACACCGGAACCAGTACTCTATGCTACAGAGCCACAACAATTACTCAGGCCATTGACAGTGAAGCTCTTATTTCAGTCCAAATATTTACAAATCACAAAATGAATCAATCCATTTACTGCTTTTCTTGTTTAGCTAGATGTAATATAATAGATATTTATTTAATAAGACAGCAAAAAGTCAGCAGTCAATTTAAAATGCAGTACAATTGAACCATAAAGATAAAAGACAATTTGCTGGTACCTTGTTTCAGTCTTCTTGTCTTCCTCTGAGATAAGAAACCACACAAAGTCAGCATAACTCAACCGGCCTTCTTTGTGAACCTTCTTGTCTCTGCTCATGACAAAGAAACACAAATGAACAACCATTCAAGACACTACTAGGGTCTTATGGATTCAATTTAGTTTGCATTACATTGTTTTAATGTTAATGAACAAAGGCTAATGGCTGTACCTTGTTACAGTTCCTGAGAATATTCTTTCAATCATTCTGTGGGAGATGGCTAGGATGAAAAAACAAGGGAATAACAATAATAATAATAAAAAACACATTAAAGATACATATGAAACAGTTAAATTTTCAATATAGTGTCATTTAGACACATTATTTGAACTATTTTAACACAAAAAGGACACATGGTTTCAAAGAGGCAGATCAATCTAAGTGGCAGACATGACATCATGCTGCAGGTAATTCACAGTGCAAGAGAATGGATGTATTATTGATCTTATTCCCCAAATGCAGACCCGTGTGATGTGGTGAGGAATGGAAAAGACATTTGACTTCATAAAGCAACATGAAGGCACTTATGAAACAATTCTGAAAAAAGAAAAAAAAGAAAAAAAAAAAAATCTGGCCTGCTACCTTGATCATTGTGTCGTGCCATGTCCCTCTGGTCTATGTACAGATCGTGGTCGGTGTCCAGCTCCCAGAATTTACAGTAGATGACATAGAAATGCTCGTAGGAAAAGTACTCAGTCAGCTGGTTAACATCCTCCTCCTCTTCCAGTAATGCCACATTCTGTGGGAATACAGTGCCACTTGTAAAATGTTTTATACACCAGTTAAATGTAATCATCACACGACCCTTCTAAAGCATCCCAACCTGAAGAAAACTGCTTCTCCGCAGCTCGGAATATGTTATTTTTCCCGTCCATGATCGGTTGACGTTATAAAATATCCTCTGAATTACCTGTTGGTAAAAAATTTGCTTGGCTCACTGAAAATGAATCTTCATTATAAAACTACATGTAAAGTATTTAAAAGAATTTGTTTAATTTTAAACAGTTATGATGTGTTGCCCTTACTGTGGTAATGTAGCGTGAGTGAAAGTCTGAGGCCTCCTTCAGAAAAGCAAGGCTTGCATGCGAATCCACCACATCCTTAAACAAAAGAGATGAGGCTTTCACAATTCTTCTCAGATACCAATATCACATCAAAGTCAACAGTACAAATAACAGTCATATGAGGGGAAAAAAACTGTGTTGAAGCAATTTGTGTGCCGCTAATGATCTCTGATTTAGATTAGTGACGAAGAGGGGAAAAAAAAAAAATCTTTCTGTATATACCCATTTGCAAAGATCATCATGGTGACCAATGATGTGCAGACATTTTAAACAGTTTGATCTAGTGCAGTTTTCTACAAGGACAAAACCAGATTCAGCTGGCCGTGACTTATTTTGAGGGGGTTCTGCACTCCTTCCCCATATGAAATGAAATAATAGGAAAACACATAAATCATCTCTTTTTGGGTGCGGGCACGTACATTCAAATGTACTCCACCACAATACTTTTTTCATTCATCAAAACAGTCAAAGCAATTGCTGAAGCCACACAACACAAATTAAAGCGTGAATGCCAAAGTGTATTTCCTCTGCAGGAGAAGGGCTGCTGACCCCCAGTGCCTGCTCCTGCCATCCTGAATATCAGCAAGGCGTCCATCACGGGCTAACAGTATAACGGCTGGAGAAATAGCCAGCATGGCAAATAATGCTTGTTTCCACTCTGCCCTCGAGAGAAAGGATGCAGAGACCTTCTGCATTTCAATATGAATGCAATTCTGGCTGCAATAATCACCCGATGCACAGCCTTAATATTGGATCTACACAAAACAACACTTACTAAATGTATTGTTTGGCTGAATGTCAAAAGTTATTAATCAGCCATTGCACAGGAGTAAACTACTCTCATTGTTAGTACCCATTGTTCTGAGTCTACTACTCAGCTCTTTATTTGTGAAATGTCTCAGAATCTGAAGAAAAAAAAAAAAAAAAAACCACCCCCAAAAAACGTTTTTTCTGCTTCTGCAAGCAAGCTACACAACTTTATGTGCTGGACGCTCTCTAGATGTTTCTCTAAGCTAATTCCCCATACCTGCAGGAAGGGGATGAAGTCCTCTTGCTCCAAATAAGAGCAGCCAGGCTTGGCTAGAAGGTGAATAAACTTGAATGCATCATCATGACAAGTCTGCAGCACTCTGAACAGGAGAACAGGAAACAGATGCTTTCAGACACTTTTGCCTCTCAAAAAGCATGGATTTTCATGTTAAAAGAACAACTCCAGACATTTGTGTTCTAAAAACAAGACAAGACTTCAGTATTCATGCTTGGTCATTTCTGACCTACAACAAGGCAGGAATACTGATTTGTGATGAGAAGTGAATTAATTCTTCCAGCAGTGCTGAGCTATTGGGGGAATCCTAAATGAACGCACAGACTACATGGCACATTCAAGTCTCTGGCTTCACTTTAACGTGCAAGTCATTCTTAAAAACAAGTGCTGCTCATGTAGAGAGGCTCCAATAAAAAAAAGAAAGGTTCATTGTCTTACTTTCTCCACATTGCCACGAATTTGTGAACAGACACATATCCCCTCCTGTCTCCCCCAGAAGCGAAGAACAATGGAGCCTTCCAATAGAGTGGGCATTCACAGGCCTAAGGAAACATGAATTATACACAGAGCCCAACTGTTGAAGAAAGGCATGAAAATCAGCATTTAAATATTCTTTTACCAGGAAGTAAAATTTCACATTAAGCATAATAAAATGTTAACAGCCTTCTTTAAAATACTCCTCTGAAAGCATCTTTTCATTCCCTGCCAAAATTTAGCCTGCCAACAGTAGTGATTCCTCATTGGGACTTTAAATGTAAGCTTTGATATAAACAAACAAGGCAAATGAGCGATAATTATGTTTATAAATTATATTGTTTAAGGGAACGAAGGTTTCCCATAAATTGTTGGCCATTTTAAGCAGTGATGTTAATGGAATGCACCACCAGGTTTTTCCTCAGGATGAGCAATACCCACTTGAAAATGTTGATTACTGAACAGAAAAATATTTAAACCTGCAAATATCTGTGGACTTCTGTTAATTAAACAAACAAATACTTTGCTGGGTGGCTGGAGGCTACAAATTACAAATCACACTTACCTTGGCAACCTTCCCCATATCCTCAATAGTTACTCTTTCACTGGGAAACTGAGAAAATATTTTCTCTATCTTGGAAATGAGATTGTCAATGTTGATATTGGCTTTGGGCCGCCCTCGAGGGAAATAGAACTTCGGAATGCTTTCGCTTAATGCTGGTGAAACGGCCTCCTCTTTCTTAAGCTGAGCCTGCCAAAACAGACAGAAATAAACAGTGAGCCACGAGGCCTGCTGAGTTCACACCCAGTCCCACTGGAGCAACAGCCACGCTGCTCGACACATTGCAGCCTAATGAACTTTTCTGGCTTTAAATTAGGACAGGTCAAGTAACGACGGCATAAAACAAGGATTCCAAGTCAGAACACTTTTAGAAATCCTGCTGAGAATCTGCTTGTGTTTCCCCTTAGATAGTATATGCCTTGAGGGTAACATTAAAAGCAAGTAGTTAGAAAAATCAGCCTTAACGTTAATAATCATAATCCCTATTTAGTCCAACAAATTATCGGAAAACGGCATTAAAACTATACCAGCCTGCAACACAGCGATAATTACCCAGGAAATGTGAAAAAATTATTACTCCAATAATACCTTCTACTTGCTGTGACACTAATGTGAATACTCAAAGAGTGATGCAAAGGGACTAAAATATTCTGTAATGGGAAAGGGCATGCACTTTAAAAGTTGTGAGCCAAAATCCTATGGACACCTTCTCCACTAAAATCTCAGAGGCCAAACTTCATATCTGAAACCAAAGAAAAAAGTTCTTATGCACATTTAAAATGTTTAATCTATTCATTAATGCTAAACATTGACAGGAGTGCAGTCTAAAACACGTTCCAGGAAGCACATTTATCCTAATTCATAATTTTGGTCATTGATGTATTATCACACTGAAGAACTGTATTTGCATTGAAGTGGTGGAATGGGCCACAAACAAGTGACCATGCTGACCACAAGCCAAACATAGCCCAGTGTACGTCTTCACAGACCTACTGCGAAAAGACATGATCTAACATCTAGAGTTTCCACTATGTTTTTAATAGCTTGGTATCAGCAGGCATCAACAAGTAGTCTTTGTGAGGGATCCCTTCTGAAAATCAACCTGGCTTGAGATCACAATAAACCGAAGAACAATTAATTGTTTCCTTAAAAAAAAAAAAAAAAAAAAAAAGTTACTGTTTGCTGGTATGTTTACAAGTGAACAGGTTATGGATAACAAATGTTATTATAAGCCTAAAATAGAACAGCGAGAAGCCAAACACTGCAAACGTTCCACAAATTTCAACCCAATAATAATAACCACCTACCGGCCGGACACAGTGTATCTGTTCAAACACAATATTAAACCCACACCCTCTGTACCTATTTATGACTCAAGAGTCTAGTACACTGTTTGTGTGTCATGTAATAGGCTGTGCCCATGGTGTTTACTCCTGCTGACTTCCTCCTTCATGGTAAGACCACATTATACTTGTCTTTATTTTGGCTTTTAGTAACCTCTACTCTATCAGCAGTAAACAACCTGTTGCACATGCTTCCATCACCAACGCTACTGCACACACTTAAACTTCAGGGGCCCTTTAGATGACATTCCACCATTGGGAAGAATTTGCTTTGATGTGCCAAGAAAGCATTCTGTGTAACAGCAGGAGAGATGAATGCTTTTAGTCTTCCCCTACTACACCAGTGTCAGCCATGTCTATAAAAGGAAATGACCATCTCCTACACCAAACAGAGCAGAGACTCCTGCTTAATGTTAGCATCAGAAACTTCAACTGCATTAATCTCGACAAGCAACATGCAAATGAATCACACCGATGTCCTTGCATCCATCAAGAACTTGAGACAGGCTATTTTCACAAAAACACAATACTATCATGAAACAGACATAGAAAGAAGGCTCAGCCTTTTGGGCAACAGTTAAAATGACCTGCCTGTCCTTGCTGGAAAGCTCTCAGTCTCTTTTTGAAGCGTGAAGGCAGGACAAAGTCACAGCCACGGGCCAGCAGTGCTAGCTCTTTCCTCAGGTCAGGGTCCTGGCGCAGGGATAGTTCCTTCATCCTCATGCTTCCACCAGACAATACAGCACAGCCGCCGATGGTCCTTCTCACTGACTGTCTCGCCACAGGACACCCCCTCTCTGTTCTCCTTTAGCAGATCACAAAGTCACTTAATGACCAGCAGCAGCTGCTTCTCTCAGCCCTGCTTCCTACACTGCCCACTGTCCCATACATCCAGTACAACACTATGAGCTTCCACAGCCTTGTCCTGCAGGGCCACTGCTCAGACGACAGGGTGATGGGGTTTGTGTCCATGCACAATTCATAGTGAGGGAGAGAGAGAGAGGAAGAGAGAGATAGCAGGCAAGGGGTGGTTCTGCCCTTTCCAGTGTGCATTCCACAGCTATCATAGAAGGTTATGCAAGATGACAAACCTGTTTCAGAGTACTGTGATAAGAGGACACACTTTTGGCAGACTGCAACATGATAATTCACAGCTACTAGCTTTCTTGCTACACTGCTTCTTCCATTACACAAACAGTAACCTGCCCCTTTGTCTGAGTGTAAGACTAACATATTTCACAATAACACAGTACAGATATGTACTGGTACCAAAACCAATCAAATGTCATTTTTAAGCATTGACAAATGATTTAAAAGTCTCACAAAGATAAACAAACAAAACATGTATATACTCCTTTAGGTCTTGTTTAGTTGGCTTTCCAGAGCTACAGCTTCCATTCCATACCTTATTATAGAGGATATGACTAAAGATGCAGTAGTTTCTTAATCATAAAACAGCATTTATGTCAATGCTTTGTAAGCAGCCACCAAAAATAGCCGTTCATTTCTGTGTTCAAAACATCTAATAAACAGGTATGGGATTCAGAAAGAAGACAGCAGCCTTAAAACTGTCTTACTGTGAACACAAGGCTTGATGTTGTGGCTCTTGCTAAACTGGGACTAAAATAAAGCCCTGGCTGGCTTAAATGATAAGTATTTTTAGATGCCAGATTGCAGAGTGCACATTCTTCCACTCGATTCAGCAGGATCCCAGTTCCTGTTGCCTCTGATGTAAGGGCACTGCACGCATTTGATAAACGCAACATGGTATTTGTTATCGGATTTTGTTATCCAAATTCATCTGTCAGCTACATCAGAATGGAAAAAGAAAACAAAATAAACAAGCCAGAGAAGCTTTTCTGCATTTTGCTTGTTATGACTGTTCAGTTGTAACACACTTTTCCTTCTGATAGCTCTGCATGGTATGTAAATACAACTCTCCCTTGTTTAAGTAAGCTGGCACTAACAGAACAAGTCGAGGAACTGCTCGTATAAGAGGAGGCAGCTGTCCATGCCAATAGTGCCATTTTCCAAACAAAGCCTTGTGTCCAATCAGAAGGACAACTGCAAAGACACTCATCAGCAAAGCAGAAAAGAAGGTGCTAACAAACAGCAGCAGTTGCCACAGTCTTATACTTAAACCTGAATGTCCACATATATTTTAGATACACAAAGCAAGCTAGAGTTGAACAGCACTATACAACTAATGTTAAAAAATATGATGATGATTATTATTAACAATAAACAATTAAATAAATAAATAAATAAATAACCAAACAAACAACATAAATAAAACCTTCGAGGCAAAAAAAAAAATCACACATCAGCCCCTCAATAACACTACAAATAAACAACATGCTCAATGACAAAAGGCTAGGCCTAACCCTAGGCTAGGTAAGGACTCCAGATATTTTGTCTCAGTATCACTCATGCTCTGATCAAACCAAAAATCAGACACTAGCTGCATGTTGGGCTTCTTTTCTCACGAAGTCTCATCTTTTAGTCATCTCCACGCAGTGTACAGACCAGCGTTTTTGTTTTTTTGGTCAAAATGGATCTTCTGAATACTGAGCAGTTACATTTCAGATAATGGATGTGAATCCTTTTATATTCCCAACTCGAAAACATAGGCAAGCAAGAAAGGGAGCAAAAACCACAATAAACCAAATGCCTGATGTCAATGCCTGAGACTTAGGTTAATCGAACAAATCATGAACCTACATGCAAATCTTTTCAAGTGCTGAACAGAAGATAAAGAAAACTGGTGAACTTGGGCTTTAATTGTTCATGAGTTTATAGTATTCTCTACATGCAACAGCAGCAAAGCAACCCAATGCAAAAAGTGTGTGAAAGCTAAACATAACTCAATACAGTTCAAGATGAATACTAGAGTTGTACAAGATGATATGGTACATATTGACACCCAAGGCTTACTGAGTGGGGAGCAAAGGATAGCTCGTCTGGTCTGATCCCAAGGAGAGCTATTGTTCTGTTGTCTTAAACATTGTTGCAGATCAAGTACACCCATTCATGGCAACAGTATTTCTTAATGGCCTGTTTCACCTGGATAATCTTCCCATGATTCAGTATTGTATGAACAGTTTTATTTTAATTGGAAAAAGTGATGCAGTGATGAGTAGGGAAAGCTAATGATGCATTTTTCACCTGTGTGACAAAAACTGAGAAAAGCATGACAAAAACACTTTTGTACTAAGTTTAAACATTATTTATACATACACACACACACACACACACACACACACACACACACACACACAAAAAAACCCAGACAGGTGTGTGGTATTGGACTTGACTAAACAGAGATGCCTGCAATGATACAGCTGTGACTTTCTTCCAGTTTTTGCCCAATGCATGCTGTTTTGAATCCATAAATACTGATACTTAGGGATTTAATGAAGTTTTTAAAAAAAAACTTCTATTAACATGCAGTTTATACATCAGCTCCAGTCTCAAAGAGGCTCAACCCTGCAGCCCAGCACTGTTTTAATACACTTTATTCCATTACTGAAGCTAATGAGTTGAACCAAGTGTTGAGAGTGGAAAAACCCAAGCTGCTTAGTGTTATGGCCCTCCAGGACTAGAAGTGTATAGTTGTGGCCTGATGATAATGCAATTTTACTTAATTTTACAGTGCCTTAATGACTAACAAGCTAAAGGCATTCAGCAGTTGGCTCACATGTTTAATTGGAATTTTAATTAAACTGTCTGCCTACTTGATAACTAGGTACTATTTGCACATTTGTAACATACTGCATGTGGGGAGAGTTTAAGCACCATTTAGTAAAACATCCAACATTATATAGCACAATGCACCCAAGGGCTGTACTTGTATTTTATGGAGTTGTATTAGCCAGTGATATATCTACATTTACTTAATTAACTAGAAAATTCAGTGCTTATGGTAAATATTGCGATCATTCTGTGGCTCTACTTGTAATTACTTTGTATTGCATGTAATTCTCAGTTCCATAAAACATTTTATTTTTTAATGTTTTAAAGTGCATCTATGTGAAAGATACATTAGTTTATGATACTTGTAAGTATAGGCATAACTTGCTGTAGATGCATCCTAACCACTCTTGGATATTGCCACTTTTTCTTTTAATGAATATGCTTAATCTGTTACTAATACTTTCTAAAAAGAACACACAACCTGTAATATACTACTCATTTATTTAAAAATATTACAACATACACCGATCAGCCATAACATTATGACCATTAACATTATGACCATAATATTGTACTGGTCCACCTTCTGCTGCCAAAACAGCCCTGACCCGTCGAGGCATAGACTCCACTAGATCCCGGAAGGTGTGATGTGGTATCTGGCAACAAGATGTTAGCAGCAGATCCTTTAAGTCCTGTATGTTGCAAGGTTGGGCCTCCATGGATCAGACTTGTTTGTCCAGCACATTCCACAGATGCTCGATTGGATTAAGATCTGGGGAATTTGGAGGCCAAGTCACAGGCATCAGGGAATACTGTTTCCATGAAAGGGTGTACTTGGTCTGCAACAATGCTTAGGTAGGTGGTACATGGTAAGTAACATCCATATGGATGGCCGGACCCAAGGTTTCCGAGCAGAACATTGCCCAAAGCATGACACTGCCTCCGCTGGCTTGTCTTTTTCCAATAGTGCATTCTGGTGCCATGTGTTCCCCAGGTAAGCTATGAACACGCACCAGGCCGTCCACGTGATGTAAAAGAAAACGTGATTCATCAGACCAGGTCACCTTCTTCCATTGCTCCATGGTCCAGTTCTGATGTTTTTTAACCCTGGGCCATCCTAAACCCCGGATAAACGGAATCCTGGGTTATCTATAATCAGGTTTCACACTGCTCATACTATTCCCAGGATTAACAGTTAATCCCAGGTATTCATTAACAGACTTTTCACACTGTACATTCCTAAAACCCAGGTTAATGTTCTTATTTGCATATTTGCGGTGTCACTGTCACTGATTGGACGAACAGCAGGCAACCTGTTTATGCGGCTTTTCCCGCGTCTTGTCGGTTATTTAAAAAAATTCTGTAAGAATAACACCGTCTCATCACTCCAGTTCACACGCTTTCCGTCTTTTGACATTTTCTTACTTTCTCACCAGCTGCTGTTTACACAACGTGTGTTTCCTGTTACTGACGTGACATGAGCCTTGCTGCTCAATTTGGCTGTCTGTTGCCAAGTGTCCAGCAGCAAAATGTAAACACTGCTCCGTTTCACACTGAACAAACTTAGCACCGCAATGCGGGGTTAACACCACAAATGCAGTGCTAACCCTGCTCTGGAGCAGGGCTCCATAACCCCAGGTAAAATCTAGTCACAGGTGTGAAACGTTTCTTTACCCGGGGTCAAAAGTGGTGTTTAGAACGGTAATAACCCAGGGTTGAGCGTAGTGTGAAAAGCACTCTTCAGTCCTTTCTTTGCCCATCTAAAGGCAGCATTTAGGCAACAAAAACCACAACACCAAAAAATGACAGATTCCCAAAGCATCCATTTTAGTGAGTTTTTACTGAACATTTTACAATGTTTTTAAAAGCTGTTTTTTTTACAAGTAAAAATTAGGTGGGAGTTCAGAGACGTTTGTCTACACAGTTAACACAGATGGCCTCCTTTATTCCCTATCACCCATGTTGTCTTTTTCCGTCTAGAATGTGTATGGCATTCCTACGGTGTGATCTGGCCATCCATCACCTACTTACAGTGCAGTCCTGATATGTTTAATTTCACCCTACTACAGCTCCAGACCACATTGTCAATCTCATGCCACAAATCACAGGCAGTGTTTAAGTAGTAGTTATTGCCCACAAAGTACATTGGATGGGAAATAAACAACTTCATTCAGTGTCATTTCTGATGATAGGGTTGTGGATATTGTTCATATTTTTATCTTTGTCAATAACTTGGACTCTATTGGTTTAAACACATCAATACTGGACACTGTAATGTGTTCATGTGACACCAAAACATTCCTGAATATCTACATCTACAGAGACCTGTTTACTGAGCTCAATGCAGACCTGGCTGAACAGAGTTGCTCCAGCCAATCAGAAGTGACCAGGATCTTGAACATGTGCGTTGATTTAGGGCTCGCTTCACTCCTGTTGCTTCGATTCTACTCTGATCCCCCCCCCCCCCCCCCCAATCACTCTCCCCACCCACAGCATATTGCTCCTCCTGTTGCTGTAGATCATAGACAATAACTGTTGGTGAGAGCACAGGGTAAGTGGTACATGGCGATATTCACAGTTACTGCTGCCTTCCTTTTAACAGAGTCGGCGTGATGAAAGCATTCAAAACAATTACATGAAGAATATCTGGTGGTATAACACTAATATTAAGACAATACGGCGAGCGTCAGACATGTACTAGTATTTGTATGGTAAAGAAAGTTACCCAAGACGTTCATTGACCAGTATTGTGTGTTAGTCAGCAGAAACAAGTTGAGCTTGATAAGAGTTATAGCTAAAAATGAAGGACAATCGTATAGAATCAGTAAATCAATAAGTCTTGCTTCAGACTTGCTTCAGGCTGTGTCCATGGAGATAATCTACAATGCTCAATTTGGGTTTGATGACTTGTTACATTTTATTATCTATTTACTCTAAACACGTCATGCAAATGAATGTGTCCAGCCAGGATTTTGCGTGTTTGTATCTTTTTATCCAAGTTTGAGAAATTGTCCATCATATCAATAAAGCCCAATTTTAATATCAGCTTAGCAAAGTTTCACTCCATGACCTTTTAGCTCATTTAAAGCAAGTTCTAAATAAAATGCCATAAACAGTGATTAACAGAACTATAGTGTGAGGAAAATTTGATATTAGCCCATGCCTTCAAACACAATTTTTTACCTCATGATCCATACAAGTGTCAGCTACTCATGTCCATATGAATGCTGTATATAGTGAAGTCTATGTGCTATACTAGCTAGCCTTTTACATTTGATCCGTTTTGGTCTTTCAGTTGCAGGAAAATTGCTTTTTGGTGTTGAATGATGACACAGAAATACCCAGAAACATCTAAACCATTTCCTGTGAAGTCATTAGTAAGCTTACTCCTCTGGTTAAATACATATTAATGTATTGACTTATGAGCTACATGGGACAACTTTAGTGCATGTACAGGATATTAGTTAATTGAATTAGTTAGATTGATAAATATGACTGGACCAGCAGTGTTCCAGGAGTGCTGAGAACACTGGTAAGTTTCACTGCTTGTATCAAACTGCTCGTCTGTGTTTCCTGCATAAACTTCCATTTCTAGCAATAGATGGGTACATTTATGATGGGCTGTCAGTCAGTCTGTGCGTTGGCATGGCAACATTTAGTGGTCTATCTAGTTGTGGCTTTTTAGGAAATGCTTTTGTTAACCAAAATATTTGGCCATGCTGTGTCGAAAGTCAGTTACTCATTATGATTTTTTTTTTTGTTTATAGAAATGTTGTATAAAAGCAGTCAAATTTGTGATTAACTGCAGCCTCAAATCCTGATATTCAGTACTTAAATATATTCAGTATTCAAATACTGATATTCAGTACAACAGCACTCTTACACTAACAGCTTGTTAGTGGCTTGTTGGCAGCTTGTTGAGAGGCTTACATGATTTCCCTTTTAATTTCAGACAAACACAGCTAAATGACCTGAAAGAAATGCATTCACAATTTTTTTTGCATAGACGGTACAGGTTTTATACATTAGGTTTTAACAATAAGATCAGACCAAAAGAAACAGTATGTCAGTAATGTCTTATTAAAAAGTACAGTGCACTACTCTGACAGGCAGTTTTGACTTGTACACTTATTCTATTGGATTGGATAGAATCAACAAGGATTACTGGGAGGGTAATGGCCCTCTGCTTCATGGTGGGCTGCATCACACACACTGTCGTTGATTATTTTCTATAACAACGTGCCCTGCCGTGTTTAATTCCTTGCGTTGAGCCAGTGTTGAGTTTGGAAGGACTCTGCAAACTATACGCTAAACACTAGGCAATTTTGGAGCAATTTCTTCTTGCACAAGGGAAACAAGTCTATCTGTCGGAACCTTGTGTCAAGTCGGACCAGCTGTTCCAAGCAGCCTCCCCATGACGTTAATTGAATTGCCAACTAATCCTTTGAAGAATGCATTTGTATTCTGGAATTCCTTAGGCCCTCCTGAAATAGAGCATTACTCGATGTGGGATCAGACTAACTTTAATACAACGTGACAAGCTTTGAGCACATGCTGCCCATGTCACAGCAGAAAATGGGGAATGCACAACAGTTGTTGCATAGCCAGAAAAGCACCTGGGATCACTAAAGTAGCAGAGAATAACTGGTCATGGACATCAAAGCTGTCAAAATCTGTACTGTCTACCAAACGAAGAAGTGCACCAAGAAACGGAGAAAAAATAGCATTGACATAAGTCTTATTGCAAGCAGATGTCTTCTTTAAAAAAGCCCATTGTCTGAAATCTTCATAAGCAATGACAAAAGCTGTGTTACAGCACATTCCCTTTCATTTTTATGATTCTGTTCCCTTAATTTTTTTAATTGCACTGGAGTTCTAGAGGCATAAAAATACTCATCTGGAATATAAATTGTAGTGTTCTGGTGTAGAGAATGATGCAAGAGGTTGGATATTTTCTCTGTCCGTCCCTGCTCAACTGTAATCCGCCCAAATCTTTGCTCTCAGGTGTCTGCATAGCAAGTGACACAGGCCCGACCTGACACTGCCTAAAATTACGCCGCATGTTATTAAGAGTGCCGAGGCTGCTGTGTTCCTGTCATATCAAGAGTCTTGCCATTCAAGGGAACATATCTTGACTGGCCTTGAGCGACCACCAAAAGAGCCTAAACTACAGAGTTGATAAGCTCTGCTGTGTGAAAAAAATTTGAAGTCACACCACTTACACAAATTCTCACAATAAAATCCATCATATGTCTTCACAAGTATTTTAAGAACAAAATGAATCACAGTACTGTTCAAATTAATGATTTTTATCTTAAAAATTCACCAACACAGCAGTGTGTATAGGGCAGACAGGCTCTCTACATGACCTCTAGCATGACTGCATGCTGTAGTGCTACTCATAGCTGCAGCTGTCTGTCCAACTCACTGACCCCACATCGCAGGCATTCACATTCAGGAATGTCTTTTTCTTTTCCTGCTAGGGTTATCAATACAAATAAGGGCTTTTCCATTTTAGCCACAGGTTAACACATGCCTCTGCAATTACACAAATTCTACACACCTATCAGAGAGTCTACTAAATGTATTGTGTTACAAAATTCATCTTTTGAGACTGAACAATCATGCCAATCATCACTAATCAGCACACAGTGGGAGATCCATCAATCCAATTTTCTGTGGGTTTAAAATATTTTAACAACTCATTCCATGGGCTAGACTTAGTCCAAGGTAACATACAGAAAGTATTTCTTTCCACAATGCAAAAGATTTCACAGATCTCATCCTACCACACACCCTGAAGCCAGAAGCCAGAGGCAGCCGGTTCTTCAGCAGCCTCTTGTGGCAACACAGAAGAACATAAAGTTCTTCAAGTTCAACTGTCAAGTACTGAAGATTATCTTCATTTAAAAACAAACAAACAAACAAACAAACAAACAAACAAAGCAAACACCTGACTACTATGTGGCACTCTATTCTAGAATTATACTTAGCATTTACTGGTGCACAAAATAAACTCTTTCTATATATTTTTCCAATATCATTACACAATAAAGTCTGAGAGAAACATGATTTTTTTTTTACCTTTTTTACGCTGACGGAGCGTCTCAGCACCCTGCTGTGTGGTCCTGCTCTGCTGAAACTCCCAGATGGCAGTGCGGCTGAGGGGGGGCTACAGGGAGCACTCAGAGATGCAGAAGTCCTCTCGGTCACATTACAGTTTGAGGCAATGTTGTTGTTTTGACTAAAATTACTGGTGCCCTTTTCAAACTCAAGCTCATCTCCATTCTTGATCTTTCTGAGGTAGTCTTTAAGCATCTCCTGGATGCTTGGCTCACTCAACCAATTCAGAAAGAGCTCGTCTACTTTCATCTTCAGGACCGGCTGCAATCCTTGCGGTGAAGGCATTTTTTCCATCAAGTTTTCCCTTGCAAGTGTCAACTAAAACATCTAGAAACAGAGAGGGAAATAGTTTTTTCCACTGGTACTTCACAATAGTCTAGTTTACACATTTGTATGATTGTGCAGCCAAAAAATATAGTAATATTGACCTTTAGCCATACATGCACAGAGATCTTCATTTATTTATTTATGAACTCTTCTTACTCATAATCAAAAGCAATAACTCTTTAATAACATTAAAGCCCCCATGAAATTGATTGAGAGCAGTGATTATATTCAGTACTTTAGAAGTCATAGTGCTGGTGTGTTGCAGCACTTGCTTGATTTACACAAGAGCTTTTGAGGTACACCATGCCAGGCCCAACCTGAGACTAAACAAATTTGACAGTGGCTTAAGAGCAAAGAGTTTAACAAGAGCCATTTTCAAGAATTTCTCTGTGGAGGATTTGTCACCGCCACCTTCAGCCAAGTCTGTCAGCTTTAACAATGATGAAATCCTAAACAAGATGTCATAGGATGTTGAAGTCACATCACACATGTTTGAGCCACAGGCAACCATAAGCAGTGCCGATGGTGATTTAGAACCGTAGGGTCATCACCAGGAGGCATCTGACTTGACTGAATAGCAGTCTCATAATGGAGAAGGCCTGATGTAGTATAACTATTGTACAAAGACAGAATAACAACCTCGATCAGTATGAGGAATCAAGACACTGAGCAGCCCCAAGTGGTTCAAACTTTTCCTGCGAAAAGTGCTTGTCACATAACTGTCTACTCCATCTTTAAAATGAAAAAACAAAAACAAAAAAACAACTGTAGTGTGCCCAGACCTACAGCCAAAAATGAATGGATGATGCTTGTTTTTGCTTGTTACCTACCTGCAAGGCCCATGGTAGGGAGTGGGCGGAGCATATACACTCTAGAAAGCATTTAATTGGACGAGCTCAAAACTAGCACAGTACGAGTCTTTTAAACAAATATAAATCATTTTCCTAAGTGATAAACTATAGAATTAACACAAGCATTTCTTAAAACGTTTTCGTACGTTTATAACAAGTCATAAAACATTGATTCAGAGACATTCTCGTGCTTCATTCCATGCAGTGAAAAACTAGCTGCAGTTTTCCAGTGATACTTCGCTATAAACACGCTTGCTTGACCACATCAGTCCTCTGCACGTCCAGACATACACACAATAATTTGATGTGTACATAGTTGCAATGCCTGTAGGTAGGAATACTCGATAGATAGAAAACTAGCTCCATAACACTAGCAGAAATAAAGTGCAGCCACACAGGTGCCATCTAGTTTAACTTTCTTTCTCCACAAACGGAGCACTAAAAGGTAACAAATGAACAAAATTTAGTTGCGAAGCGGCTGCAGTGACGCAGAAAGATCAAATAACGCTAAAGTTATATAACACTAGTTCAATATGCCTTCAAAGGTTTAACGGCAGCTAGTTAGCTGATTAGCTATGGCCTTGCCTTGATACAAAGTTTGACGTCTCTCACCAATCTTATTTACTACACAGCACACTGCTTCGGAGTTATAATCCGCATAACACATGTCCCCTGCTTGTGAAAATGCATATAAAAGAAGATTTGCATGAACTCACCCGCATTGTAAATTCATACAGAAGACGCTTAACACACTTCACCGGGGTTTACTTTGAATCAAACTCTCGTTTCCCGGGTGACTGGGAAAGCCTTTTCTCGCGAGACTTTTCGTGCACTGGCGGCAAAAAGGAAGTTACATGAACATTAAACAAGTGTGTTAGCCGTGCTACAGGACACGATTATACTACAAATAATTCCTGTTCATTTTTTATGAATTGTCCTATATAATAATAATAATAATAATAATAATAATAATAATAATAATAATAATAATAATAATAATAATAATAATAATAATTATTATTATTATTATTATTATTATTATTATTATTATTATTATTATTAATCACCACCAAGTCCCAAAACATGCAGAAGGCATTGTTAAACTGCAGTTGATGTTGAAAACTTAAAAAACATAGATGATTTTTTCAATGTCAAACACTCTGCATCTAAAATGAAGACATTTGTTTAAAATTTTAAATATAAATGCAGAAAATGTAGGCTAAAATACTACTACTATGAACAACAACAACAACAATAATAAAATAAATAAAAATTATCATTTAGACTGCATTTCAAATAAAATTACAATATAATATTAACATCATACTATAGGCCTAGCTAAACACGGGAAAAGTGTCAAAATGAATTGAAAGAAGAGAAAGTAAAAGTTAATCATGAGGATTTAGTTAAATCCTGACTACATCCTGTATAATGGCAAAACTATCCGTCCATCCATTCATACACTATATATATATATATATATATATATATATATATATATATATATATATACATAGTGTATGAATGGATGTACAGATAGTAACACACTATATATATATATATATATAGTGTGTGTTAATCTTTGTCATCACAGTAGCATTTTGAAATGTTCCCTCCAATAGCATATTTGCTAAAACTCTTTAATAGTGGTGAAATATATGCGTGCATTCTGTTGAACATTGCACAAAAACCACCCACACAACCTCTGATTATTAATAAAAGTACAAAGACCAAATCAAATTCACTTTAAAAAACATTTAAATTCACATTTCACAGAGCTAATGTGAGCCACAGTGGGGAGAGTGTTTCACAATACTTCAATTGCTCTCAGATGTTTGTACTCTCCATTTGAAATTACAATTGGGAGAGCATACAATTCTTTTGCCTTTGGGGATTTTGTATGATATCAATGTTAAACGTGAAGTATAGAACTAACATGAAAATTGCATTACCCAAACGCAGTGGATTCAAACAGCAAGTATGATCACGTTCAGTTTCACTGTACTGAACAATGAAATATCTAATAGTCTTTTCATAAGCAAAATAGCGGGGGGAAGCATTGACCTGCAGGGGTCATACTTTACCAGGGTTCTATAAACACACACACACACACACACACACACACACACACACACACACACACACACACACACACACACAGAGCAATCACAACTCTTTTAAGATTTTAAGAATTTGCCAATTTTTTTTTTCATTCCCGAATTAAACAGGGTCCATCTCTGCACTGGATAAAGCAGAGAGAGTGTAGAGGAAGGGCTATGATTTTTTTTTCACTAAGGAGATTTGCACCATTCTAATATACTGCATGGAGTGGCAAAAAACCAAAACAACCCAAAAACGATTCTAATATATAAATCCTTCTTCACTCACTAATATCTTTCAGATATCTGTGTTTGAAATGATGTAGAGTTCTGTTGCTATAGTACTGCTGTAACAAAATATTTCCCTGTTTAGCTCACAGAGGCAATTGATTTTGTCTTGCAACAAGACAGAAAACATATGCACATCATTATGTGCATATTCCTTTTATTGTTTTATTTAGTCACATTGAATTATTGAGGTCAGGCAGCATGTCTTCAATATTAACTAAAGAACGTTCAGGCTTTTTTTTAATGATGTGTTATTAGCTGCATTTAAGAGCAGATAAACTTGTTTGCTCTTAAGATTAAAAGCAATGGGCATTACATCACAGCACAAATTATTTCATGCATCAACTAAATTGCCCCTTAAATTGTTTCCCTACAAAAATGAGTAACCAAAAATGTGTTTCATCTATTAATTGACTTGAGATTTCGATCTTGTCTCAAATGGCTTGTACATGGGAACAAAATTCGCTTTCAGTGTTCTTTAAATTGGAAAATGTTCGTCTGGACAAAGCCACTCTCCGCTCCCATATGCATGTTTGTGCACCCTGTGAACATGAAAATGAAAAAACATTTCCGAGCCCTTTTAGTGTTTCCATTCTATGTCTTTGGTTAAAAGAGGTTATTTGTTATCACCCCAGACCTCACCTTTGAAAACACACTGCAACGTTGTTTCATTTTAGCTAACTGAATTTCATCATTCATTTTACATTACATTATCTAAAGCTCTTGCACAGGGAGCTTTGCTTGCTGTCGAGATGCCGCTGTTGCTTCAAGAACTGTTTGAATAATTCAGAAAAAAGCAGGAGAAGATTAGAAGGCATTAGACTTGACTGGATGAGGAACCAGTCCTACAAGTCCCATCTCGGTTATGTAGGAATGTCTGCACAGACAGAGGATGATGCTTCTGTGTGTAATGCCATTGTTGTGCTCAGTGATATTAAGATGATGATAGAGCTTAAAAACACTTTCATAAAATACGACCCTTATCAAACTGCAAAAAAAAATAGTTTTATCAAACAAGATTCCTGAAACAGAATGACATAATAGTGCACTAATAAGTACAAATTATATAATAAACAAGTAATTTAAAAAAGATTTATAATTGGACAAAATTGTATAAACCACACAATCAAATCATTAAGTCAATATCAAATGTTAGTCTTTAATAAATCTTTTAGTCTTTTAGAATGTCACAACTAAAACTTTAATGCTCAAAATATTTAATATAATGTTCATTTTCAGTTCATGATATTAGGACCGGGATCATTTAAAATTCATCTTAGTTTTAAATCATGCGTTCTTGAACAATAAGCATAAATAAAAAACAGCATATTTGTAGTTTTTAATGGAAAAACTCATCAGTCTGATGAGTGAAATAGAAATACAGGTAAAAACAGGACAGTGGGAGATTTAAGGATGCTGATATAATGTATTGAGGTCTTAATTCAGTAATCCTCCTGAGAGGTGAACTGGTAAGAGTTCACAATGCTCTGTTAACAGTCATTCTTTAGCTTTGATTGATATGCTTGGTGGAAAATGTTGCACTAAAATAAACAGTCTCCTTTTTCATTCCAGACTTTAATTCAGGCATGTGGCCAGTAAACTGAAGTAAAAATCTGATGTAAAAATTGACCACTGGAATTTGGACACAAGCAAAGAACAGGAAATTAGTACAGTTAAAGTGGCAATTAAAACACTAATTGTCAAACAGCATTGTTGTTCAAAGAAAGAACGAGATGAATTACCATCAGCAGTATTTACACATTAGCTGCATGGCCAATTCCTGATAAAAATCCTTTCATTTGAGCCGAATATGCTATTATTTTCAACATAAGACCTTAATGGATCTGGAAATAAATTACACATTAAAAAGTATTTTTCTTTTTTCTTTCTTTTATATATATATATATATATATATATATATATATATATATATATATATATATATATATATATAGGGCATGACAAGACATTAGAACATTGGAGTCTATTAAACAGAGCTGTGATGCTCTAAACATGAGAAACATTATCGTTTTCTGTTCTAAAGATTGTCATTTTGGACCCATGAAACAGTCTGATCTAATCTGGGAGAGTCTTTACTCTTCTAATAGCATGTGCAGATTCACCTGAACTTGGTTCTGTGTACAGTGTAACCTTCAAGCTTTCTGCTCAGCTATTCCACACATGACTAAAGTTCTGTAGAGGAATCTACACTGTTGTAAGGTTGAGTAACAATCACTGGAAGTCTTCACTTGCCAACATATTCAACCAGATCTAACGTGAGTTTGCCGGCTGTATGTTTGGCATGGACATCACATGGTCTAAGAGAGATGACCTGTGTGTCCAGCCTGTGTGTTTTACCTTGGTTAGGAAACACAAAGACCTGCCGCTTGCAGTAATGAGGCAGTGTGCTGGTTCTTTCAAACTTGTAAAGTGTTTTCATGTATAAACATAACAAACATGGCAAGGAGCATGGCTAACCATGTGGTCAAGCTAAACATAGCAATTACCGAACACATACACAAGCCATCTTTTCATCAAAGCCTAAGAGATTCTCCTACTACTCCATCAAAACATCTCAGGCAAAGTTTTGTTTGAGGTTTTTAGGCGTCCAGCAAAATCTCCTCTGTGCCCATGCCATCTTGTCATGTGAGGAAGCTTCTGCTTTATATGCGCTGAAAAGGACACACACTTTTCACATCAAGGGGAGGCCCGTGCCTTGGCAGAGGCTCCTGGAAAACAGATGAAAACGAGCCACCTAGTCAGACAGAATCAATGAAAAGCAATTACATTAGCAGGCTGGGGAGCACTGTGGACTATCTGTGTAGCATAGACACGTGCAGCACTGATCCCCCTCCTCTCCACTATCTCTGCTGCCAACGGCCTCCACAGCAGACCTGCTACTGAAGAAGCCACACACACACACACCACCATGGAAATATCTAAAGCACTGCATACTTTTGTGATCGAGAGACTTGCAGACACGTGTGTGTCCTGAAGTCCTCCATCTTTTGTTATTATTAATCAATTTCAAAGCATGATGTTTCCACTACGCTAAGTGGCTGCAGGAATTAAGCAATTCTTATTGCATCTGAGTCAAAACTGAAGGAGTGGGCTGTACAAATAAATATTTAGAATTGCAACGTGTTTACTCATTTCTGTCTGCTTTTTTTTTTACTGAAGCAAATAAAATCTTGTTTGCGCAGAGATGGAAATATACACCACGTAATATGACTGGTGTGAAGCTAAGCTGTAATAATACTGGGAGATGTAAAACAAGCCAACAGCGACTGGTAACCTTTGCGGCTAGTGCCTAAGACAAATGGCCTCTTATATGCATATTATTTACAGAGGCAGCTTGCTGTAAGAACTAATGCAGGAAATACCAAAAATCACAGCACAGCTTCACTTCAGTGAGAAACTGCAAATGCGTACTTTGCCTGATAGATGGCAGCACATCATGCTCAGAATGATGCACACTGCATTCTACGCAGGCCTTTTCAATGGGAGTCAGACTAAAAGATTTGAGTCAATAATGCTTCCAGACACCAAGGTTATGAAAGCAAAGCAACAAAGAAATTGCACCTGACAAAATGTTTTGAAGTTTGAAATAGCCAGCTCGCCTTTAAATGTTTCTGCAAATACAGAATTAAAATGCCCATTGTCAAAGGAGTTGTGTACACTCACACAAATGTGAAAGTGCATCAAAATCATTCAAAAACATCTATGAAAGTATAATTCCAACAACCATTATTATAAAATATTCTTTTGGGTCCAGTAACAAAATGAAAGCATAGTTTCAGTCGATTCTAGTCAACACAAATCCGTCTCGAACAATAAGGGGCTCCTTGTACAAGATGAGGTTACTAGCTGTCTGCAGGTGCTGAAATGAAAACATGGAGATTGCAGTATTGTCTCGCTCGAACGCGATGCTCAACCCTTTTTTCAGCATAGATCAGAAAATTTTGTTATGCCGTTGGCACTTAATTAAAGTTTCAGTTCTAAAATATTTTGATTATGAAATGAATTTGTTTAGATCATAATGTACCAAAGACGGTCACACAAACTGTAATAATCACAGATGTCATTTAAATGTATTGGACATGTTTTATGTTAAATTTATATTTTAATCTGATTTAATGAACTCTTATTATGTCATGATAACAATTTCATGATTGTTCCTATTTGTTAATGTGTATAAAAATCTGAGTGCAATATCATTGTGTGTGTGTTTGTGTGTGTGTGTGTGTGTGTGTGTGTGTGTGTGTGTCTTATATCCAGGAATCCAGTGACCAAATAGGCTTTTATTATGATGTCAGCACGCCACTTAAACAGCATTCAATATCTCAAGAGCAGCAGTTAGTGGGACGTCAATAAAATAATACGCTACAACACTAAACGCCCATTGCTCATACTCATGCAGTTCATTTGCTCATTGATTTATTGATATGTTGCTGCTTAATGCAATTAAACAGCAGTGATTAAGAGTGCTGAAAAACAGGTTGTTTGTGTGTTGCTGTTTTGCCCTGAGGAACATCTATTTGCCTGAACGGCCGAGCCTTCAGCACGGACCCGCTCCCCTCCTGCTCTTCCCCTCAGTCATTCTTCAGCATGATTACCATGTGATGGACCAGACCCTGTTGTTATGGCAGCCTGTCACACACAGCAGGCTGGCTCTTCATACAGGCAATTTCACACTGTGTACAAGTTCAGAGAATCATGTATTATAGCTACACTCACACACGCTATGAAATAGTAATTTGTATTTGTAATATTTTTTATGCTGTCATTAATAAACAGTGACGTAACCTGACACACCTGAGCAGCACCTGAGTGGGAGGCTTTTTCGCTCAGAATAGTGTAGCAGCAGGACAGCTACAAAATTAAGAACAATACCTCTTGAAGCTTCAGTAAGGCTATTACCTGTAAGCCTTTTTAGAAGACGTACACAAACACACCTATCTTTTATTATTTACATTAAAATGATATTGTGAGAACTAAGCTAGAGCATCAGACTTACAGGAATAGACACAGTCTAAAAACATCCAAATGTGAATTAAAAACAGGAATACAATGTCCATGTTGAAAATATAGAGGTTCCTATGTGATATGTTTGAAAGATTTCTGAGCCGTGTTATCGGTTGTACTCCCTCAGCAGCACAACACAACCCCTCCTGCTTTTTAATTCATGCAAAATGGAAGGAAAACCTTCTTAGCAATATGCAGATTCTTATGCAAAGCACTGTTACCTATGGTGCATGGACGGCAGCATTCAGCTTTGATCTGTGTTTCTGACACTCCAACTAGAAAGAAGAAAAGAACTTACCAACTGTAAAGGCCCTTAATTGAAGTTAACATAAAAGAAGATACATGGTGTTAATTGGTCTACGCTAAGAATAATTCAGGCCTTAGAGACTACTGTCCCTTTCTGGCCCCCCTGCCAAAGTGTCAAGATTTACATCTTTAATTCAAGATTTCCCTGTATTATTTACCCCTCAGAAAGATAGGAATCACTTCATTTTAAAGTCTAATAAATACCACTTTTTTTCTAGCCAATGAATATCAATTTCCTTTAGAGAGTAGAAACACATCATGCTTATTCTTTTATATGTCTATAAACAAAACCTTCAATTCAGATTTAGTCCTGTTAGTCCAAAAGAAGCCTTTAGAACGAAATGCAGAAAAACATTAAAGATGAAAACAAAAACACACATCCTTGAAAAATAAATTGCCATCCTTTTAAACATGAATCAGCTTTTAAAACATTTTATTAGATCTGTAGCAATTCTATACATATCCAAACAATGCTTAAGGCTAAGGGTAAAATCAATGCAAATCTTGTAATGAATACACTTTGCAAAACACCAAAAGTGGCCAAGTATATAATGGGCTTTTAGTGTGTTTTCCATTTTAGTGCTGCACTAAAAAAAATTCTCTTGTAAGTATGTAAGACATTTAAATTCTACTTCGGCAGACCAGAGAGGCCGCTAAGGAAAGGTAAGGCACCAGTTGGGCCGAAATGCGTCTCAGTCAGAAGTAAAGCAATTTCAAGCCCGCACCTCTTGCGTGACCTTTCATTATCCCGGGCTGCTTGCTGGCTCCTCGAGCACAGAACACGTGGCTCCACACTGAACATGATAGATGGGACAGTGGGGAACGCTGGACAACACAAGCATTTAGGGAGGCAGTGAAACACATATTACCACTAATACCCTACAACACAAGTGCTTATCTCACATGGATAACCGAGCACAAAACACATCCACCACCCCCTTCACCCTTCCCCCTCACACACCCCAAACAGAATCCAGTGAAAGTAAGCATGCTTCAGCCTCAGCCGGGCTCCTCTCCCTCCTCTAAGGATTTCTCAGTGGAGATTGAAACATCAGTTCTGATTTGGTGGTGCTTTGAGGCAGCATTTCAGCATGGATTCAGTAGATTAAGCATCCATAAGCTGTTTATGTAAACACAGATCTTCTCCTTTTCTGCTTTATTCCTTTGTTTTTGTTGTTTTATTTGCAAGCAATTTTAAATTATTTTATTTCGAGGTTGCATTGTTCATTGTTTGGCTTAAAGTACTCAATTCAGTGTTAAAAATGACTGGATATGAAAACCTGCAGGGACAAATTAATTAAAAAAAGAGAGAATCTAATTAACATTCTGCCATGGCTTAAAAGTTGAATGTTATTAGAGCTGCGATCATCAGCCTGATGAAAAGAGCAACATGACAGCGAAATCAGAATTCAAAGAGCTGTGGATAATGTACACACAGATCAAAAGAATAAACAGTGGGGAAAAAAATAATGGCAAAGAAGTTTAATTTCCTCGCAAGAATGAAAACAAAAGCTTTAGGAGAATGTGCTCTCACAAACAACAAAGTTGTCGACAACAAGCTCTAATACTGCCAATTAAGAGATGTCACAGTCTGCCACTAGAGAACTTGCTCTCACATGGCCTACATTCACCATATCACCTGCTAGGCTGCCTGGAACGCAAACACAAACTGTACACAAATATACTCATAATTCAGTTGAAGGCAAATGTGCAAGAAAAGAACAGGTGAAGCCTTTTTCCCATCTCAACTTTATTTTTATAAGCTTGCTAATCTGCTCTGTGTTGCATGAGCGTCAATCCTAGTGCTGTGTATTTAATGCATATTAGCATTCGTCCTCACTATACAACTGGGTGCCTAAGATGATGTAATTATTGTTCATTAGTGTTCATTAGTTCCAGGTCCTTCCTGGTGTGTAGCTCATGTTAAATCAACATGCATTGCTGATCTGTGATCAGGCAGGAATTTTCAGATCATAGAGAAGGCCTCGAACCACTAAGCTTCCAAAACATCTTGAGCATGGATGGAAAGTAGCTAAATGTACTCTCATTAATGTAATTAAATCATAGTGCAATAAATCATAGTGGAAACATTCAACCTCTTAGATTTACTTTTGATCAATAACACAAAGTAAAAAAAATTATAATGCTTTTGACCCAGGATAAATGTAAGACTATAAAATTGAAAGACAGTTTGTTTTTTCTAGTCCCAATCAAAATGAAGCAGTTTCTTTACACTTATGGCACCAAATTAACCAGCAGCAGCACTGTATGAGACAGCACAGTAAAATGAAGTATGAAGAACTGTGTTCACCTAAACATAGCTTACTTGGTTACTCAGATAATTGAGTTAATTATTTCCAATTGTAAATCAATTATTTATAAAATCAAGATGGATAAAATTCCAAGATGGATCTGGTTTAATGTTGCCAATCACTGCACAAATAGTGATTATTATTATTATTATTCACTATTATTCCATTTCAACGAACATGGATATTGAGGGGGGGGGCACGGTGGCTTAGTGGTTAGCACGTTTGCCTCACACCTCCAGGGTTAGGGGTTCGATTCCCGCCTCTGTCATGTGTGTGTGTGGAGTTTGCATGTTCTCCCCGTGCCTCGGGGGTTTCCTCCGGGTACTCCGGTTTCCTCCCCCAATCCAAACACATGCATGGTAGGTTGATTGGCATCTCTAAATTGTCCGTAGTGTGTGATTGCGTGAGTGAATGAGAGTGTGTGTGTGCCCTGCGATGGGTTGGCACTCCGTCCAGGGTGTATCCTGCCTTGATGCCCAATGACGCCTGAGATAGGCACAGGCACCCCGTGACCTGAGAATAGTTCGGATAAGCGGTAGACAATGAATGAATGAATGGATATTGAGTTTCAGTCAATGAAAGATGTTTTTTTTACATCTGCCCTAAACTGTGGAACAGTATTAAACAGAACAGGGATACTATTTTCAGATTATTAAAATTCTGTTCAAAATATATAGAAATATATGTTTACAGTAGCTTAAACTTACACTTAGGACTTTTTATTAAATAGACTTGACTTGTTTTTATTAGATGTACATACTAGATTATTATTACTATTACTATTACTATTATCATTATTATTATTATTATTATTATTATTATTATTATTAGTAGTAGTAGTAGTAGTAGTAGTAGTAGTAATTGTAATAACAACAGCAGCAACAACAACAACAATTACAATAATAATAATACAGCTTAAAAAAGAAGAAAAAGAGTGATGCATCATTATTTCTATAACACAAGCATTGGGTTTTTGTTGTTTACATATGTCTGTGTAAAAAAAAAAAGGTAAGATGGTTGGTCAGTTAGAGACCTTGATTTGAAGGGTCCCTTTTGATACTGAAAGCTCCACTGAGTTCTGCTGAACATATTCCATGGTTGGATGTGCACAGAATTAGGCCTTCTAATCTACTAGTCAAAAGTTATTTTCTAGGGTATGTATGGAAGGTTAAAATGTACCCCAACCCTTCAAGGACAGGGAAAAGCAAGGGAAATTAAAAAATGTCCCCATTCACTTCCTTGCCTGTTTCTCTGGCTATTCAAAATAATTCAAATTTTGGGCTGAAGAGTAAGCCTGGGCTAAAAGTCCCAAAAAGATTCACCGCACAAAGATTATCAGCTTTTTCCCCAAGTACAGATGATCTTAACTTTACAATCATTTTGGCAAGCTTGGGTCATAATTTGTAGAGGAGGATGTAAGATCTGTAGGCTAAATATATTAGAATTATTTATAATTTTTTATACAGTTACATTTAAGACAACTCAGTTTAAGGCAGTCTTGTAAAATGAAGTGAAAGTGCGTTTGGCTTGACTGTAGAGAAGATCTGTTCATGTCAGTGATCTGTTCAAGCCAGAGCTGTTGGAGCAATCGCCTTAGCTTTGGAGGTTATCTGAAAATATCGCTGCATTATTTATGATTTGGATAGATGAAGTAGCACTTCAACAGCAAGTCTTCAGCTGAATAGTCTGAATAGGATCAGTCAGCAAAATTTCACTTGAATAAGAATGAGCACTTTTACAGAAACCCTTTAAAAGCAGTTTACATGTACTTTTCTCTCTTGTTATATTTTCTTTTTAAATGCATGCTCAATAAAAAAATATTGCAGGCAATCAGCTATCATTTGGGATTAATCAATAGACTACTTCAGGTTTTGTAAGTTAGTAAACAGCTGTGTTCAGTACTACAGAACTAATCAGATCCATCACGTAGCTCTCAATACGTCTTTATATTAAGCCATTCCAGTGTAATGAGCACTACCAGAAAACATCTTGTTGCATTTGAGCAGCTGGAAAACGTGGTTCCTGTAGACAGTCAACGAACAAAACCTATATATTTAAAATAGATTTTTCTGAATTAAAATACTGTGCCTTTAATGGAAGTGAATGTTGCTTAGTTTCAGTTGCTTATTGTTGAGGTTATTGCGATGTTTATGACATTCACAATGAAGAAAAATAAGGAAGGAGGAGTGAGGTGTGTTCAATATCAGGGTGCATTTTCCAACCCCCATCACAAGAATGCAACCAGAAAATTCTACAAATGATTATTATGGTGTGTGTGTGTATGTGTGTGGGAGGGGGAGATTGTTAACAAAAGCAGAATCTCCCAGCTTGCTTTGTGCAGCTCAACTAATTGTGTAATCGTTAGCATGACTGAGCGAGCTTCTCTCAGGCACGCCAGTGGCTCTGGAGAAGACCAAAGTATAACTGAATTAATCTAATCAGAAAATAATTATGCTCACCCCGACAAGAGCTGGCTTCAATTTATCAAGGTTTCCCAGCCAAGCAGCCAGGCAGCACACAGAGATTCTCGAGCTGGTGCAGGTCCCAGGCAATCCTGAATAGCAGACCAGGCCTGCATGCTGCTGTCTGAGCAATTCTGTTATGTAAAAGTGGGGAGAAAAATGGTTCTGTCATCAATCGAGTGTGAACAGAGAGTCATGCTCTTTTGCTCATAATCCCACACGTGTGACGCACCTTCAGATTTCCCTCAGACAAAAGGTAGCACAGACATTGCATGGCTCTCAGGTTGTCACTTTTCCTAATTAGAGTCAGATATATGGACAACAGTATGGAACTTAGGGAGCATGGTTTCTCCCTCATCTGAACGGAGATTCTTCTGCCCGCGAGCCTGCTGAATCGTGACACGAGTCCCCTGTTAGGAGCTTCCCAAAGTGCATGTGAATGGATGACATCCCCCCTGTGTCTTGGGTGCACACATTGCGCTTTGGATCTGTGACACCAGCATATAGGTACACTTGACAGCTTTCAGATTGGAGCAAAGGAGAAAGAACTTTTTAAGTGAGATGGGTTAGCTGGGTAAATCTATCAAGCGGTCCATCGTGAGGGAGAGGAGGGAGCGGGGGCTTTTGAGGAGCCCTGCTGAGCAGCAAGCTTCCATGCTGTGCACATCCTCAGCTCCCTGACAGTTGTGCTCTGCCTTCACTGTAATAATGAATAAAAAGAAACTCCCTGTAGATTACATATCTTCTATGTTTTGACATTGACCTTAATACATAATTTAACCACAAAGCTTGAATAGTGGGTAACAAGATGGGAAAAGACCAGAGGAAAAACGGCAAACAGGGGTGATGCTAAGTCACAAATCAGATCCCTGCGATCCACAGTGATCCATGCAGACACCATGAGTCAAGAAAAGAGGTGGGAGGAAGTAAGAGGTAGAAAAAGTGTGTGTGAGTGAGGAAGCAGAGTGATGCTCCAGAGGGCCAGTGGAAAATACGTCTTGAGCCCCTTAAAGAGCTTGGGGAGCTGTTGAACAGCAGGAGCAGCGCTCTCGTTGCCACCTAGTTAATAATAGCTGAGATTTTCTGCTCTGAGCACTGATCTGCTGCTGGCTCCTATGTTCTCACTGAACGACAGAAAGAGACTCCATCGTCTCACTGGTTAGAGAATTCGCTGTGGTCCCTCAGTGGTTAGACTTAATGATTACATATTTGTATTGTACTGTACTGTATGTAAACACAATCAAGATGTGTGTATTTTTTTTTTTTTTTTTTTTTTTTTTTTTTTTTACTGTAGAGTGTGTGTCTGCTTGTGTGTGTATCTTTGTGTCTGTGTGGTTAGTGATATCTTTGTCTGAGATCTAGCTGATGGCCAGTGTCTACATATGACAGGAATAGCGTTATTGTAAGGGGCCTTCTTGCCAAATGGGTGTCATGATGTGGCAATGCCCTTAGACATTTGTTTCCTTTTACAGAGAAAACGAATAATATGAGATAACAGTTAACAATATTGCATATTTCTTAGTGTGTTCCTAGTTAAATATTCCAGGCTTGGAATTAATTAGACAAAGATGCTACTAATTAAATTTTTTTTTAAATAAAAAAAAGAAAACAAAAGCAAAACAACTATGTCTTATGAGTGACATGGTTCCAGTAAGATATATATAAGATATATATAAATTATATATATATATATATATATATATATATATATATATATATAATATATATATATATATATATATATATATATATATATAAAACACAGTGGCTTGGTGGTTAGCACGTTGGCTGGGGGTTGGGGGTTCGATTCCTGCCTCCGCCATGTGTGTGTGGAGTTTGCATGTTCTCCCCGTGCCTCGGGGGTTTCCTCCGGGTACTCCGGTTTCCTTCCCCAGTCCAAAGACATGCATTGTAGGTTGATTGGCATCTCTAAGTTGTCCGTAGTGTGTGTGTGCCCTGCGATGGGTTGGCACTCTGTCCAGGGTGTATCCTGACTTGATGCCTGATGACACCTGAGATTAGATCGGATAAGCTGTACAGACAATGAAATAAAAATAGAAAAATAGAAAAATTCACATTTGCCTTGTACCTCAGTTTGATTCCCACCTCTGCTCTGTTCTCCTGTGCTTTGGGGTTTTTCTCCAGGTACTTTGGTTTCCTCTCTCAGTCCAAAGGCATATGTTGTAAGTTCCTTGTGACTCTGTTTAGGACTAAGTGGTACTGAATAGATGGATGGATGTTTGGAGTTGTGCACATAGTCCCAAGAGAATAGTACCCACAGTGAAGTATAGAGCTGGGAGCATCATGATCTGGGGCTGCTTCTGCAAATGGTACTGAGGCATTGCATGTCATAGAAGGAGACGTGAATGGGGTGATGTACCAGGACATGTTAGAGAAGAATTTCATCTTACTGGGAAACAGGACAAGGTGCATGAGCCCAAACAACTAGAGAAAATAACTTAAGAAGGCATTGCCAGGTCTAGAATTGAATCCCAATAAAGAATTATTCAAATTCAATTCAATTTATTTTTATTTAACAATGGACATTGTCTCAAAGCAGCTTTACAGAAGTATAGAAACAGAGAAGGAAAAAAAAATTATTTTTAAATTAAGTTTAAAGTAAAGTTACTATTTTATCCCTATTTTATATTATTATAGATTACGATTTTTATAAGGATTTTGAGCTCCATTAGTGGGATCTTCATAATCTTGATAAACTAAAGATGATTTGCTAAGAAAATTTGGTGCAAGAAGTTAACTATTTCTTACCTTGATGCCTCGAATATGTAACTGCAACAACAGCATTGCAATAATGTACTAATGATGATTTTTTAAAAAAATCTTTCCTTATAAAATAGGTTGTTTTGTAAACATTTTCAAGCATTTGTTTATGCTCATGAATATTTTTTTTTTTCCTCATTCGCTTTATAAGTACAAAGTCAAAAAATATTATGTGTGTAAAGTTAAAGGATTATACAGAACACACTGCTTTAATAAATAACAAAAACCAAAGTGTCTTTTGGATATTTCACATCTCGATTGGAAAATATCTGCACCCATACAATTCCGCCTCAGACACACTTTATGTGATATTTGACAGTAATGTGAGTAGCATATAAAGATTTTTTTTAAAAAGCAGATAAAATCTATGAAATCTTGGGCTGACCTTTATCAGACTTGGCATCTGTCTTACACACAATATTCACACACTATAAACTATCACATGCAGCTAAATCTCATGCATCTCGGTCTGACTTTTCCCAAACTTGGAAAGCACTTAGCCACAAATCTGCTAGAACGGCCCCTGGATTTACTTAGAATAATAAACCCAATAAAACAAGTGTCATTTGAAAAAGGGCCTTAAACAATACAATACACATTTAAACTTTACACTATAAACAGTACAGCAAAAAATGATCAAATAATGTACAGTCAATTATTCATGATTACCTCATATGACTAAAGAATAAAGCATTTTTGTGGTCTTCAATACAGAATGGTGCACTATATAATTTGACTTATTTAGGCTAAGCTTTAGCAGTTTTGTTTAAGTTCTCACTGGAGCTAATGTTTGCTAATTTACTTTCAACAGAAATAATTCTGCCATAATAAGGGGTGGTTTCTCACATTATAAAATATCAAAGCTTTAGTGTAGCTTGCATTGCGACATTACACTCAGCACATGGTACGACATCATTGCTGACAAACTCAATAACACTGTTCATAAATGACTTCAGTGGAATTTAAACTTTTATTACTTCATCATCAGACATTCCTGTCCTGCTTCTATGGACAAAAACAAATTGCTCAAAAGTGTCCCCTGAGGGCAGTGCAAGCATCATGAAAATCAATCAAGATGCAAGAAGCAGTTTTGAAGATTATTGCTCTTTGCTCAACCCCAAGTGTGTGAACCAGGGTCCTCATTATAATCAACAAGCTGCTGAATATGAAGATGGCAGAGGGTAAGAAGCACAGATCTCCCCTCAGCTAGATGGTCACTTCCAGAATCTTCCAGCTCTTAGCAGGGAGGCTTTCTGAGTACACTCCTCCTGTGCCGTCCAGCCAGCAGTTCACCACACTTCCATCTGAAGTGCCCAATGCCTGCTTTGAATATTAACTAACTAGAGCAAATGTGAGATGAGATGGGCAATAAATAAAAGATTTGTGGAGCCTGGTAAAGTGGGCAGGTTTGCTCTCCCTCTCTCTCTCTCTCTCTCTCTCTCTCTCTCTCTCTGTCAGGCAGGAACCTGAACCTGACCTGCCACACCAGATGGGAGACCCAAGAGACCTCCACATCTTGGCTGCCATACAACTGACTCTGATGTGGCTTGAAACTGTCCCAGCTGTGTGCTGCACTATGTGTGTATGTTTGTGTGCTTGTGTGTACGTGTGCATGTAAGGGGGGCCTGAGGGGCTTTAGGTGGGTGTATTGATGCCCATGACTCTGTGCAGCAGGACACAGAGGGACCCTCAGCAGAGAGGAGGGGCACTGCCACTGCAGTAGTCATCTAATCAGCCTGTAAACACACTCATTTGACACCCATAATTGGAGGGAGATCAGAAGGCTTCAGCCAAGAGAGGGGGTGATCCCGTCAGAAAATGTTCTCCTAGATCAAAGATTTACGCTCTAAAATCTTTCATTATGCGACAGGGAGACACATTAGACACATTTTTGCATAGTGCTGCCAAATGAGTTGAGCTGCATGGTCAGAGCCAGTGAAATCCAGCTGATCAGCCACATTCACTGGCATAATGTCGTGCATAACTGAGGAGGAGAATGAGAAATTGCACAAACAGCACTACAGAGGGCAAATACTTAACATTTTGTCAGCAGTCACGTTAAGACACCAGCTCAGAAGAAAGAAGATCCTTTCTTCCACTATTCTGATTATTTAAAATAGTTTGGAGCATGCAGGCATGCAAATTCAGAAGTGGGGTTTATCATTTCCATCCTAACTTCATATTTGTCAGGTAGTTCCTAAGTTAAAGAGTTGATCTTAGCACTGAGCAAAGCTCCATGCATCTGTTTCTATACTGACTGAAATTCTAGCCTACTCCTAATGATGAACCACCTGTACAATGGAATACAGCGCTCCTATTAGCTTTCATGTTTCAACCTCCAGACTCAACTTCTCATGCTCCTTTGTTCTTCACGGAGACACTCATCTTCATGTTTTTGGAGTTGAATGGGAGCTAGTTTGGGGAAAACTTTTTTTTTTAGTGGATAGAGGCAGACGTTATGAAGATTTAACTTTTCTCTTTGATTCTCTTTTGACACTCATCCTTCAGCCCCTCTTTAAAGCCCCACTTTCAAACACTAATGGCTGTCATGTCATTTTGTTCTCCGGACTCTTACTCAAAGTGTCATTGGCATAATGGTTGGCTGCCGTTCGCCTCTTTTGATCATCCATGCCGTGTGTGAGGAGTTCTGGTGTGGAGACGAGGGTGCAGGGGGGGAGATAGAGTAGGGCACTAGACAATCGCCGTTCTCCTCTGCTCTTCGTGCCCATTCTCGGGCGAAAGTGCTTCGACCGGAAATCTAAAATTCACTTTCAAATATGTTCCCTTTTTCCCCTGGATTAATTTAATCGGCTCACAGTGGAAGTGGTACACTCATTAAAGTGTGGGGATGGAGTGGCGTGTCAAATTCCCCCTGTATCAGCATCTCACGCTCATCAGCAATGCAAGCTGGTACAGGGAGCAGGCCATGAGCCCAGGCTGTTCTGCCACATTCAAACACAGCCCTCTCGTCTCCTTGGCCTCATCCAGATCTGCTGCTCTCATGTGTTGCCCGACACACCTGGAAGCCCAGAAAGGACCTTCCAGATGTTGCTGGCGTTGACTGATGCTCGGTCCCCCTGAGCAAGCTGCATCAGGAGCCCACTGAGACTGCAAATGAGCTTGGCTTTAGTATAGCAAAACACACCTGGTTTTTCTTTTCCTCAGAAGCAGCTATGCTGCAGGGCTTGGCCTGTCTTCTGCAGGCCCAAGTAATAGGAACAAGTGGACTTTGTATTAGTGATGTCATGTGGTAATAATCAAGGTTCCAGTCATAAGGCAATATAATTCTGGCTGGATAGTTCAGTGAACTCTCAAGAGCCTATTGCTAGCTGCACAATATAAAACAATGACAAAGTAGCATTAGACTCAATAGGTCATCTTCAAAGATTAAAGGGAAACACACGCTTGGCTCACAAAAACTGACAAAGATGGAAAAAGGCATGAAGTTGCATTCACACCACACTTATAAATCATGCATGATAAAACACACTGTATGATTCATAACAGAGGTTGGATATCATTGTTAGCCTGGAACAAAAGAACTGAACTTCTCTGCAAAAAAGTAAACTTCAGGGCACATTCTTCAATCGATTTGTCTGTTTGTTTATTTATTTAACAGCTCAATGCCCACTCGCTAGTGAGAGCAGTGATCAGAGCATGTGGCCAAGTGAATGTGACGTAAAAGCTGAAGAATAAAAGATGTCTCTTTCAATAGCATGCATTCTCTATGCATTGATAGACATGTCAATTTCATTTAGCTTGAGTACTACACTTAAAAAAGGGCTTTTCCTTTGTAAAAGTGCTGTATGCAAGTAATGTCTATTGTGCATTATCTAAACTATATGGCAGTGAAAACAGTAAGGCATGAAGAAGTCTGTATGTAAGGTAAACACATCAACACTTACTGAAAACAAATTCAAAGATTCAACTATATAAGAAAATTATGCTAAATTAGGTCCAATGTTCTTTTTCACTCAGAAAAAATGACAGTTTAATGCAAAGAAAACTTGAAATTTTGCTGGTCAGCAATTTTTCCATATCTGCAGTTGGTCAAGAAGATAAAAATGTTGGAAAAGAAGATATTCAAGACCTTTTGCCAAGCTTTTCAAGTGCTCATATGTTACCCTGCAGAATCGAAACGTACAACTTCCATGAATACCTGACAGAGCTGCCATAGTCTTGCACTGTTGCACAAAATTAACTCAGGCATGTGATAGGATAACTTAGTCAGACCTGAAACCATGCGAGGCCAAACTCCGTAGAGAGCGACTTGCCTTTGTTCACTGTTGGACACATTCTTCCTCCCATTTGGGAATCTGACATGGGGCTTGTTCTGAGCTCCGTCTGCTCCCAGGAACTCATCATCAACCTCTTTCTCAGTTCCACCCTGGTGAGCTACTTTTTCACAAGGCCACTGTGAATTTCCTGTATCCACAGTTATGCACTCGAGTGAGACTCACTCAATGAAACACCAGAGAACCAAAGCAACAGCTTCTCTTTGATTTTGCAGGAAGAGTTTAACAGTACATTTTCTTTGGTCATCTTTCCTGTCCTGGCCACCACTGATATTACTTGGTGGTGTCTTTTTAACTATCAGCAATCAGAAGACCACTGTGAATTGCAGGTTTGAGTCTGATAAAAGACAAGGTTGACCCATACTGATCATAGAATACAGTGCTGTGCTCACATAGCAAGTCAGTTTTTCAGGCTAGCAGCTTGTGTCACTTGTACCCAATGTAAAAGCACCTGTGCTCTCATAATTGAGTATTTCAGTGATAAACCTGACCGTTCTTCACTATTTTAAAGCAATTGAATAGATGCTAGTGGCTGAATACCTGCTCTGACTCATACTTAAAATAATAATAATAATAATAACAACAACAACGACAACAACAACAAGAAAACAACAACAACAATAATAATAATAATAATAATAATAATAATAATAATAATAATAATAATAATAATAATAATAATAATAATAATAATAACATGAAAGACGTCTTTTTCCAATATTGGAAAAATGTGTAAAACAGCTCTGTCCTAAACATTAGGTTGTGATGCAGCCTTTTTCAGCTCTGTTTAAGCTTTTGGCTATGTGCCCAGAAAAAGGAAAGAATAAAACACATACAGCATGAAATAATGATTATTTGGGAACATCAATTAAAATTCCACACATACGTAGTAAGGGAAATTGCCTCTCAAAATATAACATCAAATATTTATCAGCTTTTAAATGAATCATATAAAATGACCCTTAGTAATTTTCAGATTATTAGAATTGGATTATACAAGCAGTGTGGAACAAAATTTATACTTATATACTATACATCAATGTATGAGCAATATACATCAAGGATCATTTCTAAATATGATGAAGTTTGATTATAAACATGATGAATGATGAGTCGTGAGTTGTAACCAGAGGTTGTTTTGGAGTATTGTGATGCCTGTTGTGGCATGGAGCTGTCCATGCAGTTGAACTTGTTGGCTAGTCAACCTTAATGCCAGAGCATGTCAAGAGAGAAGCCGTCAGCCATCAGGCCGACAGCTGGGTAAACACTGCCAGACTGACCCTCTGTGTGGAGCTATGCTCTGGACACTTTGTGCTGAGAAGTGTCCAAACAAACATAAAAATACAAGTGCATAACCTGAAAATAAACTTTCCGGCCAGCCGTGGCTTGAATACCATTAGACATAATAAACCGGTGGGAGACAGTATCAAAATGGCGTCATGTCAGCGACACCGACATGTATCTTGGTGCTCATTATTATCCTTGAACAGCACCAATTTACATCTAATGCAATGACTAATTCTGATCCAGTGTTGTCAAGAGGCATAGGAAATGCCCTGGCAGAGATGACAGTATTCCTGTCAAGAGGTGCAGGATGGAGGATTCCTTGGGGCAATGATTTAATGCCCATGTCAAGTATTGCTGTCAGGCTTTCTTAGCCGACCATTAGAATTCAGTATACGCTGCAATGGACTTGGACCTCGGCTAGTTGAGATTCATACTTGCATGGAATGCACACCCTATTCTGAAGTGATTACCCCTTGGCTGTAAACTAGAATTAAGGTGAGAGAGAGAGAGAGAGAGAGAGAGAGAGAGAGAGAGAGAGAGAGAGAGAGAGAGAGAGAGAGAGAGAGAGAAGACAAAAGTATATTGCCTGGCAGAAGAACAAACAAATCTAGGTTTTTCATCATTGTCTACACAAACATTTTAATGATTAATGTACAATATGCCAACATCAACTTAAAGCAAATCTTCTACATCATGGAAAGGGTCAGCCAGACAAATTAATTCAGAATATGTGAGATGTCAATAAGAATGGATGAAGGTAGTTTTCAGTGTTTGCCTAACAAAAGGAGCTGAGCTTAAATAACACAAAGTTTAAAAGAGTGACAAGCATGAACAATAGTGACCCAAAGTATATGTTTAAGTTCTTTTTTTGTCAACCTACATTAGACTCCATATGAACATGGCTGTGGTCCACTTGGTCATGTTCTGAATAGCCCAAAACCTGTACCTGCTTTTCCCTGTGGATGAATATGAGCTAACATGTGGCAGAACATAATTCATCACAGCAGTATGTCTTCGTAATCCTCGGCCTCCTCTTGAAGCTCCAGGCAGGCCAGCAGCCTCTGGAATGGTCATCAGCGAGTGGCGCCTGTGGCTTGTTGGAGTACCTTTATTCCTTCATTAACCTCTGAGGCTCCATCTGCTTCCCTCTGCAGCCTTGGCCAACGGTGTGAAGGCCCTTCCTACAGGCCTGTGATGAATGACCACTGCTAGTGCTGCTTAATGAGTTTGTAGTACATGTGCATTGCTGTGTTTTCATGTGGTTCTCACTAACACCACAGTGTTCCAGGGCATCTGCAGCACCAGCAGCAAGTCCAGTATAACCCCAGGAGTTTGTCACAACACCATGGCTATTTCGCTTCAGCAATTATTGTTCATATTTTGGCATCAACACATGTATAACACTTCACAATAACTCCAAAACCATGTGTTCTGAAGAGTAGCACCCTTTAAATCCTGTCACTGTTTAAACACAGAGCTCATTATAGCACTGCAACATAAACACTTATGCTTTACTGTGTCTCTCCTGCTCTGTCTCTTTCCACACCCTTGCCTCTGTGGGAAAATATAAAACCTCTTTGTACAGTTAGATGAAAGAAAAATCAGCAACAGCGTCAAAAAGATAATGTTCAATAATCATTTACATATGTAATGAAAAGTCCTATCAGTGATTAATCTATAAACAGTTGTTGCTAATGCTGGGTCATACACAGCTTGATTAACACCAAACTACTTGCAGTCAGGACCAGGAATACTGCATAAAGCCAGCTGAATAGTTTTCCTCCTTAAGGCCTTAATGAACTGCAATTAGCTATGGAATGAGTTCTGCATGTTTTGGCTCTGCTTGTATCCTTTCTGCCTATATTAACTCGAGCCGAGTGTAGCTGATTACAGCATTTGAAACGCTTGAGCTGCAGAAGAAAGGACACATTCAATTTATTGCACTGCATGTATACAGGAACTGGAAACCAATTAGGCCCTGAGAATGATAAATGGGCATTTTTATAAGCAGTTTGCTTGATATCCCTATTAAACAGGCCTCAGTGAATTTTCCACTTCATCCCTGGTGACAGGGGATTCACTTAAATAGCTAACTAGAGGCAGAGCCTCATGCAGATCTGCACCAGGGAAAATGACTTTCACCACTTTAAACAGCCCGCCTTGCCAAAACATAGTAGTACAGGATAGCTCATCTTTAGTGCCTTTAGAGGTTTTATGATCAGCATTCATTTTAGCTAGCTGTAACTTTAAAGAGTAGTCACACAGTGAAGATTTTGCTTATTTTTACTTGAGCCGGAAAACTGAGATGGACTTGGGGTCCGTGAGAGGAATGGTGTTGGGTCTCATGCTACTAAACTAGTACTATTAAAATAAAAATTATGTGCATATAAATGAAACAAGCACTATAGTAGAAATGCTGTACATAACAGCTGTACATGCCAGCAAGAGAATATATCATCCCTGATATTATTAACATTTTGACAAAATTATGAACAAAAGATCATTTGCACTTATTATACCAGACAATTCAGATCTAATTTTTTAAACAATGTTTTTGTATTGTGTAGTTGTCAAGCTAAATTCAGGAAAAAATATTTGGTTAGGGTTTGCTTAACAGTTAGAGCAGTTAACATGGAGAGTGAAAATCAGCATCACTTCACCATGCCAATATAATACGTCTCACATCACATTGCTCTGTCAGCTATCAACAGTCTCCAACTATGGCAGGTAGGACTACGTGCTTGAGTACTCACTACATCTGTGAGGCATGGCAATGAGGAGGAGAGAGGGGAACGTAGAAACTGACAGCCATAGCCATAACCATAACTACATTTCTGACAATGAGAAAAAAAAAACTTAATACAAACTATTTAAGAAAGTTCTTGTTGCCAGAATTATTTCCAAGAACTGACACAACGTAAAAAAAATAATTATATTATTTTGGAGAGCAGGAATATTTAATGTGACAATTCAGATCTTTTTTATGCCATATTGTACTTTTAGTATTTGGTCTTATGTACATTATACATACATTTTTTTTTTTACAGTCCATAATAAAAATTATTTAAATGTTGTGGAAATGTCAGTGTGATGAGGAAACTCAAAAAGGCAGATTGAGGATCTGTGGGCAGGAGGATTAATGCAAGTTGTGTCAGAAGCACAATCCAATGTTAATAACTAAGAGGAATCCAAAAATAAGGCATGGAGTCAAATCAAATAAAACCTCAGAACAAAGGCAATACTTTGCTGTCACTAAATGCCCATGAAGCATTTATATTTGTATAAAACCAGGGAGTGATCCAGAAATGAGTGTTAATGGTTATTTAGTATTCAAGTGAGCACAACCTCTGCTGTTGAGAGGTGTGTCATGAGTTCTTGTTAAATTTAGAAGCATCCAATGGGCTTTTTTATCTAATGTTGCCTAATGACAGCATCACTTATCAGCGGTCTAAAGATAACAATGCAATAAAACAAATAATAAACAATTACATTATTGATTGCAAACATACCGATACTCATGGAGATTTGGGAGACGTGTCATGACTACTTTAAACCTTGCCTCTGTGTTGCAATAAGCGCCGACTTTCCTCGACATCTCTCTGTCCCAATAGTGGACTGGCCTCTCAGTCAAATCTGACATGCTGCTCATAACAGCCCTGATCAACAAATGGGGGCTGAATACAGAGCCAACACCAATCAATAAGTTCCTTTGTGAAGGACTAGTACATTCTACAGAGCCATCAATCTGCAGTGAGGCATTGACTAATACACAATCATCTAGTGCCCTTGGAGAACAGGCTGCATCACAGTCCCACAATGAAATACAACACAATACTGTAAACATTAATCTCTGGTTAATTCAGTTTGGGCCTATTTGTTGACTGCTGTTTCGTATTGTCGGCTAGCAAATATTCACACGCTGAACACACACACACAAACACCTACACACACAGACATATTTTAACATATACACATACCAGAGGCGACGTGGTCTGTGTGCTGTGTGCTTGGCGTTCTGAAAAGCTGCCTGCTGTAGCCTCATGGGAGGTAATTATAAAAATAAATACAGAGGAGGCTGTAGCTGTTAATAAATGCGTGATTGTTGACAGTCAGTGTATTGTTTAACATGCATGGTGAGGAGCTGTGGACACTAACGCTAGAGCACTCAGGCAGCAATCATAAGCACTAATACAAGATCCTATATAAAAGATCATATTGTTGATCAGACAGTTGACTTTTTTTGCACAAGACATAGATTTCTCTTTTCACCCACAGTGCTTCTACTTTATTTGTTTATTTGTAATCCTAGGATAGAAAAAGTCAATTCTGAATATCAAAGATTTGTACTGAGTACAAATTGTACTGTTTGGTTGCAATGCAGTGAGTACAAATTTTTCCCCCTATCTTAAAATCCTGATAAGGGATATTTTGCCTCTTGAAAAGCCTAGGAAGAAACATCCTTGAACTGGAGTGGAAAAGCTTTTGCAAACATCCAACTGACAGGAGGAACACTGGAGCAATAACATATGTTTATTACTGTTTCAGGAAAAATGAAGCTGTATAGTGTATATATCCAATCTAGGTCCAACAGCTCTGTGGCCAGTGTAAAAGCAATTATCGTCAAACTACCTCTCTATTATTGACTTTGTTAGCTTCTTATTAACCACAAGACTGTTATCAGATCATCGCTGTGGTCCAGGACATAAACCTCAAGAACCAAAATACTTTAGAATGTCAAATTGTGGGATTTTAGTTCATATAAAGGCCCAGAAATGAGAAAGTGCTTTGAAAGTGCATTATGTCAGATTCAGACTGAGGTCGTGAGTCAAACAAATAGCCACAGAGAGGCATCAAATTGTTCATTTAAAGCTTACACTTACACAAGACACAAGGAATGACTGATATCAGTATTGAAAACGAAGCGTAATCTCAGTACCTCACTTGTATGAGAGGAATACAACTGCAGTGTTAAAGCAAATTTTGTATGCTGCTAGCAAATTACTGCTGCTCACTCAATGGAGATTAAGGGTAGCATTTGGATATGTTAAAGCCAATCATGCATAACGAGTCAGATGGTAATAAAGAGCCTAGACTAAATAAAGTTATTCATGGGCCTCAAACTTTCAGTGGACTTCTGGGTCCAATTATGACATTAATAATGTATCTATCAGAACTAATAAGAGGCACCCTTATCACCCTAGGAAAAGGGCCACATGAGTTCTCAGAAAAATACCTTTGAGGTTTTGCTTTAGCAGCATACTTTAGATAGCTTTGTATTATTTCAAATTAAACCTGCCTGCTCCCATTGTGCCTTCTTTATAATGGTGGTCCCGTACAGTAGGGGCTGCTTGATCAATTTGTTTAATTGTATGTAAATAATGAATTCCCAGGGATAAAATTTAGCCCCGTTGATAATTGCCTGAGATCACAGCCCCCCAATTCCCAACTTCAAATGCAAACATGAGGCGTGAGGGCAAGTAATGACAATTTTAAAGCAACAGAAAAGGACAAGGAGGACTGAGAGAAAGATAGCAAGGGAGGGAGAAAACCGAACTAATGAGGTACAAAGACCTAACGAGTTTGGCGAAGAAAAAAAAAAATCAAGTGTTTCCAAAGTCATCTTTAAACTTAGTGAGATGAAACAGAGGCATGGCAGTTGTTTTTGACAGCTCAGGACGAGTGGGGCCACAGCTCTGAGAGAGTGGTAATTCCCTATTCCTTTTTTATTATCCCCCACTCTCTCACTGCTGGGAGCCCCCTCGTCTCACTCCCCAATCCTAACATTGATTCTTGAATTAGACTGTTTTATTGAATAATTAATACACTGCTCCTTGTGATTGATGATTTGCATGGCTTGAATATTAGCTTTTCAATCAAACGCTGCTTGTTCTAATGTAATCATATTGAAAACATGTCAAGAAGTGTTTACCCACTTTGCGTGTGATGTCATCCTAAGTAGCACCACTGCTGCTGTTCAATGCGCTTCAGTGGGGAATAGCCTCGTTGAGCATGCATGCGCTGCTGATTACACGGCTCTTGAGCTCCGACAGCTTCGAAAAAAGACCTGATAGATTTTTTTCTCCACTCCACTGAGAGCCATCATTTCCTCTCTGAGTACCTCTTGCTGGCTTCGAGAGGGTGGGCTCCTATTGACTGACAGGCCTGCAAGATAGGGAATAGAGCGGTTGTCAGAGATGTAGCCAGTATCTTCCTGTGCTTGTGCAGCGGTAACATAAACTTAAAACATACGTACAAATAAGCACAGAGACCAATATTAAGATTCTGTTTTAATCTGAGAATGATTGAAGTGGTTTTGCAAATTCCTTCGTCAGTAGGAGTTGGTGTTTATTTGCTTGTTTGGAGTTCATTTCGGGGAGCGTGTCAGCGTGTGGCTGGTATTTGAAAATGCTTTGCCTCAATGAATGTCTGCTGTGTTTAGACTTCTCCAAACATGCATAGCTAAATAATTTACGCCAATCACACTAATGACAGGGAGGGCTCACATTGAGCTGGGGAAGACTGGATGAGTGATGATCATGAACCGGGGCTGAATGTTTGAGTAACACTCACAGCCCAGCCTCCCACCACTCACCAACCAATCACACACATCAGGCATTGTCAGTACACAATTTTCATTTGTTACTTGCCCAGAAATGGCATTTACTGTAGTCAGCTTACCAATTAAACATAATGTAATGTTTGACTGATTGTCAACAGCACATAAATGTTATTATGATGTTATTTATGCTATGAGTATATACAGCATAATTGACGGTTTGTCTAAATTTAGTATCTTTTACTGAGATTTATTGGAATGAATGGTACTGTGCCGTGGTATGAATTTCAGGTTTAAAAATATTACTTTTGCCAGAGGTGAAGAGTGAATGCAACATTTCTCCATCAGGAAATGTTGAAGTACTCTGCGTAGTCATATAGCCATCTTCATCAAAAAAAGAGGCCTGTTTGCTGTAACTGTCAAAAAAAAAATGTGTCACACTTGGATGACCTTCATATGGTACAGAGTATGATTCATAAGGTATTATGCTGGTGTGATGAAATTCCTATTTGGACTAAGACAAGAACAAAAGCAGGTGCACAACCAAAGCTTATTCACATTAAAGGCACCTTGAAGAAAGCAAGGCCTTTCCCCTGGGCTTACTACATATCTGATATATTATTCAAAAAATCATTAGGCTAAATTAAAAAGCTGTTTGAGGGTAACCATATCTTTTAATGAGACCAAGAAGGGAAGAGCAACATTAAAACAGAACTCTAGAACAGAAACACAATACAAGCAGAGCCAGCAGCTATCGATTATCAATCAACCAGGTCACTAGCGTTGTCTCTCTGGACATGAGCTTCTACAAGGAGGAGAGAAATTTGCTCAAAAGCTTTTCATTGCTGGCTTACATTTAACCATTGTCAAGTTAAAGAAAAGTTTATCAATAAATATTTCCTGACAAGGAATTTCTGTAACAGTAGTATATAATACATAAAAAATGGACTCAGTTGAGCAGAAGAATTATGCTGTTATAATCGCCAACCTTTTATATACATGTTTTGTGTTCTTTTCTTTAAGAGTGAATCATAAAATCTTTTATAGCATGCATTTGGCAGCATTGTGATTTACTTATGAAATAAAAATGTGATATTTGAGGCTCCCTGTGCACTGCTGCGATCTGTTCCACTTCCAAGCCCAGTAGAGCTGCAGATCAATTATTGCGTTGGAACTGGTATAAAAATGTCGGCTGGCTTGAGGTAGTTCTGGCAAAGACTTCAACTGAAAGTAAAGAGGTAGTGTGCAGTGTGTAGCTATTTACACTAGAACACCTGATTTTCTTTAAGTGATTCTCTTATTTATTAATGTGGGGGAATGTGCAGTGAATTTGTAGTGAATGCCTGCCAAAACAATAGGTTGCATTGTATGGTGCTCAATCCTAGCAGAATAGCTTTAGGCTGATCGTATACATTATATATGTGTCACCAGTGCAAGCTACAGTTCAATAACAGATGCAGCTAGCAAAGATGTGTCTATGAAGCTTGGGATATGCAATGCTTTCTCCTGGCAGTCCTGCCTTACACCTGCAACTGACAGAGTAATGGGGAGACAGAGAGAGAGAGAGAGAGAGAGAGAGAGAGAGAGAGAGAGAGAGAGAGAGAGAGAGAGAGAGAGAGAGGGAGAGAGAGAGAGAGAGAGTTGTGGGGCCCGAGATCTTACATGGGCATTGTATGACACTCAGGTTAACTTAACCTTGGTTGGAGGTGAATAAGGGTTTATCATTTGAGAAAGTGGTGTGGTTGTCTCTCGTCTCTGGCTATCCTGTCCTGTCAGACATCTCTTATCTCATTCTCTCTCTCTCTCTTGCTCTCTCTCGCTCTCTCTCTCTGGGGTGTCTATATCAGAGTGTGTATGATAGACACCCCAGGAAACTTAACCTTGTGTCTGTCAAATAGACATGAAGAACAGAGCAAAATCAACAAGCAAATTAAATACGTGTAAGGTAGATAGCTTACCAAAACTAATGGCTCTGCTCAGTGAGACATATTCTTGACAGTCTACACACAAACTGTCACTGTTTTTGCTCAAGAGCCTTATCATTTTGTCATCCCCAATGTTACGTTTAATATTTTTCTTATAAATCTATTAAACATTCCTATGAAAGAGATTTTAACTGTCTATTATATGCTTGTCACATGGAAAAGGTGTTTCAGTTGTGAGACAAGAGCCTTCAGCAGAAGTTAATTTAAGCCTGGTGTCGTCCCTCATTACTGCCCTGTTAGTCTTGTTTAAAGTCTCCCTCACAGGGCCACCATGGGCAGCGGGTGGAGGAACTAGCACTGAAAATAACCCCACAGTCTGTCTCTCAGCTGCCCACCTTTAGGTCTTTTAGACTGGTGGTGCTCTGGTCACCTGGCCCTGCTTAGAAAGGAAAAGACACATGCTTCTGGAGCTGAACCCTGAACTCCAGCCTGAGTGAGAACTCTCTGTCTGGGGTGCTATCAAATGGGACAGTCGGCGCTGTTCAATCAGATGTAATTACAGACCTCTGTCGTACTTCTGTCATCTGAAGATGGAGGCAGGGAGCAGAGCACTGAATTATGGAAAAGCTGCTTTTCACCAGAGACGTGACTCTTTCAGACGTGAGTCTTTCACCAGAGAAGTCATCTTTCAGGCGCTGTACCTTTCTGCTATGTAAGCCTAACAGAGGCAAGCATATTTTCATGAGTTTTTTCAGTGCTGATATTGAACATGTGCATTTAGCAGAGTAACCAACATCTTCATCAAGGCAAAGTGATGTCTCTCAAAAGCAATCATTGGCAGATGATCTAATGGCAGTGATTTCAACACCTGGAGAAGCAGGGTTAAAGTCCTTGTACAACACACACACACACACACACACACACACACACACACACACACACACACACACACACACACACACACACACACACACACACACACACATCTACCATCTGTATCTGCTCTGCGTCTTAACCACCATGGGGGGATTTTTTTTGGCTTCTTCAAGATGATCTGTTTGGTCTTTTTCAGTTGGAGAGATTGGGCGACTCGGCCCAATTAAACTCTGTTCTTGACACAGTTACCAAGGCGACAGGGAAAACACATCTCACCGGTCGTATTTCTATTCTCAAAATAGCAATATCAAGGAGCAGTTCGACAGGTGTATGATGGTGCGGTGTGACATGAAGAATTTAAGAGGAGCTGAAGGATGGACCACACAGGCCGTTTGACTGGCTGCTGTGGGCGCATATACCAGGCGAGTGAGATGGGGATCAGGCCTGTTTAATCCCCTGGCCTGTGACTGTTAAGTGAACAAGACTGTATATTTTTACCCTGCTCTACCTTCAGGAGTTAAATTAGAGAGGTAGCAGATCTTTGGTTTGTTTGAATTTCAAGCAGTACTGAGAGCTGAGTATTTTTAATTTTGGCAAATTGGTTTTACTAATGACAGTGTATTATTCATTCATTGTATACCGCTTATCCGAACTACACTCGGGTCACGGGGTGCCTGTGCCTATCTCAGGCGTCATTGGGCATCAAGGCAGGATACACCCTGGACGGAGTGCCAACCCATCGCAGGGCACACACACACTCTCATTCACTCACGCAATCACACACTACGGACAATTTAGAGATGCCAATCAACCTACAATGCATGTCTTTGGACTGGGGGAGGAAACCGGAGCACCCGGAGGAAACCCCCGAGGCACGGGGAGAACATGCAAACTCCACACACACATGGCGGAGGCGGGAATCGAACCCCCAACCCTGGAGGTGTGAGGCAAACGTGCTAACCGACAGTGTATTACTGTTTTCCTATTGTTGTTCACATCAATAGTATAAAATGTATTTCTTCAGTCAAGGTATACATTTAATCATTTATGCAAAATGTGTTCTTGATATCACATGACACATGACAGATGATATCAATATTGAGAACTTTATACAATAACAGATCAAATTGTTGTGGATGGTCCCACATGGCCACCCTAAATATCACATTTCCCAAAACACTCCCACTTGCTTCTGTGAATAATCTCACTTGAATTCTAAAGTTTTGTACCTAGGAAAATATAATAAATGCTGTAAAAATGAAAACTCCCCTTTATTCATCTCAGGATGTCTATTAAAAAAATGCTCATACTGAACACCTTTTCAACAGAGTTAGCACTGTTTGTCTTGATAAAATACAGAGTGTAGAGTAATGGTCTATAAACCCACTACTGGGCATCAGTCAGAAGAATATCAGGTCCCTTTTCAGTTTAGTTTCTTTCATGTTTTCATGTTCTCTCAGTCAGTTTTTCATTGTCACTGTTTTGCCCAGTGGGATATACATCGACCTCCACTGGCCTCCGTGTCCACTGTAGAATGCAAATAAAATTTAATTAATTGAATTGAATGAAATTCTCTACATATTGTCAGCATGCACAAAAGAAATCAGGCTCCTCCTCTTTCTAAATCTCAAGTGAAACCCTTCTTTCCTGCATCTGTGTCTTGCTGTAAACATACAGACCAACTCAGCTCCTATGAAAAATCACAAATGCTTCTAGCTAGAGATGGTGACTATAGCTCTTAAACTTGTTCAGATAAAATCCAAAAAATCTCTCTCATGTGTATAAATTGCTACACATGTTGGGAGTGGAAGAGCTGAAAGGTCTGAGGCCATGTCTAAGTGATGAGAACACAATCCAGCCAACCAGTGACATCTCAGAGTCAGGGGGAGGCCAGGAGTGGCCGCTATCCTGGGAGCTCATTAATGATGCATGTAACACATAGCCCAGTGCTAAGCTAATTTTTCCTCAAGCTCCTCTGGCTGCACATCACAGACAAACGCACACACACACACACACACACACACACACACACACACACACACACACACACACACACACACACTACCATCTGGAAAACAGTGATTTCAAACATCTAGTATGGAAACCTAGTGCCGAAAAGCACTTCAGCATTTGAGTGTGTATGTGTGAGAGAGTGTGTGTATTTTTCCCAATGAGGCCATGAGACTAAAGCTAATGATTTACAAAGTGGTGAGATGCAGCACTGGTGCCAGCACTGCACTCCAGCTCTAGCAGTTTCTTTAGATGCTCTTAATACAGCACAAGAGGAAGCAACCTTGGCTCTGTGTGATCCTTCTACCAAGCAACCATGTAAAAAAAAAAATCACAGCATAATCTTCATGGCATTAGCAATTTAGAGGCTGTCAAACACTGGAATGGAAACTTGGCCTTTAGTGCAGCTTCACTGAGTGTGTCAGCAATGCTGTTATTAGCCAAAAAGGTTAATTGAGATGTTATAAAGAAAGCAACTTGTGTGCTGAGAAATTATGTAGCAGGATAGCAACTGAAAAATCCATACGCAAAAAGCACATTTTTATTTTTATTTATTCCACTGCTAAATATATTGGCTTCTGAAATTGCAGGAAATCTGTGACAAGGATAGATCTTGACAAGGATAGACGTGGTAGACTCTATTTTTGACAGTAAAGATTATTGCTCTAATAATTTTAAATGGGTAAGATGAGAGGTTGTTAATGTCTTGCATGAAGATGAAACAGACGGCTTGCACAGAGAGATCAACTGAAAGCTAGCTCTTGCTCTGTTTCCCTCATCTGTCTTCTGCACCTGCACACCAACACCCCAGCTTTACTATATAGCTCACAAGCATGTCTAAATCACACTCTGAAAAACAGTGGCAATAATAAATCTTCAATTGTTTTTTCATTACAAGTACAGGAAACGCTTTAGCTTCAGAAAGCCTGCTCCAGCTGTCTCACACACATTTTCTTTGTTTTGCAATGAGATATCAAAAGATTTCTGGTCTTATTTTTATTTGCCCTAAAGCATTAAGCAACTATCTTGGTATTAGACTGCAGAGGCGTAAACTCACACTTGTTTTGTTGAGTGTTGCATGCTTTATAAAGTAAATGTTCATACAAAAAGGAGAGGTTTAATCTGCAAATCATCAGCTCTCAGTAAAGTGATTTATTCAGCTCATCTCTCGCAACACAAATATTTGCAGAGTTGTGATCTTTATAAAACGCACGTTAGCAGCAAGGCACGCTCTCTAACAAAAAAGATGATGTTTTTTCCCCCACACTTAATCAATTGTTCTATTTGAAAGCGCACACTGAAACTGAAGTAAACATCAGAGCAGTGTTTTTCAAGTGTCACGTTTTCACAGAAATGCACAAGCACTGGAGAATTACAAAGGCAAGTTTGCACTAAAGGTAGCATTAGTGAATGAGATCTACTTCTTTTGAAAGTCATTTTAAGTAGGCATACATTTAAACTCAAACAACACACACAGATATAATATTTATTCCACACTGTAATAAACTTCCTCCTCATCAAATATGGTATTGCAGAGAATGAATGTGTCAGTATCTATCTATCTATCTATCTATCTATCTATCTATCTATCTATCTATCTATCTATCTATCTATCTATCTATCTATCTATCTATCTATCTATCTATCTATCTATCTATCTATCTATCTATCTATCTATCTATCTATTCTTAAGCATGTATATTTTATATTATGACACACATTACCACATTACCATCATTGCCAAGATGGTCTATATAGTTAAACTATTGTGAAATCAGTAAAAAAAGAAAGAAAGAAAAGAAAAAAACAAATACATAGAGGCAGAGGAGCAAATGGCAGTGGTCTGTGCTCCAGACCTCCATCACAGACCCCTTTCTCATTTTAAGCAAGTTGAAAGGATCAGGTAATTGAAAAAGAAGACAGTCCTGGCAGCTTGCTCTCTGCAGATACTGATGAAAAGGAAGTTACCAGAGGTATTAAAGCGTTACGCTTTGGGGCTATTTCTTTATATTTCTTTCACTTGGGACATGGGTGTGTGGAGGAAAAATGGGTTTTTAATGACAACACCTGAAAAGTGTTTTCCATCCAGCCCATGCATCATTGTCAGCTATGAAGATTAAACCGTATTGTTTCCTTTTGGAGGGCTGACAGAGAGGTGGAGACGAAGGAGCCGGCCAAATGCAAAGCACAGCTCAAGATTAAATAATCCCCCCAACAACAACAAAAAAAATCATAATAAGAAACAACACCATCTTCCCCATCCCCTAAAAAATAAAATGAAACAAGTCTTTCTCATGCTGAAGCCAATCACAGGCCTATACCAGAGCTGATGTGATTTTCTGCAGAAAAAAGCTAGTTCCTGTTGTCACTTACATTACAGCATCTATAAACAATTTTTCTCTCAGCAGCAGCTCCTGTATTCTCTGTCTTGAATGAGTCAAAAAAAAAAAAAAGTTGGTATTCATGTGACTGTGAAAACCAGAAAACAAACTCGTCTGTTCTGAAGGCTCTCCTGTGTTCAGAAATCTACTGAGGGTAAAAAAAAAGCTGACACCTGTGACTCCTTTCATAAATATTACAATTCAGTGATTCAATGAATCAATATTTTGCTTTGTCATATAACAGTTTTTTTAAAAAAAATCCTGTTTATTATTGTTGTCAAATTAAAGTGGAGCATCCCCAATTCAATTCTGTGTGAATGAACTGTTACCATAGATATGATGACATAGACCAGTGATTTGACAGAGCTGTGCTGATATAGATCATTAATAAACACTTTTTGATCAATCAGAATCGAGAATTTAACAGTGCTGTGGCATAAAGTGCAGATGTGCATATCTGGCCAGCACTAGTATTTAATATTACACAAAATACCATGACATTTGGAGCGTATCAGGCATCACATCAGTTGTTTTTACTCAAACATACTATTCTTTAATTCATATTAAGATTGTAAAATGCTTACTGTGATCTCATGTAAAAATTTTGAACTAATTATATTACACATCGTCTATAGATCTTCCATCATTTTGCTTTCTATTCCAAGGTACATCTTTTCTTCAGATCACACACCTGTCCATTATTAATAGTTTTATGATTTATAGGCAGAAGTTCCATAGCCTCAGAACAGTCAGATACACAATTATCCAAAGCCCACCCTATATGAATGCCATTTTTCCTGCTGATCTCTCTCTATATGCGACAAGGCCATTTGTCTCCTTTTTCCCCGGTGTGAGCAGTAATAAGCCATCTGGTGCATCTAAACATGAAGGATTAAAATGATATACAGTATGAAAGCTTTCTATTCAATTGCTAATGTCCAAGATTTGGGATCCAGAGGCCAAAACTGTCATTTTTTTTCAAAGAGCCAGAGAGAGAAAAAGACACTGAGCGAGAGTGAGATGGAGGAGAGAGAGAAAGAAGGAGGGAGACGGAAGAGAGAAAGGGGTAATTATAAGATTTCCTTGCTGAGATGTTCCATCTCTGGTCCATGCTGCATACAACTGGGGAAACTCATTTACAGGCATAGAACAATGTCTACCAAATGTCTTATTGGCTAATCCCCCTCAGTCCTTTGTATTCATTGTTGACTGCTTGCATGAGCTTTGGGAGTGGGCAGACTCTGGGCCATGGTGGGTCAACATCAAGCCTATGTGCCATGAGCTACTTGGGTTCCCTGTGTAATTATTTCACTTTCTAGCACTAAATCGCAATGTGGGCTTCTGAGGGAGAGGGTATAAATAAATGGGGGCATTTGAAAGACCCAAAAGACAGGGAGAGAGTGAGAGCAGGACACACTAGAGTTTGATCTTTATCTAAGCTGTGGATAATGGTGGGGCTAAATTGGCTGACTGTGCTGTCTGTTTGGCTATCATTGCAGTAAGCACAGTGATTATACCATCTCTTGCTGAGGGACAGTTAACTAGGCGTGGGCCACAAGCATGAATAATATCACCACTGGAAGAGGATAAATGTACATATAGTATTTTGGCCAAATATATAGACAATAAACTTTGTATCACAATAGCTTTAATTAATTGCAATTTTATTGCCAGAGTGAAATTTAAAATTACAGCTCAATCATTCAATGAAGTCCAATTAAAATTCATTCACAGATATTAAATAAAATTATATGGCTTAAATGGTGCCGGGGCAGGATGTCCATTCTTTAGGAGGACACAGACCCAAAGCTTTCATTCACACATTCTACTGTAAAATTACCTTTTCCTAAATTTTCAGTTACAGTGGAAACAGCCATGTGCTGACTGAATGACTGCTCTAATGTCATACTGATTGAACAGAGGAGACAATAGTGTTTTGAAACCTGTCTAATGTAATTAATCTGCTTTGCTTCAGGCTCCACATGTACTAATCGAATGAGCCAAGCTTTGGAACTGAATCAAAGAGGCTCTCGGTATTCCCCAATAATTTTTAAAGAAAAAAGTACAGAGTGAACAAGTGCCTCCTGGTGGACCCAGAAGTAAATGGTGTTAGTGTGGCAGCTCACATTTCCTATTACATCACTAAATCAGCTGATATAAGCACCCCGGCTTTTTGACACTCATCCTGAAACATAAACATTCTAATTTACCCAAATGTTTGGTATATTTGCTCACAAATTCAACATTGTCATAATTTTTTTCTTTTCCCACAACAATTGTGGAGTGTAGTGTAACTCTATAATTTAAAACAGAAACACTGATGCGGGTAAATGATTTGAAATTATATTATTACATATTCTGTTGTAATAATAGTGCTGTGTTCAGTATTTCCGATCAAATTTCTTATCTCTTTCACCAATTGAATATTATTTAGTCTTCTATAATTCATTTCAACACTACAAATTGAAAAAATATATTTTTTAAAGTTGCTCATTACTTGTATTTGGGTATTAGGATATATTTTGATTGAGGACTTATGATTTTTTTTTTTTTTTGGCAAAACATGTTTGTTCCTCAGCTCCCACACCATAAGTAAATATGTTATGTCGAGCTCCTTTCCTCTACAGTGAGATATGTTTGTGTAAAAGTGCTCTTGTCAGGAAGAATGGATAAGATGTGGGATGTGATTACCTTTATCACTGCCCCTTATAAAGCTGGTTAACTGCAGAACCCCTTGACCTCTCACCTGTCAATGTGCGTGCTAAATCAGAGTTTGTCACAGGCATAATGAACGCACACAAGGAAGGGAAAAAGCTAAATTTGTTAGAAGGAAAATAATGAATTCTGGAAGTTTCCATTTTTTACATTTTCATTGAGATCAAAGCCTTATTTCAGCTCTAATTAACAAAACTAATGCAGATTCCAGGCCTTCTGGCGCTGGATAAGGCCTTGGAGGAATAGAGCTGGAAATTTTCTGGAGATTTAAATAATTAATATGACACCTTGAGCTCCACAAAGACAGAAGAGTCCCGTGTTCAAGTTTAGAACAATGTCATTGCCAAGTGTAATGCCATTTGTTCTGATGAAAATGAGCTGGGTGGACTGCCGCAAGTTCATTGTCTACCATTCTGGAGGATCAGCGAAAAGTTGAGACCTTTGTTATGTTAAGAAGGGCCTTTCAGGGGAACTTTGTAAACCAGCCTCGGGTCCATCCCTGGATGGGGGAGCTGGGAAAAGCTGGGCTACTTAGGGAGTTTGCGCTTGGTCATTTTATGGTTTCTAATCTCCTTAATCCCCGTTAGAAGGGGGCTTGTGAGAGACAAATCTGCTCCCCAAGGTCCTTAGGATTCAAATGCTGTGCTTGAGAAACTGTGTCATTTGATACCAACAATGTCAGAGGATAGAGAGAAAGTCAAAGCTACTCAACAACCACTCCTTTTTCTCATTCGTAATCATTATTTTGGCCATGATATTGTTTATCTATGTTTCATAACAAGCCATAAGTTTGAAAAAATATAGGTGAGATTACCTGATCCATGCACAGACCCATACATATGGTCTGCCCTTTATGCTAATGGCCCTTATGTTCATTTGTGTCCAGTTGAGCCTTGAAACACTTTCTCCCAGTGCAGACGGCATGGGTGCTAAGACCTAATCCTAATCCACCCGCTCCCATTGAAGTGAATGCACCTCCAGTCACAATCTTCAGTGAGCTCACTTTATTACCACTCAATTAATACTGAATATGAAAAAGCAGACCAGACGTGTCTGAAACCTTGAGTTTACCGTCCAAAGACCAAAGCCAACAGGGAATAAGAGGTCACTCTAAAACAGTCAAATAAAGAATGATCTGGGTTAAATGAGATTTTAATTGTCTCATTTCTCAAGTGCAATATAAAAATTTTGGCTTTTAAAGCACAAGCTAGTTTATTGCACAATTTATAGTAAAGCTATAAAACATTTACCAAAACATAAAAAGTGGGCCTCTTTCCTTATACAAATAAGATGTGTTGGGGAAAATACAGTATCATTTGAACTAATGGTGACTGTCTCTATCCTCTTCACTTGAGAGACTCGGACACATAGAGGTTAGCTAGGGAAGAAGCGTATCTGTTTGAAGCACAGCCTGCAAGACAAACTACACTTCAGAACCCCTTACTTTACTTAGAGATGAGGATGTGAGGATGTCCAGAATGAAACATTAAAGAAAAGATCCAGTAGCAGTAAATATGTTTACTGGCACATGATAAACGCCTTTGCGAAAATCTTCATTTCCACATGATGCAATGGGGGATTCATGGGATCGATGTGTCTGATGTGCATATAGCATCCAGCAAACAACTATGACAGTCAAAAACAACAAGCACCAATACAGGGTGGCAGAGATAGTGGTTTGATGTTCCAGAGATACGGTGGTAAATATCTGCCATTCATAGGAAAGATTAACAGAGACACAACAGAGACACAACAGCACACAACAGCAGGCAGAACTAAATAAAATTTGTGAAAAAAAAGTGACAGATATTGTTAATCTCTGCTTACCATATACAGAATATGTGCTATGCTAAGCACCACCAATTAATGGTTCACCCAGTTAACCTTACAATAGTAGAAGTGAGCCAGTTATATTAAACCATTTCAGAAGAAAGCTTATCTAGACCTAATGCAGTTTTCACTAGACCATAGAAACAATCAAACAACTATAAAAGTAAAGACTATGAAAATGAATAGACTATGAACACATGTCTTTGTTTCAGGAGCTCAACCTTTGCCACAGTTGACAGTGATCTTTGTTTTGACAGACACTTTCTTCAGTAAAATGCTTAGGGCATAAAACTATCATCTTTTTGTGTTCCTGATGTCAATTTTCAGGAACTAAAGATAATTTTGGAAGATGTTTTGACTCACTTTGAGAAGAATGAGGAGTGAAAAGAACAACCTTGAAGTATATAATTACATAATTTCACGGAATGGTTAAGTGCAACAAAAAAAAAGATACTGTAAAGATCTGCTGAAAAGCTATCTAAATATATATATATATATATATATATATATATATATATATATATATATATATATATATATATATATATATATATATATATATATATATATATATAAGATGATGAAGCAATAAATGAACAAATGGGTTTGCTTTGAAAACAAACAAATCCAGTTCATTCCTCCTGTGGTCTCCCCCTTTCTCCAGTCTGTCAGGCTTGTGTGTCCTCCAGGGTGAGGCTGTAATCATGGCTGTGCCTGTAAGCTCAGAGCACATTCTCATTCAGGCCCCTGCAGCAGGGGGTCAGGCCCAGTGATCCTCTGGGCGATGAATTTATTCACTTAATCTGGGGTACACCTGTAGGTCACGCCAGGGGAATGCTAATCACTCTGAAGGGAGGGCTGTCCTGCCCTAATCGTGGTGATCTGCATCTGAGACCCATTCCCCAGGGTCTGGAGGAGGCTGGGGGGACCTGCCAGTGACAATGCTGTCAACAGGGAGGCCAGGTAACTGGTGGCTGCTGTCGCGTGTCTTTGGTGTCTAATGGGAGATAAGGTCCAGCCATTTCTTGATCGTTTTAGCACCAGAGAGTGCTCAGATCTCAGACAGAATAATTTGTTCCCAATTTTCATGGTCAGATGTTTGGGGGACGGCTTGTTGGAGCAGGTGGCTCTCAGACCCGTTGCCAGATGCAGATCTGCCTGGCTGGGGGACTCGTTCTCTGTCTTCAGCACTTGTGCCACTGCTGTTGCATCCTCTGCTGCTTTTTAAATCAAGCTGCTTTCAACACATCTCTCTCTTTTCTCTAAAACAGGAATTCAAATTACCACTGTTTAGGACTTTGGCAACCATCCTGACATCTCTTACTGCTAAATATGCATGAGATTCTCGTCATAGAGACTAAGAAAATTCTCCTGCATTTTTATTTTTTTTTTTACAAAAGTGATTCATATTACACAGATTCTTTATAATGCATAATCTGGATAATCTAATTAGAAATCAGAAACTCTCTGATGGTTTGGTGGTTAACAGGGAAAATTTTATCCTGTCACAATTTTACCTTGAGGTTGGCCCATGACACTGCATAAAAGAATAATTAATCATCGCAGCCTGAGTCCATGCTAGCACAATATTTCAATTCCTGAGTTTTTGTAAAAAATCTAAAGAGTACTATATATTTTGATCAGACCTTCGATCTCAGACAGGCACAAATGGTTTTAGCACTGCCCATATGACAGCAAACCCATAAAACCTCAACAAGGTGCCTAATAACTTGAGAACCCCCCCCCAAAATGACTACAGTATATGGCAGAAGAACAAACATTGTCTCTGGAGCCTGAGGTTCCACGTTTCATCTGTCAAGCATGTTTTAATAATTAATCTGTTTAATATACACTCAGCATCTGCTGGAGACAACTTGGAGCCTTTCACTCAAATTGACTCCCACAGAGGCCACAATGCTTTAAAGTGTTCAGGTTGAGTTCCACAAACCAGGTTCCATTTCCTGATATGTTTTTCACTAGCCCGATGAATCTCTACTCTGAAAGACACAAATATGAAATTTTCCCCAGTGTGCATTGTCTGAACCAAATGGAGCTAGTGTAAATTAAATACCTTTCTTTCCCTGCAGCACAGAAATGATGTGAGATTAAGCCCATGAATATATACATGGGCCAGTGGTGACCTGTCTGGAGATGGCTGATTTCCCAATGGGCCTGCTTGACATGGTGGGGCTTAGGGCCTGACGAAGGTGAGGAAATCCTACTGCAGGTCCAAATTGAACTTAATCTCATCCCTCATTGTGCTACAGATGACATGAAATTGCACAATAACCTTAATCGACAAGGAGCCACACTTCTTTGGCAGCACTTTTCCATGAATAACAGGGGCTTTTCCAGTCTCGCATCTACGAGCAGCATGATTAGAACTGTAATTTTTCTCTCTGGAAACCTTTAATAATGTCTTCTTGAACAATCAGTGGGTTAATGTGGTCAGGCTCAGACCAATCATAAACCAATAAGGCTCATCCGGTTGTTGGTCCCAGGCTAATCCACGCAGATCCATTTCCAGCAGTCATGAGCGGAGGCAGCCTTTCACTGGAGCGCGTCTCCACCGTCAGGAGGAAAGATTCAATCAGTCCCCCGGGGTTGATTACAGCCCTCTCCATGTTTGGGCTCCCCGCTAACAGGTGCTTCTTATTACACTGATAGGAAGCCGTCACTGAAGTGGTCATTAGCCATGTGACTGACACAGGCCTCGCTGAGTTGGCAGGGCTGGAGAACCTCTGTGATTGGATGCCCACAGGCGTCCGTCATGGACATCAGTTTCACTGTGTGTCCTGCCTCTCAAAAGCATGGCCAGAATCAAACCAGCCCTGCTCACCAAAAGAAGCTATTTTCATCACAAGAAAAGAATCTCTGCTGGGCTAAACTAGTTTATCTTGGAAAATATTACTGTACATACTATATCACATTAATCTTACTGTGAATTATGAAAATAATATGTTCTATTTAAAAAAAAACAACAACTGGGGAACTGAAAATAAAGTTTTTTTTAGATTAAAAAACAAAACAAAAAGGGTTTTCAATGAGCATGACTGTCTATATACTTTGATTTACTTAAAATACCCTTATCTTCCTTAGTCTGGACTTATTGTCAGAGACCAGAATATTCACTTTGGAAGTCATTTCCACCACACACAAGAATAAACACATTTAGATCTCTCTGTTGGTATCCGGGAGTTTAAAAGTTCATATTGACTGTGTTATGTAAGAAAACAATGTTGTTAAAATGCCCAGCGAACAATATCTGGGGCGTGACAGTCTCAAAGCATTGCTGATATTCTTGGAATCTAGGCACAATTACGCTAGCTGTTCTTCAGCCGAGTGTGTAGAGGGAATGTTGTCATTATGGGTGGTAATTATGGGTTCACTTACCGCTGTGCATCTTTTTGGGAAAGCAATAAGTCTATTGTTACCAACAATGAGCTGGCCGCTACAAGGTTGTCAAGTCTAAAAAATAATTAGCCATCAAAATGAGGCTCTTTTTTAATTCATGTCATGAAACTCTAGAGTTAATATTCTCGCATCATGAATTTTCATTGCATCATTACATGGGCACATGTAGACGAGGGCAAACAGATGAACATGGCTATACAGCTCACGTCGTCATCTGCATGTGGTGTGCCACAGCACCATATACCTTAATGCCACTGAACACTCAGCTGGAGCCCCATTTCCTTTTTAGCTAGTGATTTTGAAAGGCATGTTGTTTTTACGATGAACATGCTTGTAATTTTACATCATAGAATATCTGTGTCTGCAGTAGGATGTTATTTTTCAGTTTTTCTTTGCCGGTTTTCCTGTGCAGCTTTTTCTCTAAGGCTATGGCAGATAAACTTCAGAAGCAATGTTGCTAGACGTTCTGCTCAAGTTCTGATAAAAAAATAAACAATCTAACACTAAAGTCTCTGGTACTAATGGTAAGCACAAACAGAGGAAGAAAAAAAAAAAACCCTAAAGCCACAAACCAAAGCTTACAGGCAATACTGAATAACACTACATGGCCCCTACAGCTTATTATACACACACTTGCATTTCATTGCCATTTCATGGTGCATTTGTAGCAATTTACCACAAACTTTATTGTGCAAGAGTAAGAAACTGGCACCGGAGTTCATACTTTATAGCTTTTATTCGTCAACCAGTCAGGTCCTCACCTCTGTTGACCTTAGCATTTTTTGCAGCAAAGTGTTTGATATTAAAGCAGATTGCTTTCATACCTACCTAAGTAATATCATATGCTTCACATCAGAGTATGCTCTGGCTAGCTGAATTAAAGTGTACAGCAACTCCTGACTTAACACGGCATGCATGCCTGTGGGACACACACATACACTACTCACTCCCACTGTCTTTCCCAACACTAGTGGCAAAAAAAAGAGCTGTGTTTGGACTAGGAATTTAAAGAAAGTAGTATTTGCAAATTTATACAATTCTGCCTGGCTTTGAAGTGCATATTATAATATTTTATACTTAAATAAGATGGTGAAGAAGAATTTGTAAATTAAAATATGCTTGGTAGTTCTATCCTACTCCATTCAGGAGGGGCTCTGTGTGAACATTTCCCACAGTCAGAGCCATACTGCTAGTTTTATCACTCTGTTAAAGGGTTTTAAAGGGGCACTGAACATGCTCAATTACCTAGGGCTCCTGTGGGCATAGTGGGGAGGGCATACATCAGCTGGGCCTGATTTATTTCACTATCCCAGTGAAACCCTAGTGAAATTAACAGCACCCCTCTGCCCACACTCCTGGGTCACTGACTAATGCTACTTATGATTTGGATGTGCGCCCTTAAATTTACTGTGCAGTAACATTGTTATAGTATTAATTGATTTAGTTTTTTCTAGTGAGATGCCTCAATCATTATTAATCAGTTACATTCAACATGGTGTCCATGTATATAGTATATACACTATATACCAGTGTACATAGTACATATAATATATGCATATGTATGTGTGTAAATATTTATACATTCAAATCGACTTAATACTATATTACATTTTATTTCTATTTACAGAGTAGTGTTAAGTTTAAAGTTGGATTGAATCCTTGTTGTATTTTCCTTCCTGTCCTTCCTGATCTGTGTTACCTCAGATTGGTGCGACAAAAAAAGTACAAGTCTGCCTGCCTACACCCACAATAGGAGAGATATAACCACTAAAAATAATGATTGCTACTTCAGTTTAAACCATGCTGGAAAAACTTTTTAATGCATAGAGAATTACACAAAATGTACAAAGCTCTGTGTCACAAAATGCTCTAAAAATAATATCCAGACGTTGTGTTGGGCCTATAAAATCAGAAAGACAATCCCCCACATGCAGGAGCTCTGTTCCTTCATATTAGTTCGGCGGTCATACATAGGAACACACTGCCACACAAACTGTTGTACACACACACACACATCCTAGTGACAGAGAACACATTTTCCCAGTATGGTCTTACCTCACTGAGCCTCTGCAGCTCTGAGCCCAACCTCCTTTGGTCACAATGCTCTGGTGTCTGCTGTCATCTTCTGCATCTCTTATGGCGTATTTATTGATTCTTATTAATAGACTCTTGACTTAAAGTGTGACCCCATTAGATCGTTCTATCTAGAGCCAGTCATGAGACCTGGTCTGGTTCCCAGGAGATATGCCAGGGCCCGTCAGTGCTAATCAGCAGAGCCTATGGTAAGGGAAGGAGGGGGAGATCATGGAGGCTTCACTGAGCGCCGAGTCCCATTCTGAGGACGGGGAAGATTATTTTTTTTTGCTTGGCTTCACGACAATTATGAAATACAACGTAGCCAGCTTTCAAAAGTCTGATCTCTTAATGCTTGAAAAAGGCACTGGCTTGTCAGTCTATTATTTTGGACTGAAGACATGCAGAAAAGGTTACGGGGTGATTTACGCTCTGGTGCTAGATCTAATTTACTCAATCGATTATGTCAAAAAGTGCCTAAGCTTTATGAAAGAATGTATTGAGAGAACTGGTCACTAATATCAGTGGTAACTGAAAACATACCAATGAAAACACACCCATGCAAAAATACAATGGACCTCTCTTTTCTCTTCCATTCCTCTTGTCCTCTTGTGTGTTTGTGTGTGTGAGAAAGAGAGACACAAACACTGCTACGCTATAAGTAGTAAGTAATGTTTCTTATGTTTGCCATTATGTACAGTTGTAATGCCTTGCATGCTTTTCTGTGATTTCTCCATCAGTTAGAATAAACATAGCACAGCATTAGTTCACATCTGTCACTCAATTCTACACGCCTGTTTTTCTACTGGGGGTTGCTTATTAGTCTTGTTTCCAGAGACAGCCTGCGGTCTGTAATGTAGATGTATGTCCACTCACACACACACAATGTCACAGAGGTACACACTTCCTGTTCTATATAAACAACCTGAACACTAATGATATTAGCAAAGAAATCCACACAAAAGCTATGTATCCATGCATATTTTCCAATTTCACCCAGACCCTCTGAAGATAGGAGCTGTAAACAGCTATCGTTCCACTTTAACATCATTAAGCCTGCTAAAAACTCTGTTTCCTGTGTCTGTGTGGAAGAGGGTGTGTTGTAAACTGACCTGTAATGTGGTTGCTTAGCGAGGTTGACTGCCTTTGTAACATCTCCCCAGTGAACATGTCACATCAAACACACTCATTATCTCCTTCTGTCATTTGAATTCAGTGTGGGTATTTTAAAACTCGGTACACTCCACTGAATGTGAATTTCTCCCTGCTTGTTCCTCTTCAAAACTTGATTTGAATAACATATGTTTCATCTTGACAAGGACAAAAAGAAAGCAGCTCCTCCACACTAATGAACGCTTACATAATTGGTAAGGTCACCTCAAGCACCTTAAAATGATGAATCATTTTTAAAGTGATTTGAAGATGCTGACACTGTTTACTAACCCTAAACAATTGGAAGTGGATTTTAGCACCTTTTAAGATACTACACCAGTGTATAATGAAACCATTTAGTCCTGGAGGCTTTTTGGTTGGCTTATTACTTTCACTTACTTTCAGCTCTTATCCCATGAACACTGGGCATGATCCAAAAATACACCCTGATTAGGACACTCTGATTCACCTTGAAAAAAAGGCGATTTACCCTAGCCAGTCCACCCACAGGAATGCTTCTGGGAGATGGGAGGAAACTGGAGAATCCAGAGGAATTCCATGAAGAACATGCATTAAAATTTCATAAAGACAGTCACCTGATTTCAGGATTGAGGACCCTGAACCTGAGAGGTGGTAATGCCACCCACTATGACACCCTGGGTCTAACATTCTGTAATTCCAGTGTACCATGGAAAACAGTCAATACAGACAATATTCTGTAGGTTCTCAGAACATTTCTGTGGTAATGGTTCCGAGAACTGGCCATAATTCATTTCTGACTGGTGGTTGGAAGAATGGTCTTACCTTTGACTGAAATCCAGGTGCTTGTGCTGCGGATATGCATGTAAGGTTCTAGACAGCCGTCACATAATACACTGTTCCTACAAGAGCTCTTGCTCTTAGACCAGCAGAAGTAGGGAAGCGTTTCAACATTGTGTTCTCCCTTTACCAATGCATTCTCTCTGTCAGGGGGGAGCACGATGTGTTCTCCTCCCCTAGCTCTCTGAAAGGATAGAAATGTTGGTGGTGAAGGTGATAACCCTTTTGTTTTGTCTGTAATCCATCACACAGGCTGTCAAGCTCAACAGCCACGGCATGCTCCTGAGCAGCCCTTAATCTGACAGCTCCATGCATCAGAAAGCAAAGAGTGGAATTAGATCAAAGTGGCAGGAGGCAGTGGCGGATTGATGCGCTTTGCCATCTTGTTTGTATCTTCATACTAGCTGTGACGTGCGGTGCCGCTGCACCTTTAAAGGTGCGGTGGCTATGGGGAGCCCTGCTTCTGGGACTCCCCCTGACTGACATTAATACATGTAACCTTTGTAAAGGTAGAGGCTGAGTGACACACCAGATTACAGTACAGAATATTTAACTGCGTGTTTATATGTTTGTGGACTGGGTGCAGGGAGGAGACAGCTGCTCCCTGTGTATTCATCATGGCTGATTCATAAGAAGGCATTGAGACCATAGCGGGTGTTAGGGGCAGGTAAACTTTTTAGGCCTGTAGCTTTATAAATGTATTTGTGTGGGGGGAATTTATATTCAGAAAAAACAGGAACAATCACCCTTACTAGGCCATGTGACCAGTGCCATGCACAGCCAGAGGTAAGTGCCTAGTGCTGCATGTAAAATCTCGAATCATTCTGTTTTGCATTAACTGGTAGCAGAAGTTGAGGAATTTACTTAAAAACTAGTCTTGAAAGGCTGTAAATCTCTAAACAGATTTACTTTAATATTACCCTGAAATTATGTTAACAGTTTCCTAATTTAGTTATATTGCTATGTGTTTAAAGACCATATCAAGTAATATGTCATATCAAGTTATGGTGGAGTAACTACATAATATTAATGATGCCACACATAGTTTATTTCTCAGCCTAACCTCTCGTCAATCCAAATGTGCTGTATGACTGGTTAAAAATATTCAGGAAATATTAATCTTAATCACAAGTTTTGCCATGTGTGGTTTAGCATAACCTTCTCATTAGCGTGTGTGGATGGCGGCTACCTGCCTTCTCTCAGACACAATGTTCCCAGCTCACTTGCAAAGTGAAACACAGGAGCTAAATTCATAATAAAGCGCAAACCTGTTATTTCAATTGACCTTCGCCACGTCAAGCTGTCAATGATCTCAACCGAGGACTCAAAGTTTCACTCGCTGAGGCAGACTTCATGATAATGGGCATTTGTTTTAGAATATGGCCTTTAGGAAATGGTAGCCGTATTTGGCGAAAACGCAAATGATGTGACAGGGCATTTAGCCCAAGTGCATTTAAAAATAGTAATAGCAAGACAGCCGCGAGCATTTATGGAAATGACCAAATGCTGATGCACCCAGTTATGCTGCAATTCCCCCCTATTCAAAACCACAGCAACGACTGATGGTCCACCTTGTTTAGTTTGCATGCCATTTGACCTTTAATTGCAATGAATGTTGTTCAAGCTGTCAGATACTTTGACATGACTGCACATTTATCCTCTGAAAAAAAGAAGCAAAAACTGGTCAAATGAGGCATAATCTCCAAACCATACCCAACAGGCATAAACAGACAAGAAACACAAAAGAGAACAAAATGCTTGGAGTTTTTACTCTTTCATCCTGTCAGAATGCACTTGCTAATGTTGATGCACTATGGTGTTGTGGTAACTCCTGCAGATATTTAATTATGTTTATGTCTTAGGTTCATAAGATTCTGTATGAGACATATGATTGATTTAGCCATCTGCTGATGCTGCAGCCTTGCATTACTCTAGATCCAGTAGCAAGCATGGATTATTGGGCTTGAGTTGCTTTCCAACACAGATTAAAGCAATGTAATAAAACGCAATTTTTGCTTATTAGGGCATATCAAGAGCAGAAGGTATGTAAGATGTGAATTCACATAGTATCGTCTATTTAATGAAGACTTGCATTACAGTGATTTTGGTGATTTTAGTTGCATAGTTTTAGTTTAACATAATCATAAACATTTAGTCTCAACATAATCAATTAATCATAAAGGATCTTGATAAATCTTATTGGGAAGTTGCATATATGCTGAAATATAAACAAAACCACCATGACACTGCAAAGCTCATGTTAAGATTACAATTCGTAAGTAAGCAATGAAATGCAGATTTACAGAGTTTACCAAGTTTATAAGCTCTCATGTGCAGTAGGAGAGAAGGAACGTGTGTGTGTGTGTGTGTGTGTGAGAGAGAGAGAGAGAGAGAGAGAGAGTAAGTGCACATGCATGTAGTGAAGAACACTGAGCCACATGCTCCCTGTTTCCCTGTAAGGGCAGAGTTGTTTGTGTTGGCTTTTACAGGATTGAAGCATTTCATTAGCTCTTGTTAACAGTGTGCTAATGCCCCAGTGTGTTTTAAATGCATGCCCTCTCTCCTCTTGGTAAAAACATCTACCTCAGGAGAACTTTCCTTGGAGCCTGAGCTGGTGCCAATAAATAAACCATAAAGCAAAGTGGATGGGGGAAACCAGAGTTGGAAATGTAAAGCCCTGTTCCCAACATTGTTAATACACAACAGCTTTCCTGCCTCATTTACCCCCCTATCAGCACACAAGTCCATGAGCATCCAAATATCACTGCACATTCAGACTTCAACTTAAAGTCAGAAGGTGTTACCGCAGGAGATTTATACCTATGTGCTGCAGAATGTTGACTGGCTCTCCAGTCTTTCCTTCTTCCTTGCCTCTGCGATCCACTCCCACATGAATTTATCTTGATCCTGTTAAGAGGACATAAGTGGAGGAGAAATAAGATAGACAGCAACAAAGAGCAAGTGTCAGAGTTAAAGGAAAATAGACATTATGCTTGCCAGCACTACCGTGACATGGAGGGACTCTTGGTGTTGGAGCCTTTATGAAATTTAGATGATGTATCAGAAGGCCACAAGAGTTTCTTTGATTGTGGAACTGTGGCTGAAATATACATCAGTCACGTCCTAGTCCTGGAGGTTTGAGAAGCAAGGACACACACACACACACACACACACCCCACACACACACACACACACACACACACACACACACACACACACACAAAAAAAAGCCTGTTTTCACCCCATGTGTTTGGAGACAGGAGGATAGGGCTCCTCAGTGTCAGTCCCAATTTCCGTGATCTAAATGTATAAGAATTGATGGTGCCTTCCACCAAATGCTGTTATGGAGAACCTGGTTTGTTTATTTAATGAAGACCATGTCAGTGTGAATCTGCGTCTTTGCGCTTGAAACAGTGGCAGGTGTTGGTGGCAGATTTTCCTGAGACAGGGGCACTGAATTAACAAATTCAATTTACATAATACTTGTGAGGGAGGACTGGCCTCTCTCTGGCTAAGTGTTCCTGCTGGTCTGTGTGTGTGTGTGTGTGGGGCGTGTGTGTGTATTCTTACTGCATCCAGATGTCCAGACACTAAGCACTAACCCTATAGACTGAGGAGAGTATTAAGCCATAGAGCCTCCTATTCCCTTTAGAGAACAGTGAGCAATAGCAACAGATCCTTAAAACCTGGGAAGAGGATGCAGTTACAGTTTGTTTTTCATTTACTGTATATAGTTTGTTAGAAATGTTTTGCAATGAGATCACATATCAGATGGTGAAATTAATAGACAGCACACACACTGCTGTGCCCTCACCTGCAGACCTGGCAGCTCCTAAACCCTACTGTGTACATTTCAAATTATTCAATTGGACGAATGAACATATGCTCACCCCTACAATATAAAGTTAAATTATGCATGTCCTAATTTGATTCTGCCTCATCTGTTGAGTTCGAGCAAAATGCAATATGAAACAGACTTTTAATTTGCCGTCTTTCCTTCGTTTGTCCTGGCCAATTTGGATGAGTCATCTGCTCTAGTCAGAGGTTCCAGGTGATGCAGGGGAGCTTTTCCACATGTCACATGGCACCAAGACTACAAAATAACCCATGCTTTTCCTCATGACTCATTTGTCTTCATACTGTCTGAGCGAATGGTCAGTACTCACTGGATAAATCAATTTGTGGTCACGGTTAACTTCAGTAAAAGCTGCTTTATAAATCCATTAGATATTTAAGTGATAACATTCATAAGCATTTGAAACACTGTGGAATTCAGTCTGAGTTATGTACTGCATGTCTAATGTATGAGCAGGAATTTCCATTGCAACCATATACGCTGTATTAGTGAAGTGTTGCCAGATTTTTGTCCATAACAATTACTATGCCACACACCCAGTTGCCACATTGTGAAGCACTCTTGTGATGTTTACTACTAAATATTGATAGACATCTGGTGTTTCATTCACCCCCCACTCAAAACCACGCCGCCCAGTGAAGGCAGTCCAGCCCTCCTCTGTCTCTCTCTCTCTCTCTCTCTCTCTCTCTCTCTCTCTCTCTCTCTCTCTCTTCTCTCTGTCTCTCTCTTTCTCCCCCCCCTCCCTCTCCACAGCATACACTCATTTTCCAGGAAAATAAATGCCTCTAAGGCATGGTAGTTTGGCAAGCCAATGGACGCATATTTGCCAAACTGCTTGCCCAAGAAATGTGTAAATGTAGAATTTGCTAATGCAGAAGTGTTCAGAAGATGCTGGACATCGAATTCCTCCTTAAATAGCATAATAAACCCATTGTTTGTACTTTGGAGGGAATTAGCTTGCACTCAGCACCTCCTATTTTTTAGAAGAAGGAACATATGGAAAGACTGGCAAGACCAGAGGCAAGAGATGATGTCACATAAATCTGAGGAAAATTAATGGAGCCATTATTTTTTATAATTTTACAATAAAAGTAATGGAGAAATGACAAAATAATAAAAAATAAGATTAAAGAGATGTATTTCAAGTATGTGTAAAATATGAAAGTATGAGATAAAGAAAAAAAGCAATAAAGAAAATTTCACCCACTGTATTTTATGATCAAAATGAGCAAGTTTCTGATACTTCACTGGGTCAAATAAATAAAAGAACCTTTGATCAATGGAGAAAGAGGCACTTCTCTGGATTATTAGCAGCTGTGCATGAAAGTGGAAAATTGAATTTGTTGGGCACGATTGATAATAAAGAATATAAAACAAAATTATTTTGTCTTAATTACTTGTAGCTGGGAGGCACCCTGTCTTCTCTTCACTTCTTGGCTGTCACATTTAGCGGCGGCTCATGCAGCACGTGTGAGTCATTTTGTGTGTACTTTTGGATGTGTGTGTGTGTGTGTGTGTGTGTGTGTGTGTGTGTGTGTGGTGTGTGTGTGTGTGTGTGTGTGTGTGTGAGAGAGAGAGAGAGAGAGAGAGAGAGAGAGAGAGAGAGAGAGAGAGAGAGAGAGAGAGAGAGAGGGTGGTAAGAAGGAAACAAGCTTTTTTGATGGATGGTAATCAAAGTGACAAAGAATACAATAACCCACACTTTTGAAATGTAGAGGGTCTTTACATTAGAAAAAAAACAGCAGCAAAACAGCGACCCTGAACATGTTTCTAATCGTTTCAAATGAAGTAATGAAGGAGATGTTGGCGAAGCCTGATCTCCTCTCCTGTTCCACAAGGTGCAGCACTTGTTTGTGTGAATGTCTGGCAATTAAAAATAATTGGGAAGCAGGTTTGCCTCTAAATCTTCCAAGAGTGCCAGTTATGATCTAATGAAGCTTCATTAGCCATGCTGAAAGCTGAGAGCTCTGTATGACAACGGCAATTAGACAGGATCATAGACAAAATCATTAAAAAAATGCCCCGACTAAGATTAGCTTTTCACTTAATGACCAATTCATTAGCTAATTGATTTCTTATTAGTTACAGGCAGAAAAGCCTGCTTGGATTTCTGCACGGCTAATTAACAGCATTTACACCATTAGTCAATTGCCTAATTCTCAGGAAAACAACTTTTCAATAGAATATGGCTCTAGTGCTTCAGGCCACTCACGTTTCTTTATGTTTTTTTTCTCTCCACTATTGCAGGTCTATTTTTTGTGTGTGCGATATCTAAGTGGCCAATATTTTGTGATTATGCATGCCAGCCTTGTGAAAGATATTGCATACATGAGAGCGATTAAGGCCTTGTTTAGTGAGAGCCCTATTGTTTAGGTGCTCTGTGGAAGATTTGTTACATTTTACATTTCATATGACAGCACCCCCTGCTCGCTTCAAATTCATGCTCACCTCAGGTATATCAAAGAAATGGAGATAGAATCAATTGTCGTTTATACTCCCCAAAAATGCATCTTTTTTATCTGAGTCTTTATCCTCAATTGTCTCTTCGCATCAGCCTTCAGTGCTTCTTGGAAAAATAGGCCTGATATGCAATCCTGTAGATATTCAGAAAGTAAATCATTGATGATTTTTTTTTGACTGTTAATAAAATTAAGCTAAGAAAAACACTGGTTTTAGCACTATATGAACTAATAAGAAATCATAGAAAATAAGACCTTAGTCTGAAATCAAAACAATTTGTCTGAACATGTGCAATATAGTGACAATAAAGAAATCAATTTATCTTTGCTGCTTCTGTATTTTTTGTTGTTATTTTCACACACTGTGTTAAATGAAGCCATGTCTTGTGACACATCGAGCGCTGCTTCAGACACACAAATGCATGTGCAATGACAGGTGGTCTGATTGGAAGGCAGTACATAATATCCTTTAAGTCTTAACATGATTGTGTGGTCCATCTCTTTTTGGGGCCTTCTGGCAGTCAGTGGCCATGTACAGGTCTCAGTGGGGCTTTGCCTGGAACTAAAAGGAGACGTGTAAGAGATGAGAGCCAGCTTTTTGGATTTTCAGAGTCTGAACTCAACAACAGGCAATGCCTGGGGGTGCTTCCTGATTGTTTTTATTGTTGCAACCAGGTACACACACTCACATTCAAGCACACATACACACACACACACACACACACACACACACACACACACACACACACACATATTACTATGTTATTAAAGTTTTGTTTTTCCTACATTTTAGGAAAATATTTAATTATATTATAATACAAATTCTTTAGTCAAGCAGAGTTCTAAAAATAAAGGATGCAGTCATCCACACATCAGTACATATAGTTTTGTTCATGTGAACTTAACCCTAATCTATAGCACTCTACCTCAGGGGTCAGTGAGGCTTCTACTATGTGTCCACTACTGGCTCTAGCAGCGGCTGAATGGCTAAGCCCAGGGGGACAGGGGAACACAGCATGACAGATGGGGTGACTGGTGAGCTCGTCTACAGATGGTGGTCTCTTCAGTCCCCCCACCATTCAACTTGCAGGCCTCAGGGAGAGAGAAAGAGAGAGAGAGGGGAGAGAGAGAAGAGAGAGAGAGAGAGAGAGAGAGAGAGAGAGAGAGAGAGAGAGAGAGAGAGAGAGAGAGAGAGAGAGAGAGAGGGAGGGAAAGAGATGAGCTCCTCACCCTCACCTCAGCAACGTTGGCCATCTCCAGTGGCTCTTAATCAGGCCTGCCACTCTGCATCCCTGCACTAATTAATCTTAATGAGCCTGCCGATCGGTGACTTCTGCTTCTTAAGATGACTGCATAAATCACCCTCAACAAATGGATGTGCCACACATCTCTAACCAATGCTGGGTAACAAAAAACGTGGCTTAAAAAAATCATTTAATTGCATGATCGAGAAAGTGTTGGGCAGCTCAATAAAAGCTTGTCTTAATATAAAATGGGTGCACCATCTTCAAGTGACACAAGAAGCTGTTTGCTTATAATAATGGCGTACATTGCATATATTTAACCACCCACTTACAGTAAGCAAAAAGTCTTTGGTTAATTTAACAATGCCTGCCGATGCAACCATGAAACATATCTACCCCAACCAAATCAATGCATGCTAGAGGCAAGGGGTAGTGTGTCTGTCTCCAGTTTTGACCGCAGGATGCAATGATCACAAGCTTTTATTGATCATATTCTCTAGCCATGCAATAACTGTATGTTTTATGTAAGACTAGGGGAGGAGAGGATAACCTCATAATCAACCAATAGAGGCATGACCAAATGCATGACTAAAGGCATGACGAAATTTATCAGTTTTCTCAGAGCTGATGCAGCGTAACTTGTACATCTCCATTAAAAGAATTCTATGATATGAATAATATGCACAATGAAGTCTATTTTGAATATGAATTTCCTTCGCTATTTAAGGTGGCAGAAATAATTTCAAATCCTCTGGCACCTTTTTGACTATGAACTAATTGACATCATAATTCATGGTTCATCGATGCTCCTATAATCATGTTTAATCTGCAAGTTTAATTGCCTTTCTGCATACAGAACTCAGCAGGCTCTTCACAAGCCATGACCAATATCAGCACTCCTGCATGTCCTTTTGACCCTCCAGATATAAGCACTGAACAATTCTGAGAGCACATGAAGCATAAAGCTTATTTGTGAATGAGGAGCTAAAACACTATGTTGTGCATCTTTTATAAACTTGTTCTTATAGTATTGATTTGAGCGTATTGTGCTGAGCCATTTATTTCCCTAGGGTCCCAGGCTATTAACTCTGATATCATCAGGAAAGATCCGCTTACTGAAATTCCCCTGTCACGTCTCATCTAGCAAGCTACACGGGCCTTTGACCTGTGACAGATAAAACATTGTTGCTGCTATGTGAGTCATACTTTATCAGATCTGAATCTTTGCAGTAGATCCTCTTGGGCAGCCTGGCCAAACATTATCCACAAAATGATATTCCAAATTTTGCTGGCTATAAAAATAACAATGGCTTTAAAAGAGAATTCCGTAAAACATTTTTTCTTACTGACCTACTAATTCAAAAACGTTTTAAATAATTGAAACCTTTTACATTATGACATTTTCCAGGCAAGAATAAGTTTACTTTGAGCTTCAATTTGTTAACTTTGTTACATCATCAAGTAAATGTAAATAAATCATAAATCATATTATGCCCTACTTTATTTTACATCAGGAAGAAGGCATTCTTATAAAATTATAAAATTATAATACAATTATGAATTTGTTCAAAACAGTAATTCTCTTATAAATAAATAAATAAATAAATGTATTCATTATTTAACAAAGATTTAAATAAAATTTCACTTTGAACATTGAGTGCTAAATAAATGTGGACTTTACCTATAATGTGCCATTAAAGTTTGAAGAATTATTATGCACTAAGTTGCACTATTATGCTGCTTTTGCTGCTTAGCAGTGCCATATAAAAACTACAAGTAAAGGCTGGTGACATTGCAAAATCCATTTTATGTTGTTTCCTTCGATTTTGCAAATGAACTCGCTCTATTTTTTATTTGATAGAATGTCATGCAATATATTCACTGGGAAATAAAATCACTTGCATGGAAGAAAAATCTATAACAGAATCTATCAAATAAACATGGGTTAGCAGTAATGTCTTCATGTGTCTCTGTCGGTTTGCATAGATAATCTCTAGATAAGTCAGGTGTTTGTTTGTACACCGCCTTAAATGCCTAATGGAGTTAAATCGGTGAATCTTTTTTTTTTTTAGTATAAAAACCCATTTAATATACACTGATGTAAGAAACTGTATTTGATGATAATTCCACAAAAGCACAAAAACGACTTAACTTAAAAACCGGATCATGTGAAAGAATAAATTAAACCCCGTTCACATTGCGAGACAGTTCTAAATGAATGATGTGGATCATGGCTACAAATAAGTTCTCTGGTTGTAAGAATAGTGAAGAGGAAGGAAGACAAATCGGAGAGATCAAGAGTGGAACAGGCTTTGGATTATTATGTTTTTGCAGCAAATCGCCTCAACATTTTTGGGTGTAAAGTCAATTTCATGCCTCTTTTTAGTTGGTCACGTTACCCTGTGGGCAGACAGTGTTCGAGGGGGGACATACATTTAAAACAAACACATGCTCTAGGGGTCCCCTCTCTCTCTCTCTCTCTCTCTCTCTCTCTCTCTCTCTCTCTCGGTGTGCCGGACAACAAGCAAAATTATTTTGAGTTAGTTTAATACTGTAACTAATTAAAATAATGACATAAAAATTAATATGTTCAGATAGATTGTGACTAAAAGTAGCTTAAAATATCTAGTTATATGAGGCATTTATTCTAAAGTTACAAAGGCTCCTCTATAGACGCACTGCTAATTCACCGTCACATTACCCACGCAATAGCCACTAACTTTAAGTAATTATTTCCCAGCCTATGATAGTAGCCATTTTTGCTTAACAAAAGTGCGATTGTAACATGAAGCAGAATGAAAACTATTAATTCTTGGGGCAAAGCTGTTAGAGTAAACTACTGATCATTATCTCGGATGCATGCAAGCTCACGCATAACACTCAAAAGTGTCTGAATTTCTGGAAACCCCCTTTGCGCTTTGGTACTTTAAAGCTTGGACTAATCAGATGAACAAAAAGATATAGCTAAAAAAAAAAAAAAGACAGGGCAAAAAAACAACAACAACATAATATTATATCTGAACGTAGAAGCATTAAGTCTTGCACACATACGGGATTCATCTAAAGAAACCATCAAGTTTAAACGGTGTTCTTGCCATTTGGTCAGAGTTAGCATGGAGTTGCTGCATACAAAAAAAACCCCTCTGACTTTCCCCGTACTCCCCACTAACAAGATCCCAAAGCTGAGCAGGAATGAAGGCTGCTTGAAGCTCCACCGCACTCATCCAGCTAAAGACAGGCTTGATGCAACAGGGACTGATCACTAGCTCACAGATTACATGGCCATCAGCCAACACGCGCCTCCTCCCCCCCCCCCCCCCCCCCCCCCAAACCCACCCACCGCTTACACAGGACCATACTGCGCTCAGACACGCCACATTTCGTCGTGCAAATTCATACACTCCGTTTGTTAATAGGCTAAAGTGGCAAAAGCTAATCAAAGCTACGGCCGTGTTAGAATGCAAATGGTTCGAGACATTTATCTCTTTTTGCGCTTTCAGATACTGAACACACACTGGGGATTCAGTATTAAAAACAAAAACAAACACGCATGGGCTGTTCAAGGACATTGGCTGACCCTTGATCTGACATATAATCCAGTCTGCAACAGTTATGAGATTTATCAGCATGAAACATTTAGGTAGCTGTATCGCAGGATGATCAAGCATACAAATAAAGCCCCCCTTTTCCTCCTGCTATAATGGCATTACCGAACAGGCTAGAAACACTGGAACAAGGATTAACAAACGATACATTGTGCATTCCTATTATACAACAGAACCGGTTTGAAAATGACCGAAGGGGTCAATATTTTATTGAGTCTCTAACTCAGAGAAAATGTGAATCTTATTCACCAAAGGGATATAACATAATGACCATATGAAACACGGGGAATTGTTGTCCCCGAGCGCTTCATCCATCCGCACGCCGCAGAGACGCTGTGTATCACTGCGCTGTACCTGCACTTCACTGGATAACATTCTGATCGGTTCAAAGCTGTGTGAAAGCTTCGTTGTTGATTTGATAAGTGTATGAAATACAATTGACATTACATTAGCACACCGCTACTTAAATATGATGTGGTCCCTCATTTTCTCAGGAAAAGCGCTTTCAGCCAAATATGACAGGAGTTTAATGTGCACATTCACGTTGGTCTTAAACCTTCTATCGATATTTAATCTGACGATTTATTTATTTTCAGTCTGCCATCTATCAGCCTGTCCGCCCTCAAGCCGCACTCCTACTGAAACCTTTCACAACTTCATTATCATTTCATTACGTGAGCTTTGGTCATTTACCAAATTGAACTTAAATTACTGAACATAAAACAAGGAGACGAATATCATATTATGAAATAGACTAGTCATATATTTTGCTAGTGATTTATACATAGATATGTTTTTAATTTCCTCTCTCTTTAGCATGGGCCGTCCCTCTCATCTTATTATCATCTAATAAACTCATTAAAACTAATGTCTATTTTGTTATGCCACTCCATAGATATAGCTATGTATATTGTGAAGCCGGCTCAAACAAACTGCACCTAGAAATGTGTTTGTCAGAGAGGGGAAGGGAGGGCAGCCTCTGTTCCTATAGCTGCTCTGCCGATAACAGATAGTTTAAAATATGGATCGTATGACTTTAAGGATAGCCACTTAGTGTAAAATGCGCTAAAAGAAACAATTCTCTTGTACACGCCCGGGGCAGCTGCTGATTGGGAGACACACGTGGGTTTTCTGCTCATGCACTGGGACTAAGTTTCACGGCTGTATCATTCACTTGTGCCATGATAATAATTTTAAATCATTATATTAATAAACAATACAAACATATTGCAGCTTTACAGAAAATGAACTAAAATGGGCAATGGTATAAAAATCAATAGGATATACGTTGACTTCAGGTGCACCTGATGCCTCTGAAACCACCTTACAGGACTTACATCTTAGTTATTGAATGTTTCATACCTACAGTTGTATATACGAAAAAATAAAGAGATTAAATAAATAAAAACAAGTTACTACAATATTAAAGATATAATATAATCAACATAAATATAATAATATATACTATAATCAATATCAACATCTAGATATACATAGGTAATGTGCAAGACTTAATCACCATAACATTTTCTGGCTTAAGAATAAAATTCATAATAATAAGGATAGGGTATAGAATTAGAGAATATACGCATATGTTAGAAGGTGTTTAATGCGTTGATTAATGACACACAGTAGCCTATACCCTTTCTCACATATCATTCAGTGTCGTAAATAACTTCCAACCGCGGAGTGAGCAGTACTTAATTAATGCAGGAAAAATACAGCAGCACGAAGCTCAAGCTCACATGTTGGAATATCCCGATGTGTGACTGCAGTTTTAAATAGGATTGGGATAATAAATAAATAAAGGGAAAGCTGTACAGACTTTATATTATTATTATTACTATTATTATTACTATTATTATTATTATTATTATTATTATTATTATTATTATTATTATTATTATTATTATTATTATTTATAGTAATAGTAGTTCAATATTCTATCTTAGCACTTTGCGTTATGTATGAACTACTACAAAGCAATTTTCTCAGAATAAAAACAAAGCAATGAGCGTATTTTGTCCTGATTGCTGCCACGGTTACCATGGAAACTTTTAAATTGTTTTTCAAAAAATAACCCCAAAAACTACATAATGTGAATACAATGTTATCTTATGCCAATTATAATTCATTTACAAATGATTTAATATAATATGATTGCAATTTTTCATATGCTGTCGACTAATAGTTAATGGCCATGATATAGCTAGTATGTAAATATTATTATCATCTAATATTTACACACAACACAAAAATATTTGAAAGACAGATAATAGGCGCCTTTTGTATATAAAAAAACACAATAATGCTACACAGCTAACATTCAAACACTAACACCACTATTTTGATCCAGGGTTGTAACAGGCTATATATTTAATATTTTAATAACAAAAGAAACTTTATGTAGAATGCACAAGTTTAATTAGATTCATGCAATTATGGAAACTACATATCAGTGCTGTGACGGATTGCTCAAATAATCAATGCATCTTTACTATAATTCGATTTTTTGCGTTGTTTTCTGAATTTTAAAAACAAGTTCAAGATCATGCGTTGATTTTACTTCCTTAATTTCTAGCAATAGACAGAAAAAAAAAAAAAAAAAAAAAAAAAAAAAAAATATATATATATATATATATATTTAAAGAAGCGTCCATAAATTGCATCAATGCACCTTGAGTTCAGGCAAATCGGCTCATGTTACGGCACCATTCATATCACCTAATAGCCTTAATGAAATTATCGCGGAATTAATTAAACACGGCTCCCCGGTTCCTCAACACCGTAGGCATGTTTAATGAAGTGTAATCATATTAAGGGGCTCCACGGCGGCATTGATTTGGAGCAAAGCTGCTGAAAGTTGAATTCAGAAGCGAGAGGAGCCTGTAATTGCTCAGGACACGGCGGTGGGGGCTGGGCCGAGGTGAGCGCCGTATAAATAGTGTGATCTCCAAAAACACAGACACACCAACCGGAGTGATCTAAACCTCCTCCTCCTCCTCGTACACCCCCTCTCTAACATCCGCGCGTTTACTATCGAGCTCACACACATACATACACACACACACACACACACACACACACACACACACACACACACACGCACACACACACACACACACACACACATAGACATACACACATACAGAACGAGCAAGAGAGAGAGAGCGAGAGAGAGCAGCGCGTTAGGGTCGTAAAGTGGATTTGTGCCATCAGGAGCGCTTCTTCTCCAACCATGGAAGAACTCACAGCGTTCGTGTCGAAATCCTTCGACCAGAAGAGCAAGGAGAGCAGCAAAGAGAGCATCACGTACAGGGAAGTTTTGGAGAGCGGCTTGGCGCGGGCCAGGGAGCTGGGAAACTCGGAGAGCAGCCTGCAGGACATTACCGACGGCAACACGCACTGTCCCGTGCATCTATTCAAGGAACACGTGGAGCTGGACAAGGACAAGCTGAAGGAGTTTAACGTGGCCAGGGCGAGCGACGGTAAGAGGCGTGCACGGCTTTCTCAAAGCGTTTCCGAACTAAAGGAAGTAACGCGTGAAAATATCCACTGCTAATGTGAAGTGTGTGTGTTAACGTTTTAGTTGAAGTGAAGCCACACAATTCACGGAAAATATTCACGAATTAGTTAAAGTGTTCATTAAGAACATATTGCGATTGTTCTGACACTGATGTAAGATGTGAATTTAATCCTAACTTTAAAACGGGCATTTCCTAGAATTTAGCAATCTCACGATTATTAATTGTCGATCTTATTGCCTAGTATTTTAGTAAACAAACGACGTTAAATTACATAAAAGGCCGTGGTTCTTCCACTATTGCCAGAATAGTCTATGAAAAAAAAATACGACAATCAAATGTTAAAAAATAAACTAACAAAAAAAGCAAAAAAAAAAAAAACAAAACAAAAACAACAACAAACAATAGGGATCAGTCTATTTGCAGCTAAATCTGTTTCACTTTTACAGAGCAGTGTACTATAGAAAAACATTAATCACACGAAAAGCATGTTTAAGAAACCCAACTAGTTATAAATAACTCTTGTATCTTTTCTTAAAGTAGGCCTAATAATATTATTAATAATAATAACAGTAATAATAATAACAAAAACAGTAGTAGTAGTAATAATAATAATAATAATAATAATAATAATAATAATAATAATAATTGTCTGTTAGTTTTGGCAGTAAATGTTTTGGGAGGAATAATTATTTCAAGCATCCTTCTGCGCAAAATTAGGCAAAAAAAACGGAAATTACAAAAGTGTATGTAAAATACTTAGTCTCAGTCAAGACTGAGTAATTAAGATTTTTCTTGACAAAATCACATATCAGAATGTTACTATGTTATTTGTCCTATGCTAATATGTTTTACCTATTGAGAGGAATTGCTCTAAAGATGCATGTTAAACAAGTGCATGCTTTAAACATTATTTAAAAATAAAACAAGATCAATCGCATTCAATATTTAATAGATGTAATAAAATGTCTATTTTGTAGTGTTATGTCTGTGATATGAGTTTAATAGTAAGATGCCCAAGGACACTTTCTCTTTTTGTCCAAGTTTTCGATACTTAAGAAGATTGTTGGCCATAAACAAGCGTTCTGTGGCAGGGCATGTTTTGCTCAGAGCGCTGTGTTGTGCTTGAAGGAACAGAAGGAAATTAGTCTGTATATTTATCACACTGACAGGGTAAACTGTTGTATGAGGCAGCATGTAGTAACGAGTTTTGCTTTTTCCTAGGGATTTATGAGTGCAAAGAAAAGAAGGAAGAGGTGAAATCGGAGGACGAGGACGCCCAGGGTAAACTGAAACAGAGACGGAGCAGGACAAATTTTACCTTAGAGCAGCTGAATGAACTGGAGCGCTTGTTTGATGAGACGCATTACCCGGATGCGTTCATGCGAGAAGAGCTGAGCCAAAGACTGGGACTGTCCGAGGCCAGGGTTCAGGTAAGGGCTCTTACCAGTGCTGTTAATGCATGAAACCAAAACTACACTTTTTTAAGGAATTTAGGCTTAGACACATTCTAGAGGCACAATGGAAACGTTTAGCAGGCCGAGGTTATTTTTAGCAGGCCGATTAAGACTAAACCAGGCTGGAACCATAATAAGTGTCCATTCAGGGCCGTTTCTCTAAAACAACCTTACACACAGCGTCAGTCTATGCACATTAAACACTCATCTGTGCACTACCTTATAACCATATTAGATATTAACTATACGATACATTTGTAATTCTTAGACCCTGAAGGAATGGATGAAGATAAAAGGCTCTTCTGTACGCATATTGATTTATATGCACCATCTTTGCTCACAAATGATTGAAGTTTAACAGGCCTGTGTTCTTCAACAAAACACGTCCTGATCCCCTTGGATGCACAGTTTATTGTACTGCTAATGCTACCAGCAACTACTACTATTACTAAAATACTAATAATTATAATCATCACAACAAGTACAACATGATAATAATAATAATAATAATAATAATAATAATAACTTCGAGGTTATAATTTGGCACTGTATATCACTGTTGCTCGTTATTATTATTATTATTTTTATTTTTATTTTTATTTTTATTATTATTGTAACATTAAAAATCCCCGGCAATCCCATAGCATCACATATTCGTTGTAATGTGTAGTATAATATATGTATATGATTTGTCGTCCAAAATAGGACACAGTAGAGATTATATCCTGCAATTACAGTATTATATATGATGCAACTCTTCCAACATAATAACCTAGATATATAACATATGAAAGACTAGTGAAAAAATATAATATTTTAGTTAGTAATTATAAAAGGTCTTTCTGTTGCAGCAGAATGATCACATTTAAAATGTGCTTATCAAGGCAGGTATTTATGAAATTAAAAAAGTAATTTGTCAGTTTGAGCGAGTTTGAGAAGCCGGAGTGAAAGCGGATATGAAATGGCTCCTTTAGTTCCAGCAGCTCCAGCGATCAGAGGTAAACTTGCTTATGTGCTGCGGAAAGATCTAACCACATCATTAAAATTAATGAAGAGATTGAACTGCTGCTGCAGGGGACACCTTCTTATGTCACACACCTCATTTTCTCCAGCGTTATCTTTGTAATATCTACCATTGGTTTGATATACTGTTCCCATAAAAATGTATTAGAAATAATCCAATTGGGCAGTGGCTGGTGCTGGGGCTCAGCTTTGCTCCGGTAAGAGCTAGCAGCTTCACCGCCTGGGCCACAGCCTGGTCAATCTTAAAAAAATGTTCTTTCAGAGGCAAAGGCCAAATCATATTAAGCATGCTCATATAAACCAGTCTATAAGTATTATGGCCTTTTCACCAAAGGAAAAAAAACGACTTTGAATTTAGGAATATGCTCTTTAGATATTTTGGCACAAGACCGTGGTTGTACCAGAATGAAGACAACAGACGCGCAATATCTCCAGTAGCAAGGGAACAAAATTGATTTCAGCTTAAACGCTGGTGTTGAAATTGTAAGACACGAGGTGGATAGCCGATATTAACCTGTTACTGAAGTGTTATACAGAAACCTCACACCGAGCAGCTGTCAGGAATCTAATTGAAAGTTATGAGACCTTGGTGAAGAGAAGGCAGTAATTCAATTACAACTAATATCTTTCGGTTCCTGGTGCAGAGCTAAATTAAATGTCATTATTCACTGTCTCTAATAAAAATCAAAAGGAAATCGGATTAGGGTATTTGCGAAATGCATCATTGAGTGGCCCTTAATGAAGAAATAACTGTCTAAACCAGTGTTATTCACTTCGCTTAGCATACTGATAGATAATTAGAATTGATCCAGAACGGAAAATTGATTTGTTTTCAATATCACACAAGGTACGTATTATTAAACAAAACAGAAAAAGTCAAAAGATTATTATTATTATTATTATTATTATTGTTATTGTTATTGTTATCGTTAGTAATAATAATAATAATAATAATAATAATAATAATTATTATTATTATTATTATTGTTGTTGTTTTTGTCGTTGTTGTTGTTATTGTTATTATTATAATATCACTATATTCTTCTAATATAATTGACACATTTTCAAAACAGAGTATAGCAGGAGCTAAGCTGACCTGAACCTTTTGCACGTCTGAAATTGTAATGGTCATTAAATGAGCAGTATGTATAGGCTATATAACGCCCAAAACACAGCCGCGTTAAACCACTTCACTGATATTTTCCGTGTTATTATCGAAAACGCCACTCAGACATTCATGACACTCACTTATGCACAGAAACACATTCTGTTTTATAAAAAGCTCGGCAAACTGTGTTAGCTAAATTCACATAACTGTAGCTTCTGTGTCTTGAATGTAGGCTTTATTAACCAGGCGTAAGTCACTAATATTGCCGCTGAAAAAAGACCGATTCTAACAAAAAGTCACACAAACGAGCTCAGGGAATCTCTTTAAACAAACAAACAAACAAACAAACAAACAAACAAACAAACAAACAAACAAACAGGCTATTACTATCATGAAATGGTCCTTTGGAGAGAGCAGTTGACATTTACTTACAGCATACAGGCCTACCTCATACAATATGATTATTATTATTATTATTATTATTATTATTATTATTATTATTATTATTATTATTATTATTATTATTATTATTATGACAAATTTACAACGTGTATGAATTTTCAAGGAAGTTTTCGCCTATTCTGCTAACCCCTTGCACTCAAATTAACTTAATATGCATTTACACACTCATATAAAGTGCCTACTGTAATTGTGTTATACAGAATCCTGATATAAATCGCCATACAGTATATTTCATGTCGTCATGTCGATAAGTAAACACGCCCATTCCTAAATTTGGCTGCAGGGCTAGGGACACGGCTCTAAATATAATTTGGTGTGATATGTAATTTGAATAGGGTACTCGCCAGTCAAGTTCACTCACTGTCATTTGTGTTTCAGGTATGGTTTCAGAACAGAAGAGCAAAATGCCGAAAGCAAGAAAATCAGATGCACAAAGGTATATGGTCAAATATTTCTATCAGTCAATTAAGGCCTTCTGTTAAGCGGTTCACTGATCAGGGAGATGGTGAAGAGGATTTTCACTACTTCCTACAATTTCACAAATGAATGGATCCGTTAAAAGTTACTGATTCTCTTGTAGTATGCATCATGAATTAATAGCATCATTAGCATTTATCTTCTGACATCTGGCTAATTTTGAGTGTTGTATGCTTGTAGGTGTGATTCTGGGCTCCGCCAGTCACTTGGACGCGTGCAGAGTCGCTCCCTACGTTAACATGGGCGCCTTGAGAATGCCATTTCAACAGGTATGGACATCTACTCAACTAAAATCATTTCTTTCTATCTTAAAAGACTCGTTTTTTAAAGTGATGAATGAAAACATTAATGCTGTGGTGCGGTTACACCAAGGTTACAAACAAACAGACTGTAAGACATCATTTGATCCATATATCTTCGACCTCCAGATCTTCTAGGAGCTACGTCTGAAAGCCCCTAAAAATAAATGCATAAAAATAACCAATCACAGCATGTGTTACTATTTGTGGAACATTTCTCTGGCACAGTGTTTAGTAAGGTAGTGTAAGGCTTTTGGATAGGATCGATGTAGTGCCCTGTTATGGTCCTGTATGTCTAAAGTTCAGAACAAGTTTCCGATTTCACAGCCCACACACCCCTGATTCAACACATCAGTCAATCGGCAGGTCGAACCTTAAAACCAAACAGTGGACACACCGCTGGCTTAAGGGCTAAACACCAAGTGCACTTTGACTTTTTCAGCGTAATGGAGGACCGCGTTGTCGAAAGGTTTCTATGAGGCGGGGGTCGCAAACTGGGGGCCATGTCAGACCCAGGCGTCCTTTTCAACTCTGAGCCTTGATGAGAGGAGGGTGAGATTAGAGAGACCGGGAGACATTTGATCCAGTGTGTGTTTTGGAAGCGTGAGTGCGTCAGTCAGGCGGAAAAAAAGCAGCGCTCATTAAGCTAACGGTGCAGCTAGATTAAAGAGCTTACAGTGGGAAGAAATATAGCGCAGACGGATATTGGCTGTGAGCGGCACTGGCAGGGCAGGAGGAGGGAGACCTGAATACTGACACCATAACACTAGCACGGAGAGAGGAGGACAAAAACTGGCGCCACCTACTCTGGAGCAAAATGTCCGCCACCTGTTGTCCAGACGGAGCGAGCGGTGCTATAGTGCTGCACGTGTTTCTCACTTTTAGTCTAAATGTCAGCAGCAAAGCTGGTGTTAGGGAATTATGAATAGCTGTGTAATTTAATGCTGTGACATGCATTTTGATCATATCTCTTAGGAATAGGGTTATATCTCAGTGCAATCTAAAATTTCAGATGATCTTTTCCATGCCATCTGAGAAACAATAAAAAAACCCACACACAACACGTGCAAACCCAGCATGATAAACCTAAACACCACGAGACTTGCTTTGTTTTAGTTGGATGTCTTAGCAGATGGCACTAAGGTTTTATATGATACTCGTGCAAAATTAGATATACTGGCGGTAGAAAAAAAGCAAAAACGAGTGATATGTAATTTTCACCTCATCATATTAAAATAATCGTTGAAAATGTGCAACTCTATATTTTACTCTATATTTTATTCTGGCTGCTTGTACCTCTTTTCCTTTTGCCTAGGAATGCATCTGAATAAATATTTATAGCCGTATTTGTGAGCAAAATTGTTTATTCGTGCAATTGAATACATAATTAGGATTACGAGCTCCTGTAGGATTGCATGCATGGATGCAAAGTTTCATGAATCATACTAATGTGCAGAGATTTTCAAATGATCGGATTCCTTTGACTATTAAGTTGGCTGGGCACACTACATAATTCAACAATGTTAACTCAGATGAAAAAGAAGTGTGAGTTAGCCCTGGCCTATTTTCAGTGAAAACATGCAGTTAGTGGAAGCTTTTTGAGAAGCGAAGGGGGAAGCATGGTGTGTTCAAGCATGTAACTGGATCCCTGACTCTCCTCAGGCTGAAACGCCTGCCACAAAGTAATGCTGCATTTGTTTTTCTCTTGCTTCACAGGTACAAGCGCAGCTGCAGTTGGAGGGGGTGACCCACTCGCATCCTCACCTGCACCCCCACCTGGCAGCACATGCTCCCTACCTGATGTTCCCTCCTCCGCCGTTTGGACTACCAATCGCCTCGCTGGCAGACTCAGCCTCGGCAGCGGCCGCTGTAGCAGCGGCTGCCAAGAGCAACAGCAAGAACTCCAGCATCGCTGACCTGCGACTCAAGGCAAGAAAACACACGGAGGCGCTTGGACTCTGACCCCCATGGGCGTCTCTACTGCTCTGAACTGATAATTGTTTCTCACACAAGACTGCGCCTGTGAAAAAGGCCATGACACTCACAGTTAAAACAAAAACAAAATAAAAACTAAAGAGAGAGAAAATGTACTGAGAAAAGAAAGTGAGAGTGAGAGAGAGCATGGGGGGAGCTTGGGGGTAAAGAGAACGTGAAAAAAAATGTCACAAAAACCAGCTGCCAAAACACACCACTTGTAGAATAAGGTAATTAAATACCAATGAAGTCACCTTTTACTTTTCGCCCAACAGGCAGGACTGCTTGGAGGCCACTGGCTCAGCCCTTTCCAGGCCCAGATCACAGCCCCAGGACCGTACAAAAATATCTGGATGTCTGTCTGAAACCCAGCGATTAAGAGTGGCGACTCTTAGAAAATGAGCAAAGCAAAAGGCAGACACAGAGTGACTGAGGGAAGATAGAGCTTGATCAGTACTCTCAGAATGAGAGTCTCAAAACTCAAAAGTTTGGATTGCCAGCCGTAACGAGTGAAAAAAAAAACAACGGCCATATTTGTCTCCACCCACTGTGTTTGTGCTGCTGCCAAGAGCATGTGTTAAAATGAAGGATAGTTCTAATGGGGAGGGCCTCCATTGTAACTGACATTCACCCTGCTATGACAACCTTCCATCATAGTACCACGCACCTAGTTTATATATAGTTTTTATTTTTTAAACCCACAATGGACAGAGATCGGAAGCAGCACTCACACCAAGAGTACAATCACGAAAATTGAATTTCTCTTGCTTATTCTTATTCAAGTTTTTGAAGAAACACTATACATAGTGGAATATAAATCCTGTATATTTCCTCTGGGCATGGGTATGAAGGACTTTAACTTTCATAGCTTTTATTTTCCATCATTTTGGCTCTCTCTTTTCTTTTTGCAATGTGTATTGGGAATAGAAGTGAAACTAGCTTTTGCACTTCAGGACTTGTATCAAGGTGTTTACAATCCTTATTGCAAGAAAATACTACTTCTATATGAGGGTGAAATTGGGGTTTCGTCAAAATATATTAAAATGACAAAAATAATAAAAGGGTCACTGCAATTTTCTAATTTGAAATGCAATTATGTGCAGTTAAGTGCAATACTGTAAATATGAAAAAAACAAAAAAAAAACAAATAGCAGTTGATGTTTGGTAATCAACAAACAACAATTTTTTTGGCACTGATATTGATGTATTCCTAGTTGTTTTTCACAGACACTTTTTTTTTTCCAGGCCGTGTAAATGATAAGTTGCTAAGTCATGTGCCATAACTCCCCATGTGTGATGGTACTCAACCATAGTTTTGCATATGTACATTTATAATCTTGACATTACAATGAGGTAGACCAGGCAAAAAAATAAAACATGATTCTTTACTAATATACAGCAATTACTTTAGCATCGTAGGCTTTTCTGGCTAAAATTTCCCACCAAAGACTATCCTCCAATAATTGTACTTGGAGCAACTTAATGAATGATTTTAAATCTACAGAAGCATTTACAATAGTAAAATGGTTTTTTTTTAACACTTTCGAAAGGGTGTATCACATTTTTAGCACATGGACACAAATGCTAAAACTTTTTGTCAGTCATCAGAGGAACTAAATATAATACTATGAGGAAAACACTTTTGTTTGCAAGCCCGTTGTATGTAATAGATTTCTATTCGTTTCAATATAAACTGCCTTTGAGCTAGTAGATCATAGTTAGGTCTACCTCTGACAATAAATTATCCATTGTGGTACAGTTTTGTTGTTCACTTCATTATGGTATTTAGGAATGTTTCTGTTTTTTAAAGTGAGGTCATAGGTTCTTTTTATTTATTATTTTATCTGAAAGTTTATAAATGTTGAATGGTCTAATTTCACATGTACATTTTTACATGGCTTTGCAATTATTTTTATATACTTTTTAGAGCTAACATTTGCAACCGTTTGAAAGAAACATGTGATTTGCAAACATTTGTTTGACGAAAATGTAGCGTGTCTGAGTTTACAAACATTTCAGGGACGATGGAGAACATGATCAAACTTTGTGCTGAAATTTTCTTGAAGCTCCATGAAATTTGTTGTATCCCATAAATGACATTTCATATGAAAGCATGCCCAAACATGATTTGCCATTGGGTTTGTATTGTTTTTTTTTGTTTGTTTCATAAAAAAAATGAATGTACATCTTGTACAAGTAAACTATCAATAAAATTATAAATATTTGTAATAAGGTTTATAATGTGTTATGCATCTCTAAAATGTCTTAAAATAAAGACAGTTCCATGAAAAAAACGTACACTTTGAGAACAAAAGCAACTTCTGGAACATTTTTATGCTCGAGTGAAGCGCCGCTCAATCCAGTTAAACTTAAAGCTTAAAGCTGATATGTATCAATTTTATACATAACCACAAGCATGCAGTCATTTAATGCACTACATGTGACATGGCTTTGAAAAGGATTTTTTTTCTTTATTGCTCACACTCGAGGAGCAACGCAACAGTGATACAGATGATAAAGGAGTGTTTACAACGGGAACAATCAGATGTCCCACTAGGCAGTAGTTGGATCTAATTCACATTTGCACTCTTTAAATTGCAGGGTGATCTAATAATTTTCTGAATTGCTTCTTCATACCATTCTCCACTTTGTTACTTGTGTTTGTTATTAGTAAGTCTGTGTGCTAACACTACAGCTGTTACCAGTGAATGGCATGGATTTAGTAAAGAGCAGAAGACAAAGGTAGAATGAGTCTAGCTGTCACTGCACTAATTCTGTATACAATTTGAAATGAGCAGGCTTTTGTTTGATAGTTGCACTTGGGAACTCAAATCCAGATGTCTGTACACAGAGTAATTACAGCGTGCTGCATAGTGCTCTTATTGTCTTAATCACAAGGAGAAATTAGACCAAATGGCGTCCTGTTGAGCAAAGACCCTCTAAGAGGTTGTATCATGTTTAATTTGTATGCCTGCACTCATACATCAAGATAGACTGATAGAGGCCTCACATTTAGGCACTGACTTCTAACCAAGGCCTGCTGGACTGAGCAGAATAGAGTGGCTTTCTTTTTTGGGGGGCTCTAATAATTAGCAGCATGTTAAAGCCATCAATCAAAGCGTAGTGAGCCACAGTTACATTATGTGTTCAAGCACACAACAGTATTTGGCTTGGCCACAGGTCGCAAATGCAAAATGAAACAAAGAGCACAACAGGATGCTTTATTTAAAGATTTATTTATTTGAAATTGTTTACATAATTTACATCACGATCTGTGTTTCTCTTTCTCTTAAGCCCGGACCGGTCTGCATTGTCTTTGCTAAGATTCTTTTTACCAACGTAAATGAACATAAAGATTTTATTATACACAACACACTAGCATCATATGAGTGACACTATTTAAATACTTCCATCATCCAACAACAAGAATCAACAAAACAGCTTGTTAAGATGCAGTTAAAAAAAAGTATATCTTTTTATCTTATTTTTTTTTTTTTAATATTATGATTAACTTAACTGATTACAACCCATGCAGTAGTGGAATAATGTATAGCTGTTCCCTGTTTTAGCTGGGTCTTTGCTGCTGTTGAACTGTGCTATAATCTTTGTGGTAAACTACGCTGCATGTTCATGCATATCTAAATTTGATTTGCTCTTGAAATGTGCAGCTAGACATGAAACTCTGTCAGAATTAGTCCCATGATGTAATTTAACCATGCATACCCATGTGCTCAAACTGTTAGCAAGCAATTACCTTTTGCGTTACGCCATCATGGCGCTATAGGCTACAGTCTGATGTGACAGATTTTTGACTCGCACCAAAAAGAACGTCGTAAAATAGATCTTGCTATAGATAGCTGGGATGGCTGGTGAAAACCTGAGAATGATGTCCCACCCTACTCTGTGGAAAACAGTGTAGGTTTTAATAAGTGTAATAATTTGCCATTCCACATTTTACATATCAGAATAACAGCAGGTTCCAATGCAGTGGTGGAGTCACTTTCCCCAACAGCTAAATGTCAATACATGATGTATGATGCATCTCTAACAATTAACACTTGTGCTTTGTGCTGTAACACATGTGATAACAACATTATAGTAATACTTTTCAGCATCTTTACTGCATTCCTATTCTTATTTCATGTCACATCTGAAAGTTTATAAATTTCCATATCATTTAAACACTAACAAAAAGGTCATCACTCCATCTTTACCAGCTAGAACAATAAATCCTGATGGGTTGCTGCAGTTTAATCACTATGCAGCACTACATAGAAATATTTAATCCATAGGAATATTTTGCACAAGTCAAAGATATTAAACAATATTAAGCCTAATCATCATCTGACACTGATTTTTAAGTTATAAATTTCAAGGGGATTTAGTTGATTTAACAGTTAATAAATAATCAGAAATAGATGGTAGTATTAACATTGTGCAAAAGCATATAACATGGAGTACAAGTTTCTAATCTTGTGCTGTTTTTTGATAGGAATAAAATCCGGCACAAGTTGTTAACACCAACTGTCTTACACTTATTGGTGTTACTCGGGTACTGAGGGCAATCCACCTGAATCTATCGCTATCACAGAAGTTTAGTATTTACCAAGACTTACTGAGTATCCTAACTTGCCTGCAATGTCTGCATCTAATTTCTGATGATTCTCTGGAACACTAAGAGGAGGGGGAAGCATGTGTAATTACAATAACTCTGAACAGGAGCTCTTCTGTCAGATTTCCTCAAGCTTCTTATTCATGAATTTACGCAGTCTAGCCAGGATGTTTATGCATTAAACTTCCTTTATTGGAAACATCTTGTACCTTATAGTCTATCTTCACTTAATGTGCAATAAACAACATAACATCAAGGCAATCAATTAAAGCAGCAAAAAGCAAACTGAATGGTTTTATATATATAATGGTTTTATATGAATGGTATATATATATATATATATATATATATATATATATATATATATATATATATATATATATATATATATATATATATATATATATATATGTGTGTGTGTGTGTGTGTGTGTGTGTGTGTGTGTGTGTGTGTGTTTGTGTGTGTGTATGTGTGTGTGTGTGTGTGTTTTGTTTATTTTGTATATAACCTGACTCATTTATGTTAGCATGTGAAGGTGCCATGTGAGTTTGCATCCTTGATTAGTTGAACTTTAGATTTAAAACAAAGTTTACATAAAGCATGGAATTGGGTGAAGTTAAGTATATAAGTTTTTGCATAATATTTTGTGGTGCTGAAATGAGTTAATGTACAGCACATGTAACAGTATGTAAAACTTTCATCATTCAGCACTGAAAAAAGCAAATGTTCAACAAACTGTCAGCAGTGTTCCTAAGCAACTTTCCTTTTTCCCAGCAGAAGCAGTTATCTCTGAGCTGCATAAAACTCATAAGAATGAGATTTTGTATAAAGAAGAGTTTCACTTTGGATGTCAACCAAAACGGTTTTCTCTGTGGTTAGCTATTGAAATTATTTTCAAGCAGTTGTGTTTCACAGTCAGGGAATAGTCATAGAAAGATACTCTCTGATTATTTGTGTTTACCACATGACTCTTGTTAGCCTGAAGGATCAGATTTAGGAGTTGAGGGCTTTGGATGCAACCTGCTTTTGTTTAACTACTCAAAGTCAATCTGTCTATACTATATTTTTATAGTCTGGTAGGATTTTCAGTATGTAGTCAAAATGTAGACTGTAAACTGGACTGCTGGCTTTGGTTGTTAATAATCTGGAATCAAGTTAAATAAAAACAAAATCTCCTCTGTTTAGTACATATTATGCCGAAATATTACTACCACATATAAAAGTGATGGTATTATCCAGGGTAATGTTCCAAATAATGATGAATTTTAGTAAATAATGAAAAAATTGATTCCATTAATTATGTGTCTGTTTGGCAAATGTTTCCTGAAAGCTTTTGTTATCAGAGAATTACCAAACAGGTGGCAAGTAGTTTCTTGTTGACTTTGTCCAGCCCCAGTCTGGATAAAAGCCGCAGGAGTTGATAGTCAAACAACTGATTGACTGAAATTGGAGGTAAAATTGACTTAAACAGCATAAAAAAACATGAGAGATCCAGGCAAAATCAACAGTTTACAACAGAAATTATGCTTGGATGGAAGAGCTACCTGGAAGAGATGGGACTATGACACTGACTAGTATTAAATGAATTTGATTAATTAATGTGTGGTGCAGTACTGTAGTGAATGCATGTAGTGAAACCTGCTGTTGCACACTGTTTAATTAAAGAATGTACTAATGAACAAGATAACGAACTTGTTAGGAACATTTTGGGAAACTCACCACAGTATTTGAGTATTGAGTATTTGAAGCATAAAAAACATAATTGTTCAGTTCTAGAGGATGAGAAATTCAGGAAAAATCAAGCAGAGAATCTAAAATTTAAATTGTGTATTTGGGGTTTTCTTTCTTTTTTTTTGTTAACATAACAAAAATACCATTAAAAAAATCACGTTTGTGTAGTGTAAATCGGCTACAGGCTCAGTTTCGATTCTACAAATAATGACTGCTTTAATTTAGTTGTATCCATAAATACTGGTAGTGATTGTCAAGTCAAGAAGAAGTCAAGAAGCTTTTATTGTCATTTCAACCATTTATAGATGACGCAGTACACAGTGAAATGATTTTGCTATTTAAAAATAAAAATGTTTTTTTCTTGCAATTTATCATGGAGATTCATACAAACCTCTGTATGAAATGGGAATCTTGTAGAGATCATCTCTGATGCACCAGCAAATCAAATGTTCCATGCCATTTATCAAACAAGTTACCATTATACACAATAAATATTGTGTAAATGTAGCATAGGATCTTTGAAAAAGTGCTTAGAGACGGTAACATCAAACTGGAAACATGGAAAATTTAATCAGGGAGTAAAACTTCTATTTATTTATTCATTTATTCAGTTAGTTATTTGTTTGTTTGTTGATTTTCTCCCTTAGTCTTGCAAAATTCAGATCCTCCCCTATCATACAACCGCTACCAGACATGGAATCCATTGTTGTCTCTAAGACACGTGAATCTAGCCAACCACATGTTTTCAAACTGTTGCTCATGCTTTGTCACAGAGCACAGTAACACTCTGAAGCACTATCCACCCTTTTTTGCATGTGCGAGCTCACAGACACCCACAATTGGCTACTGTCACTGGCTACTCTCCACTGAAAGAGGAGAGAAAGTAATGTCACCCCTCCCACCCAGAGGTCAGTTTTGCTCTCATGGACTCCTGGCCAAAGACAGCTGTGATTTGAAATCAAGATCCCTATAACAGGATTCATGCTTTTCTGTTAAACTGGTGTGATTTTTTTTTTTTTTTTTTTTTTTATAACTGAAGCAGTTTATTAGTTCTTTATTAACTGTATGGAATAAAATATGCTATTCAGAGGTTGCAATTATTGTTTCAGAAACTGCTGATCTGGGTTTTTAACGTACATCAGTCTCCAGAGGTTACACAAAATGACATAAAAAATCATCATGTGAGTAGTGATTCTCTGTGCAGAAAAGGGTTGATGATGAGAGAGGTCAGAGATGAATGGGCAGATTGATTAAGGCTGACAGAAAGGCTATAGTAACTCAAATAACTACTATTTACAACTGTGGTGAATAGAAAAGCATCTCAGAATGCCTTAAAGGACCTGGCTTGCTTTGGGTCAACTGCTGCTGTGGCTGCTGGTGTAATGGTGAGGGGAATGACTTCTTTGCCAAATACTGACCATCCATCGTTTGAATGTTATAACCCTTCGGAGGATTGTTGCAGACCATGTGAATCGGTATATGGCTACAATTTCTATCTTATAATGGCTACTTCCAGGATGATAATACACTGTCTTAAAGTGCAAGTAATCTCAAACTGGTTCTATAAATGTGACAATGAGTTCAGTCTACTTTAATGGCCTCCTCAGACATGGGCCCTGAATGTAATAGCGCACATTTAAAATGTGGTAGAATGGAGATTTGGAGTATGAATGTGCAGCAATAACATGATGAAGTCTAGCCAACATGGGGCAGAATCTCAAATGAAGTCTTTCCAACACTTTTTAGAATCTGTACCACGAAGTATTTAGACTGTTCTGAGAGCAAAGATGACTTATAATAATATACTTATATTTATATAAGTTTATAATAATACAGTCTAATACATCAGCGATTGGTGATATCTAGGATTCAGCAGAAGGAACTAAACATATACAGAGCAGATAAAGTGTGACTATAAATGTAAAAGGAAGCAGCCTGGTGCTGCAATTTACATGGGGCAACATTGCTGGAAGCCATGCTAATTGTTTTGCTCTGTCAAATAAGGAGCATTTCAGGGGAAAATAACTTTCTACAATTTCCTGACTGAGGTCAAATATATTTCAGTGTAAGTGAAAACTTTGCTTTTCCATCAGGCTATGTTAAATTATTGACTAGATCTGGCTAATTTCAATAGAGCCAAAAATGAATGTTAGAAAAAAAAAATCAAACTAATAACAGTTAAAGCTACAGCTGCTATGTGTATACATGAAATTTGCCAGATGTTACATGTACAAAGTAAATTTGATTGTTCATTTACACAAATGATGAATGAAAGATTATTGGATTTCTAAGGGGCTTACCAGAGGGCATTAGCACAGGAGCTCTGGTCTACTATACAGTTCCTGTTTTATACAGAGTTACTTTAGCATAAAGAACAGTTATGCCAAAACAATTACAGTAACATAAAACTTGTCAGAATAGATTTCTATAATCATTTGAAGAACTTTACTTGTGTTTACTGAATCAATGCGAGTAGGCTATTGATGTTTTTTATTATCAAAAGCTGGATTTCTGTGTTTAGAAAAATATCTTATACTTTTAAATTGTTCACTGGTTTATCCCTGTCAGGGAGTCAGAAAAAGGCTATCTATCTATCTATCTATCTATCTATCTATCTATCTATCTATCTATCTATCTATCTATCTATCTATCTATCTATCCATCTATCTATCGATCGATCGATCTGACTGTCTGTTTGTTTATTTATTCATTCACAGATTTTGAGAGCCTATCCTTACAATCCTACCATAAATTACTTTTATCTCTAGATCTGTTTTCCATAGTCAGAATAACAAACTGGTTGGTGGCTTTGCAGAATACTGAACCTTTGCTTGAAAATAATGCAGAGGTCAAAATGGAATAACATAAAATGTGTTTAGAAAAAAAGCATAAGTAAAAAATTTTAATAACCATTTATGTCAACCTTAACTTTCTATAGAAAACACATGGGCCAATAACTTCACTGCATTATTGATAAGGGTCATAAGAGAATAATGCAATAAACCAATACACACACAATTAATCACAGTTAGCTAGGGGCACCTTCGAGAAAAATGATTTCATTTGAAGGAACGCTTTCACATAATCTCTAATGAGATCAACGGCTCTAGCTGTTTATTTTGCTCTAAGTTGGCCCTTTTCACCAAACTGATTTTTTGTACACATGAGAAAAAGGTACATAAGTCCTCAAATAAGACCATTAGCATTGTAAATATTTTGACTTTCATCATAGATAATATTATTAGTGCTAAGATTAATTTACATCATTAGTGGTTCTTGTGTGTATTCGTGTAATAGCAAATTTTGGAATAATATAAGTAACAAATGCTGGGATGAAGTGGCCCCTAGCACAGGAGAAAGAGTGTACTGGAAGTCAAGTGAAATCCTGACCTTTAGCAAGTGAATGATAGTAGCAGAGCTCTGGTGAATCTAGTGAAACCAGCAATAAACCAGTGTCTTTAGTACAGCTTACTCAGATGCCGCTGCAGCTACCATTCTGACGGCAAAGGGCACATGGGTCTATAAATAGCCAGAGGGAATGTTACCTTTTCTGATTACAGCCTATTTCTCTATTTCCCAAATGTTTTACAATTGCTGACCGTTAATCAATATCTGCAAAAATATCCCGCTGGTAAATTGTTCAAGGCCTAACAGTGGCCAACTCAACAATATGGAATAAATATTTCTACAGTATCACATTTTTGCAGTATGTGTGTATAATAATAATGAATCCATTCAGCTATGATCTGCTTGAACATTTCTACATACCTCAGTAGAAAACACGACTTTACACTGCATTTAAGATTCTTTTTTCAAAGATAATTATATCAACTTTTTAATAGTGACTTGTAATGAAACAAACAATAGCAGAACCTTTAATATTTGAACAATGAAGTCTATTACGCTGTGAGTGAGTTGGTGTAGTTGGAGGATATCGATGTCTCGAGACCCACTGGGATGACATGAAGAGCCTTCGCCAATGCATAATAAATTTTAGCTCTGAGCATTTTGCTCAACCCTATCATGTGCAGATACAGAAAATAAGCTTTAGTGTGTGTGTGTGTGTGTGTGTGATAACAGACTTCCTGGCTTTTACAGGCTCCTTGTAAAGCTAATAAATGTCATAGGTACATAATCTGCTACAAGTTTATGAAAACAGATCTCTCCTGTTAGCTTATTTTACGCTCCATCCCCTGAGGGCTTGATATATTATATTGATGAACCCATTAAGAGAGGATGATTTGACTAGAGAAACGCCTATATTAGATGAAGCTATGAAAGATGAATTCAATTGTAATTTGAATAGCGCAGCCTGGACCAGATTACTCAGAATGGGTTGCTGGGAATTGTCTGGTGCAAAATTGAGTTGTGCTTGTTAAGTCAAGTAGTCATCACTGGTAACAGTATTTGGCATCACATCCAGCGTTAATACAAAAGCTCATTGATAAAACCCTTAGAAGGAAATATCCGTTTGCATGTCTAACATCTTTAAAAACCCTTAAATGCATCCTGTAATTTATCATTGGTTACCCAATAAATATCACTCTCAGCCAAAACAACATTGCATATCTGATGTAGTACTGACAATGAAATAGCTGAGATTATTTGTTAAAAAATATTATTTCCAGAAAAAAAAATTATATTTCCCAGTTTTTTGTCTATATAAGCTGCATTTGCCCAACATATTTTAGAACTTTGAACAGGCAGATGGATTATTTAACATATCCTGGACCTGACACTGGAGAGGTAAAATGTCAAAATGACTGAAGAGCTTATTGATTACACAGTATTGACAGACACAAATAACTGACAAAATCTTTAGTGTGAAAAGTAAGTGAAAAGTAATACATGTCACAACATAAGACGAAATGTTTAACAGTGATTTGCCTTCTTGTAATGTAAGGAATGACCTTATCAACAGTATAAGTGCTTAGCATGGCAGTAAGAGGATCCACTGTTTTAAATGAAATATATATAATGTGGATGCTAATGACAAAAGTGTTGCCTGATGCTTTACCATTTTCTGCTTTAAATTGAGGTGTGTAGGACCAAATCAGGTGATTACAACATTGCAGAAACAGTTCAAATGATACAACATAGCAATATATTGTATTATATATTATATACATCAACCTGAACCCAAAAGAAAACAATTAAACAAACAAATATTATATATATATATAATACCATAAGTGTTTAAATTTAAAAGAACATGCTATTGTGGTATGTAGTGTAGAAATAAAGTACATCAGCTGGATTTATTGTGCACTGTGGGTTATAATATATAAGTAATCCAGACATTATAACTTGTCCACTTGGAATCAAGCAAGATTATGCATTATGTCTGATACTCAAATACTGTGTACATTTATGGTGAATTGTGTTGACTGGGGAGCAGAAGAGAGAAGAAAATATAAAACATGTCCCTTTGTTTGTTTTTAAGATTTTAAAAATGTCCAGAACTGATGAATTTGTGGGGTTAAAGTAGCTTAACTTTGTCAAAAGCCGTTTTATTAGTAACTGCTTTAAAGTGAGCAGAAAGAAACTAAGAAAATAATAATTAAATTAATAATGAGATAAACAAAGAAAATTTACTTCTAACACTAAACTATTGCAGACTTGACCAGTAGAAAAGGACACTGAGATTTTTTTTTAACTTGAGCCTTCTTGTCAGTGAACCATTTTTCATAACTTGAATTTTATGATACCATGGCTTGATACCTTCCTGATACAATAGCGTATTTATCCATTTTTTGATTTTTTATTATAGAATTGCATTCCATGCCAAACTCAAAGGTGAAAAGGTCTCCCTCTTACTTCGGGAGAAATAAACTGCCGATAGCATCAAGATATCACAGTGCACTTTAGGCCATAGACTAAGAAACCTTGCAGCACGTATTTCTCAGATGTTCCTGAGATCAGTGCAAAGATAGTTACGATTTTTATTCATCCTGTGTGAAATAAGCCATTGCCTCAAAGAAGGTTTTAATGGGGGAGTAGGAAACAAGGGATTCAGAAAAGCAGAAGCTACTGTGCTGCACTGCTTGCTACAAGACACAACTCTTTTGAAATGACTTATGTGGGAATAGATCCCTATGGCCAGCTAATCAGTTGATTTTTGAGATCCCTGTGGAGGCCAGAGTTTGTGAAACATCTCTTGTTTGCAGAAGTTTCTGTGATACTGCTTGAGATCTGCAGTGTAATTTTCTGGACAGATGGTATCATGAAGTCAGACAATTATTAGCCAGTAAGTAAGTGTTATGTAAAAGGCTTTTCTTATTGTATCATATGGACAGTGTATACAATGTTGTTTTCTTTGCCAACAACTACATTGTGCCCAGTCTGGAAGTGGGAAAATTTGTATAAGTGTTTTAGTAAGAGTGTGAAACAGAAAACAATGCCATGCTGCCAATGCAAAAAGAAAAAAGGAGCATGCTTTCACAAAATCCACTTACTATTGCATTATGTTCTTTCTGGAGCATTAGATTTTAAGTTAAATGACCCAGAAGTTCTTTAGCTCTCCTTCACTGCATTATGCAGGAAAGCTTTTTTGATCATTGTGTGCTGTTGGATGTTTGTCCAAAGTGCACTGTATTTAAAACTACTGGTGTAGTACCAAAAGGGTGTTATATAAGTCATGTTAAAAGAGTCAGATTGATGTTTTCTCAACAAATTGCTCCAAACAACAGTAAAAAAAGAGAGGAACAAGCACACAGAAAAGAAAAGTTACTTTATCCTAATCAGTGAACATCATGGAAAAGCATGAAGCACTGACTTGGAAACCACTGATGGTTACTGCTGATCAATAAGGAAAACAACAGGAGCTGATTCAAGAAAGCATAAGGACTTGAAGACAAAATCAAACACATTACCAGCTTTTTATTTTCCCAAAAAAACACTTACTATAACACTAAATCTAAGTACATTGAGCCCACATACAGCAGTTCAAATTCAAGGAAAAAGGTCAAAAAGATTTTTTTGTAACAGGACATAAATGGCTTTGTTTTCTTTAATGCTGTTAGGCAAAAATGTGTGCTCTACTACATGGACACTCAGAAACTTATACAAAATATGGACCACATGGAATACAAACACTAGAATTCAGAAAATGTTTATAGGGGAAATTGAGCCAGCTGTTTGGGCTTACGGTGAATCACAGAACAGTTACTCATTATGGAAATCCATTATATTCTCAAAACCACAATATACAATATAGTGGTGATATTTTATATGCCTTAAATTCGTTCTGACATTGGATGTGTTTACTTAATTCTGCTAATGAACAGTAGAGTTTACCACACGTATAAAGAAAAGACATTTACACAATTGTAGTCAAATTGAGGTTCTGTGAAACTTTTACAGACGTGTCTTTGTATGTGTGGATTAATTAAATACAAGGAGCTGATTCAAGTTAGGCCTAGGCAATAATACCATTTCCTGTGCAATCAGCAAGCACTTGGAGTCTCCTGCAATTACAGCGTCATTCTGTTGTCACCATTTCCACAGCTATGGGATAAGTTTAAGTGATGTGTTTTTTAAAAAATAAGGAATTTAGAAGAAGGATAGCGCCAGTTTATTTAAGGTCTACTGAATGGCAATCAGCATAATCATCATTTCATAATCAACAAATTACAGTGCTGTGGTTATGCCCATGTGATCCTCGCTCACTGCTTCACATCAGAGCAATTGCTCAGTAATGTAATACAAGAACAGTCGTGTAAATCTATATTATTGATCTTGTTTAATTTAATAGGAGGGACGTGTTTATATTTGGACTTTTGAATACATGTGGCAGGATTTGGAATGTTAGTGAATTTGTTTGATTCAAAATTGAGATCCTCTGTCACTGATCTACATAGATTCTTATAATACATACTGCAGTTCATCTGAACCTTCACATGGCAGTAAATAATTAGAATCACATGGTATAATACAGACCTCATCCTAATCAAAATTCAACAGCTTCAGGCAACATAATCATGTCTTGGTTCTAAAACAGAGTTTTTGGAAGTCGTGATTGCCAATTTAAATGTACAATCACTATTTCCTAACAAAGCCTTAAGCATAATGAAAGATCATACTAGATTAACAAAAAGGCAGATTCATAGATAAAGCACAGTCCCAGCTCTAATGCTGAAATATTCTTCATAGTCTATTACACATCACACAATTTCCATTTTTCCAGTGGAAAGCTAAATCTCTATGCCCTAATGCTTTAAAATTAGAGGCTACTACAAAGAAATACAACAGATATAAAAAGTCTACACAACCCTGTTGAAATGGCAGGTATTTATGATTTAAAAATGGAAACCAAGATTAATCAGGTCAGAACTTTTTCCACCTTCAATATGAAATTACAACGTAAGAAAATTAAGTGACAATCAAAAACATTTTGGGGGGAAAAAGCAGGAATAATAAAATTGATACAACAACCTGGTGTGCACATCCTTTTATAACTGGGGATGTGGCTCTGTCAGAATGAACAAATCACATTCATCCTCATTTTGAAAAGTAATTATCATACAGCTGTCATCAATGAAATTATTCTGATTAGCCCCAAATAAAGATCAGCTGTTTCTGTAGGATTTTCTTCATGGTTTCATGAAGAGTTTACAAAGCATGCATGATATCTCACTTAGTGAAATATATCCATCAGAAGTGGAGTAGAAATAAATTTCTAATAGAGAAAATGGAGCTGCACAGTTACATCACCAATAACAGGACATCAATTCAAAATACAAAATAGTAAAAAAAAAAAAAAAGAGAGAGAGACAAAAACGTACAAGGGAGACGACTAAAGCAACATAAAGAGAGCTGCAGGAATATCGAGTATACACAAGTACTGATGACTTTCTGCATGCGACAACAATCTCTCATATACTTCCCATATCTGGGCTATGGATTAGGACGGCTAGACAGAAGCCCTTTTTCACAGCAACATCCAAGCTCGGCTAAATCATCCTAAACCATATGGAAAAATGTAGTTATGATCTGATAAAACCAACTCCAAACAGCATAATAACTAATTACCAAAAAATCACCATACCCATGGTGCAGCATGGTGGTGGTAGCATCATGCTTTAGTGCTGGTTTATTAAGGTGGAGGGAATTAGGAATAGCTACAAATACCAGTCCATTTTTGTGCACAACTTTCAGGTGTTTGCTAATAAGCTGAAGATGAAAAGAAGTTTCACCTTTCAGCATGACAATATCCAAAGCAACAAAGGAATTGCTTAACCAAAAGAAGATCAATGTTTCTGAATGACAGAGTCAGAGCATGGACCTGTATACAAATAAAAATCTGTAGGGTGACCTGAACTGGGCTGTGCACAGGAGAGGTTCTTACAATTTGATGGATCCAGAGTGGGAAAATATTGTCAAGTCAAGATACCATGCTGATAGACTCTTATCCAAATCACTGAGTGGTGAAAGAAAAATCAAAAGGTAATTCAACAAAGTATTAGTTTAAAAAGTTTCTGATTGTTTTTCACTTTTTTTTATACATTGTAATTTCACATTGAGGGTAGAAAAAGTTGACATTTTTATCTTGGTTTCAGTTTTTACATTGCAAAAACCTGCCATTTTAATAGGGGTGTGTAGACTTTTTACATCCATTTTATATCAACAACCAGGATGATGGATGGCATGTGTTATCTTTGAATTAGTACAGCATGGTGATACAAATGTATCGAGGTTGGCTAGGTGTAATGCAGTAATGAGGGTAATGGCAGTAGCGGCTGTGTGGGAGTTCACTCCCTGTCTACGACCGGCTTCATATGAATTCCACCAAACTGTTCAGATGCAGTTATATCAGCATAGAAATCGTTTGTACACCCTTCTGGGCTCACACACAAAGAAATAGTCTACTGGATAATTGTTGCAAGCATTATGAGTGCAAAAAATAAATGTCCAGCCTTTCCAGACTCTTGAACGAGATAACATGCACATTGCATACAGCCTAGTAAACACTTTGACAAAACATTACTGGCGACATTAATAAGCCAGTCATTTTCCTGGAAAGATAGTAAAAATAACAAGACACTAAGGGAGAGTAAAAAAATAAAAAGAATGAGAGGGGAGAAAGCATCAGGCTTGCCTAGCGTGTGATGGACATTTTGTACAAAACAACCCAATAGTCTTCCCAGTGTTTTCCAGCATACTTTGTTCTTACCACTGATCGTGTCCCTGGAAATACATAATTACAGTCTGTTAATACTGGCTGCCAGTTTCTAAATGATAACATAGAATTCATGCTTGTTTCTGGGCATCACAGGACATCAGCATGCTAAAGAACAGAGCAAGGGGAAGAGCATGCCGGAAGATGCTAATTATGCTGCCATATCAGAGATGTCCATCAAACCCCCAAGCCTAATGAATAAAACCCAGCAAGCCAACTGCTAACACAGCCCCTAGACACACACACACACACACACACACACACACACACACACACACACACACACATTTAAGTGTTATGTGAAAGCCTTTCTTATTGTATCATATGGACAGTCCATATGGTGTTGTTTTGTTTGGCGACAACTATGGTGTATTCAGTCTGAAGGAGGGAGAATTAGTAGAATGTGTGAATAACAGAAAACAGTTCCATGCTGCCAATACAAAATAAAAAAAAAGACAAATGATTTTACAAAATCCACTCACTATCCTCCACACACATATGCATTTATAAATGTACAGATGAAAAAATGCTGAAAGGGAGGAGCAAAATATTCCAATGAATTTTTAATTGATGACAAAGGTCAGATCCTTGACAAGAGATCTGAAAGGAAATGTCAGGGAAAAGAATATTGAAGGCTTCAGATATCTTTGATAGTCTAGTTATGGTAATGATAGGAAGCAATGTAAAATTCATGAGGTGTACCTAGCAGATGAAAATTGTTAATAATTGTTCTGCTGGCCCACAAGGAAGGATGGAGGGAAAAAAAGGTTTCAGAGGTTGTACATAATGACATCTTTACATTTTGCCCTAATTGTTTGTAGACACTTAAGTGCAGCTAAATTACTTTCATATGTTGGAATATACACAATGAAAGGACTGGAGTCCTACCTTTCCAAAACAGCTGTTTGGCAAGAGTGTGCAGAAAGCTTGTCATTAGTCTCTAATTACAAAGACCCTTTTTTCTTGTAATTACCTTACCGATTAAACCTATTCATTTATTCTGTAACAAAAAATATCCAAGTAAACCAGCAACCCCAATGCCTCCTGAGATTTTTCCAGAACATATAAAACCTGTTACATACATCAGTGACTGTTGGTCTGCAGATCATGCTCGCTCAGCATCATCTCATAAGAGGATAACTTTAAAAGTATACCTGACAGTTATATGTGTGGACCTATGTGGAGTCTGTCTGAAACAAATTATTGGCAACACTCATCAGAATGCAGATGAGCTGCCTTGAAATTGGGGGAGGCTTTTATGCCAAACCAGCCCTGTCAGGAAATCAGGATGTTTTGATTTTCTCTGAAAAACACACTCAATTCAGATTAACCTATACAGGAATGTGGATACTTAGAGCTTTTGTGGAGCCCCTGTGGGCAATCTGGTGGACAATTACCCTACATAGTAGAGTGGAGAATGCACCCTAGTCTACGCATTTGATTTTAAATGGTAAGACTGTGAAGCAATGAACAATTTTCAGCAATTACCTTTCAGTCTCCATGGAAGAAATGTGCTGTCAGGAGTGTATCAAAATTGTTGGACAGTTATCAAAACATAGCTGAGGTCTCCATTGGATGACATGAACAGCATGGTAAAGATTTTACAGAGGCTGACCTTTCTGCATTCATCCTGTGTTCCTTGGGAACTACTGTTGACAGGCCGATGTCCATCTGCTCTGAGAAACGTCTATGGTCTTGCACCACACCTGCATGCCATTTCACCACTCTGATCACAGACTAGCCAAGCATAAACGAACAGCTGCATTTCAAAACTGTTTTCTCACAGACTTTTTGCATTAGAGTATTTTATATATATAAATATGCAAAAAGCTTGTGATTCTGAAATTTCACCCTCATTTATTCACTGTATATATACATATACATATATGAGAGGCATTGGTGGCTCAGTGGTAGGTTGCTCGCCTATCATGCGGAAGGCCCGGGTTCGATTCCCAGCCAATGCCTCAACCCCAGCCACTGGTTGCAGTGCTGGTCACAAGCCCGAAAAAATGGGAGGGTTGCGGCAGGAAGGGCATCCGGCGTAAAACCTGTGCCAAGTTGTTGTGCGGACCAGTTGGTACGCTGTGGCGACCCTGAACAGGGAGCAGCCGAAAGCAACTTCTATATATACAAATGATTTTCAGTGTATGTCTAATAAATGTCTTGCCTTTTGATTGTAGTTCTGGGTCGTGTTATTTGTGTGTTTAGGTTTTCTGATTTTGTTTATTCTGGACTGCTCAGTATGCAAGTCTTGGCCTGTTTCACCAGCTATGATACTGCACTCACACCACCCCCAGACACCATATATGTACATATGGCTGCAGCACCAATTTGGAAGTTTGCTCACCAAACACATGCAGAAATGAGTTTCCCCATATTTTTAAAAAGTAACCCATGCCTGCTTGTGTGTAATGTAAAATTAGACCTACTCTGTTTGGGTTGTGTCAAGTGTGGTGACTGGCATAAACTGTTAATAATTGCCTAACTGCCCCTGAATGTCAGAACTGTCCATCATTCCCCTCTCATCTTCGTCTTTGAGTTTTCATAATATTTTTACTGAACTGCAGAAGACAAACTACTTTCTCTGACAGACTTGTCACTTTAACACTTCAACTTGTAAAAATATTTTACTTTTTACTCAATGGCTTCTCCAGATGACATAAGTCACTGTTTGTAGGCAATATAACTTAACAGATCTCAGAAAAGAGGCTTATTAAATCTTAGCTTTGTGTTACTATATAAAAAGTTTTGTGTGTGTGTGTGTGTGTGTGTGTGTGTGTGTGTGTGTGTCTGTGTGTGTGTGTGTGTGTGTGCATGTGCACGTTTTGTTGTGGAAATGTTTGGTATAGGCTAATGTTTTATAGACGATTTTCTTCATAACTCAGATCTCCCTTTTCTCTTCAGAACATGCTTTATCTACTGTTTACTCTCTTACTTTTACCGAACATGCTTTGGCAAGTTGTTTACGCAGCTCATTTAAAGGATTCTGTTGCATTTATTAAATTAAATTCTGTTAGCACTAAGTGCAAAGTCAATTGCTTCCATTGAGGTTCCATATGCTATTCACAGGGCCAGTGAGTAACCATAAGCCATTGTATCCTCATGTTTTGCAGAGTAATTTGTTATGTCATTCTAGTTTTAGGCTGAGCTGCTTGAGGGCCCCTACTGGGTTGCCATAAAAGAGCAACATGGGGTATTAATGGCTCTACCTCTTCCAAGTAGTTTCTTTTACTTCCTTTGGAAGGGGACCAACTCATTCCTTATTTTAATGGGTGTCAAATTTGTTTTCTAAATCTACTAAAAGGTTATCGTTGTTACATGTGGACAAGCACTTCTATCTGAATCAATGTTAACTTTGTTACAAGGGTAATTTACTGCTCTCCTCTGACCGCAGTGCACAAACTTAATCACCATATTTTTACAAAACACCAGGTGAAGGAGATTTATACCCTCAACATGACCAGCCAGACTTTGGCCACATTTAAAAAAAAAAAGGAGTAAAGCCATACCAGGGCTGTTTTATTTGCAAACCTCTATGTATAGCGTCACACTTATATTACTGCAAAAAAAGGTTATTTAGATATTATTTGGAGGCTCTAGATGACTAGATAAGATGCTTAGCTGCCTTTATTGCATTTTCTAGTTGTTTGTTATGGCCATGGCTTTCCTGCAGCTCATTTGGACTGCTCTTAATGTAAGGAGATTCAAAACCTTACATCTGACTTGTCTGTATATCTGCATAAGGCGAATAAAGTGCTGTAAGGACATTCATTAGCACTGTTATCCTCTCCAATAGGCTGAGCTCCACTGTGACACAGCACCAAGGGCAGTCTGACAGAAACAGGAAACGTCATAGGATAAACGGAGAAGGAGCGAGGGCAAGAGAGGGTGAGAGAGTTAAGAGATCTCATTTTTCTCCACCAAGTTATCTTTATTGAATAAAATGTCTTCTATTAAGATGGATACCACAAACAGTCTTTTGTTTACACAATAACTGTAAAGGGAGGAAGAATTCTCACATTCTGCACAGACAATTTATTATTAATAAGTACATCAGTGCTAGCGAGCTGTCCCGGGGACCGCAACAGTCACGGATAGAACATTTATCAAACATACACACTAATAACCCACTACACAAGATACACTACTTCCAATATTAGGTAACAAAAGATAAATGTGTCAAGTGTATGATGAGTTATTTTGATAGCTTTAACTCTACTCCAAGACCCCTGTATACCACAGTTTCTTGCAAATTATTTATCAAAGGCGACAGTATAAAGTATTCGATCAATATGATCAACTGATGGATATGTTCATTGAGACCTCATGCCACAACTCTCATGTAATAACTGCTGCGTAATTATAGTCAGTATTACATTGACTCAGTGCTTGCTGTATATAAAGATAAATGTTGTTCATTACTCTGCGTGACCGCTTCAGTGACAGAATATCAAACGACTCTGACCCTGCTATTCTCGAGTCTATATTCACCTGAGGGCAGAAAGACTGAAACCCAATCCCAAATCATTGCCTTCCTAATTAATGATAATGGAGCGAGGTGTTGTTGTATGTCGGGTTATAATTGTGGTCCCAGATACAGTTCCTCACAGAGCAGACGTTTTTTTTCAATGTAGAGGAGGCTTCTTTAGGAAACAGATGGGATTGACAGCCTTTACAGCCACCAACGCACTTGCTTCCATTTTAGACCTTACTATTGGATTTCTTGCCACCCATATCAGTGCCGACACATGTAGATATGGTAGTTGCATCTAAGAGCAGAAATGAAATCAATACCGCCGACTCCTCAACAAGTCTTACAGCATTACAGAAGCTCAAGCAAGGCCATCTGCCCCTGTCTCAAGAGTTGCCCTGCTCCATGCAGCTTGCTGTCAGTAATGTCTTGCTTATTTGGTTAACACTAATCAACTGCAGCAAAACAGGGCAAATCCTCTAGCAGAAAGCTTTAACTCGATTTTTTTTTTATTTTGGGGCAGTGGGAACATCTGTCCCCCCAAAAGGACTGAGTGGTGTAAGGGCTCAGAGCATCTACAGGATAGCATGGTGCTGACTCTGTGAGGCTTATTGCTTAAGGCAGATGGTCCCTAATGTGAGATGGAAAGTTATTAGATTTGGAGCCATACCCAAAATTATATGGGTGAAAGCCACAGAGGAGGCTCTAGAATCTCATACGCAGTTCTCTCAAGTGCACCACAACATAGTTACTTGCCCTTTTATGGACACCAAGAACTAATGAGCATTAAATATGTGGCTGCTGCCATGTGTTTATATAAAATATTTCAAGTACAAAGAAGAGAGCTTTGGCTCAGTCAGAATAATTCCCCATCCTTAATACAATTCAATACTGAGGCAGTCGTTTTATATGTCTGGTCTTTAAATGGTGCAAATTCATTTTCATCTGGATGGTATTAATACTCATAACCAGGAACCACAGCAATGTAAGACATCTACTGCTGCTTGATTGAAGAAAACATGAAGAATAAAAAGACAGAATGAAAGAATGAAAAACTGTCTTTAATCAGGGGCTGTGAAATGTGTTGCCAACAAGAATCTGCCACACAGAATGTCAAAAGAACAGGGCAACTACTGGTGACCTCTGTAATGCATATATGTGAACATATCATTTGGGTTGTCTTTTTAGATGCCCACCAACGCAATTTCCCTCTGACAAAGCAAGGAAGTTTTCACATGATTTTTCTTTATTTCATTGGCTGACACAGTGTTTTTGCACAGGGGGGTGTCTATTATATTGAAGTCTGATTAAAGCATGATAGCTTATGTCCAATCTGTTTTCCACGGGGGGATTGTGACAGCACACAGCTCTCTCTGCCTGCTGCCACTACACTGCTTTGGGTGATTTACAACCAACGTATGCACCACAGTATTTTCATGTTGTTCCCGTTGAGTGCCAGGATGAAGAAATATTATGCTTTGCTGAAAAAAACAGTGACAGCCATCTCCTGCTAAAAAAAGCGTGCCACAGTGTTAAACCGTATGAAAGCAGCGAGACAAGTCGGGGTTGAAGGCATCTGTAGCAGCCCACTGCTATTTGATCTATACCAGCACTGATTGAACGGAATGATGTTTATAGCCGAGTTAAAAAATTGACTGTCAATTAAAAAATGACACGGGGAAAGCAGAGGTCCATAAAACAGACGCTGAAATTTACCCAGCAGCTTTAATGATGGGCCTAGCTGGAGAAACGTGGCATATGAATATATTTTGTTTCAGTGGATTTGCCTGCAGAAGAGCATGCAAAAAAGTGTGTAAGACTTTTTGTTAAGGCTCAAGTGAAAGCACGTAGTTGTATGAGGGCGATGCAGTCAGGTGGCAACTTGATAAATTGAGACACAAATGTCAGTATGCAGCGTGTCTCCCTGTGCTCCATGCTCAATTGTTTGGTGCCTGGTAAAAAAACAACAACACTAACATCTAGGATATCACTGGCTGTGTTTTCTATGTACTGGCTATAGCCAGATTTTATTCACATGAGTATGGAACACATTAATACTGCTGATATACATAGACCAGCCATTTTATCAGGAACGTCATGGTAGGTAGGATCCATTTTCTCTCAGAGCATCAGCAATTCTTTATGGCATGGATTCTACAATGTACTGGAAATGTTCCCTTGTGATTATGGCCTATGTTGACATGATTTCATCATATAATTGCTGCAGATTTGTCAGGTGTACATTCATGCTGTGAGTCTCCCATTCTACCACATCCTAAAGATAACTGGGGAGGCCAGTGATGTACACCAAACTCATTGCCATGTTCATGGAACCACTTTAAGATGACTTGGCCTTGTGCCAGAAGTAGCCTTTATACGTTGTGTAACTTTTGGCCCAAAATGAATGCACATGATCAGCAACAATAATACTCAGACTGGCTGCGGTATTCAAACAAGGTCCAACATGCACCAAGAAAACAATCCCAACACCAGAAATTGAGATTCATGGAGATTATTACATTTTTCCAACCTTCAACTGACCAGTGTGGGTGCACTGGGCCCACTGTAGCACTCAGATTACTGTTCTTGACTGACTTTGATGATACAGAACATTTACCTCAATGTTTATTGGACTATTTGGATTATGGCTGAAACACAAATAGAATTTGATTTCAGCACAAACACCTCTAACCTCAATCATTTTAGAAGCACTATAAATAAAAAAAACATATTTGTAACCTAATTAAATTATGGTCAGCATGTCAATCTTTGAGTATTTTTGTTACAAGAATTCCCCTGAGGTATTCATCTCCTATAACTTCAAGAGCTTTTATCTCTTTTATCTTTATTTCTTGACTCATACAGGAAATTTGAGCATAAATGCTGTTTGCATAATTTAAACATGCACAAAGAGACAGAACCAGTCTTTTTGTTTAGAAAAAAGTAGAATGTGAGCACCACACAGAGAAAAAGGGAATGGAAGACAATAATAATTATGTGCTATGGCGGTTCACAAGGAAATGAGATTCCACCAGTCGTTATCAACCTGATGCCGTAAGTGATCCAACTGATTGGGTTAGATGTGAAGCTGAGGTGACATGGTAACTCAAACAGAGTAATTTGGAAAAGAATAAAGTAAGATATCACTGAGGCTTCATATCCAGGATATCCAGGTGTTCATCAGCATCAGTGCAAGCCGTCATACATCCTCCCATCCTGACCAATAATCCTTAAATATTCACCGTCACAGTCCATAAAGCTTCAATAAATGGAAGAACTCCCAGACTACCCAGTTTTATTTATTAATGTCAAATGCTTTTTTATCCAGTCTAGTCCAACTGCAACATAGCATATTATGTAGAATAACTGTCAGTGATAATGTCCTGTGCAATATTTTTCAAACCAGAAAGTTCATTATAAGCTAACCAAACAATATGGTGGCTTTATAGCATTTTGAGAAAAAATGTAAGTGTCAATGTGCCAATCCAGCACTTCTTCATTGACCTTCAGGTCATAATAGCTTCTTGGTATATCTGATAATATCCACAATGACCTACATCAATAACCACTCACATAATACAACATCAGTGAGAGTCCCACAGTAAAACATATAGATCTACTGAATCTCAACATTTCTCTCTGCCAAGCCAGGCAGCCTTACTAAGCTCTCCTGTGTAGCAATCAGGGACCACCGCTCAGCTATGGTCCTGTGCACCACTCCACTCTGTCAGGGATTTTCCATCGGCCTTGTTGGGCCATTTTATTCATTGTTTCCCTGATGTAGTGATTGATGTTCTGCACTCTTAATCTGTGTGAATGATAACTGCTGGAGTGTGTATTGTGTGCAAGTGTGACACTGGCCGCGTGGTCAGGGCCACTGCTGACTGCTCACTCCCTCTGCCTCATTTACATTTCAATCTCAACCTCATGAATGTGAAGACTCTGGTTCAAAATTAATAACACTGTGAGTGGGAGGTGGGAAGCAGAAAGAGGAGGGAGCAAGCATGCAGAGCAGGTCCTGCTTTCTTCCTCCTTTTGTTCTTCACCAAAAGTGCCCCTACTTTTATTTCCCCTTTCCAGCCTTTCTGCAAGTCCCCAATGAATGGCATTACAGGCAGTGGCATATCTGGAGTGACACAAATTTATTTCAGTTGCACCACCATAGTATATTTTCATAGAACCAGGGGCGATTTGTCTGGGGACAATTTAGTTTCCAAAAAGGATTTAAATGGTTTCTGTGGAGATAGTCGGGAGAAATTTAATTTGTTTCTCATTTACTACAGCAGGTATGAAAAGGAGAAAAATTGGATGGCTGATGGGCTAAAAATTGGTGCTGTCCCTCTGCTGTATCCCCTAAAGGACTGGGATTCTTGAATAATATAGATTGAGTTCGACCCCCACCCAACCAAAGCTGCCATGCATCCCACTCTCCTATTCAACCCCCCTCCAAAGCTGCTTCCAGCCCTCTGAGACTGGTAACCTTAATCCAACTTAAAGAGTAACCTTTGGGGAGACTGCCAATCACTCCAAAAACAATGTTTCAATCGATCTGGCTGTCCCTGTGATTTATGGCTTCATTTTACAGTAATTGAGAATTAGAGGGAAGATTAGCAAGGCTCAACACTTCAGCTTGATATGCACTCTGAGCACTGTAATTTGTCACATCGGGATGTTAGACACTTTCTTACTCACAAAAGGGAGGTGGGAGAGGGGGTTCCCTTCTAATTGAATTTCCAGATAACACTGGAATTAATTTGACACTGTCGAAATTTGAATACAGCCCTTGTGCCTTCTTATTGTGAGGCGTAGAGGCCCTCTCACACACTGCTGGGCTGGCAGACAATATTGATCCAAATCACTTTGAGTTGAGGCCAACTGAAGTATGGAATCACTAAATCTTATTTACACTCATATTGGAGCAGTTCATCTGAAGCTATCCAGTGCAGATAAAGAATATTACCTTTCATTTTGTTTGACTGCGCCTAGATGAAGTTTGGAGTATTTCCGACTGGGGACAAACATAGCGAATGCCTGGAGTCAACAGTAGCGATTGAATTAGCTGCCAACTTTAGAGGTCCATTGTCTGGGTAATTTGTCGTCTAAGTGGCACAATGAAAGCACTCCCCACCACTTTCTGAGCTCCCACTGTTGTGCTATCCATAGCCGAAAGACAATTCACCCCTTACTCTATGCGATGCATATAACAAAGGTTTGTGGATTAGAACGCTTCTCCTTCAATCTGTCAATTCATTCAAGAGAATGTTATACATGATGAAATGAAAATAATCTTTCTGACTTACTGGATAACACTGGCACTTAATCACATATACATTGTTTGCATGAAGGTATGATAAAGTACGAGTGTTTTTATATCTAATATACATCATTTTATGTGGAGATACAACAGCGTAACTCTTATTCATTATACTGCAACTGTGAAATGTAATAGTCCCTACATTTCCACAGAGTATTAAAATCAGCATGGGTTTCTATTCCAGTTGTGCCCCATTGAGGTTAAGTGCTATTTTCAGTGGGTTGAGTTAGTGCAGGAGCTCTTTAGCAGGCTAAGAGATGCATTTATCTGCTTAATGAACTTTGGGCTCTAACTTAATCCAGCTAATGCCTGTGTGAGTCAATTAGCAGCAGCGGATGTGCTGCGCTATTTATGAGCCTAAGCGCAGTCTAGCTCTCCTCAGCATAGTGCCGCTTGTGCTGTAGTTTCTTTCGCAATTGCTCTCATTTTTCTATCGAATAGGAGTAGCTGAGTGAATAGCTTAACTCAAGAAAATACAATCACCTGCTCCTGCAACTTAAAAGGCATTTTTAACTTTTTTTTCTAAATTGTATATTGACGTGATGAACTGGCAGCCCTCTCTCCCCAGTCTTACTTTGGCAATGCAAGATTTACATAAAGTTCCAAATAAGCTTTGCTTTCATAATATAATGACATTAACATATGCAAAACTACTAATGTAATCATGAGCACCAGCTCCACTGACGGTAGTAACCACTTGTCCCTAGTGGCTCTCTGGAGACTCTGACACAGAGTAATTGAGCGTGACACAGTCTTGTAACACACTGCAAATGAGACATGTGTCTGAACATCCAACAGGTTCTAGAGGTGCGTGTATGTGTCTAACCCCTAATTTTCCATTCAGAGCAAGGTGCTCAGCCTAGACTGCATGGGTCCAGAGGGAAAGGATAGGAAAGCTGGAGGAGAGAGAGAGAGAGAGAGAGAGAGAGAGAGAGAGAGAGAGAGAGAGAGGAGAGAGAGAGAGAGAGAGAGAGAGAGAGAGAGAGAGAGAGAGAGAGAGAGAGAGATAACAGCAGGGAGAGAATAGGAAGGGAGGTAACTGAGAGGCTGACATAGATAAGCAGACAGGCCTGAATGGCCCATCAATAGATCCATCACGCTGCTAATTTGGAGCACATTTTGCATACATCAATTAAGAGGGTGCTGTATGTGTGCTGTCCTGAACTAAGAGTAAATTAAAGCCACACTGGTGGCTCCACTGACCTGTGTGACCCCTGAAGCAGATAATGTAGCTCCCTGCACAGATGGGAGAAGATCAAACACACCACAGCACATTTTACACATTTACTTTTAACATTTTTTAACTTTTACATCTAACAATTTTTTTCACACTCACAGATTTATGTGTGTAGAAAGTTAATATCAACATTTAATAACATTTAATATCAACATCACTTTAGCATTGTGAGGTGATGAAAATTGTCTTAATTTATTACTCCTCCAAATGAACAACTGTGTATATTTTCTCCTAATTAAACAAGGTGATTGTTGTAATTCTTGTCAATATTGGCCAAGAGTGTTTACTTTACATACCATAAGTAAATTGTATTAACTATGTTTAGAAAATATGTATATAAAATATTTCCATTCATATTCAACATCACTGTTTTTTTAAATGTTTTTTTCTTGTTGTGATGCAGGTGTTAATGCAAGCTATATTCACTGCATTCACTTAGAGCTGGGCTACACAGCATATCAGAGTAACCACTAAAATGTTCATCATAATTTTTTTTTTCCAGAATCAAACATTTTCATATCTTCTGTTCAGCCGGCAACTTAACTCCAAGACAAGTGCATGTTAAGTTTTCTGAAAACTTATAATGACCACTAATATATTATGCCAGGTTTACAGCTTCATGCCATAGACTCATGGAATGATTTCCTGCATTGCAAGGTATGCAAGAATCATGCAAATGTGTTCATTTGTTGCAGAACCTCTATAAGGAAATTTAGTCTCTTGGGTATAAAATATTGTGCTCTGAACATTTTATATGTCCTGACAAAACCTAACTGGGATTATATTAATATTTCAACACTCTTACCAATTTACAGCTCAGTGACATGAGTTAATATAATCATACAAGTCAAAGCAGATAAATGCAAAAGAACCTTGTAGACTGCACTGGACTGTATTTTCACACTTCCTTAGTGACATATTAGACAGACAGCCACTTTCCTTCCATGTCATTGCGGCAGAAAACAAATGATGAGTGCACTTTGAGAACACAGCAGAGCACCACGGGGCAAGTCGTTAACCATGCCTTATGGGCTAGACACACTAGGTACCTGTATGAAGCACAGCACCTGAGGCTAACCAGGTACTATGCCACTCACTCACCTCAACAAAGCGATCTGGCACACCAGACTCTAACTCTTGTGTCATGTCATATTTGGAGTAGATGAAGACGGTTAAGACTACATGATTGAGGGGCTTGAAACAGGTTGCAGTGAACCTCAAAAGACAATCCAGTTGGGTTTATTTTATTTAGATGCAAAGAAAGCTCAATTCCAGCTGACTTTTTTCCCCTGTGACTTTCACTTCACAAAATTTTGACATTTCCTGTAAAGTAAGACTGTACCAAGAAAGTATTAGACTGAAGACAAAATTTCTGAGATTTGAATATTTATTTACTGTTGTCTAAAACTCTTTGAATATGTAGCATCACTTAAATAAATAGACAGTTCATTAATTTGTCTTCAGTTATCACTTTGTCCTGGTAATGGTGGGTCTGGTGGGCCAGACACGATCATTTACACCAAGGGGGGATTTAGCATAGCCAATCCAATGCTGGCATCTTTTGGGAGATGGAAAGAAACCAGAGAACCATGAGGAAACCCATGTTCGGAGGAGAACCACTGATAGTTCATACTGACAGAGACACAAGCTCATGATTGAACCAGGGATCCAGGATCAGTAAGGTTGTCTGCTGCACCACTACACCACCAGTTCTAAAGCAATACAATTAAAATGCTGCATACTGCCATGGCAGTATTTGCAGTAATGTGTATCATATATCATGGGTGTAAGTATCTAATCCCCCTTTTATATGAATAACCAGGGCAATTTTTTTTTACTGTCCCATTCACGACATTTTGACTTTTGACTTTCTGATCTTTTCCTTTCCCACTATTGAACGTTGCTGGAATCATCTTGCCCCAACTTAATTACTACAAATGAGGATTCTACATACTCTAACTGTATTACACTGATATAATTTATCTTTGGTTTCTTGTTTTAAGTCCACGTGGCTCCTTAATAAATATTGTCAGTTAAAATGAAAATGCAGCTGGCGTAATTAAATTTAATTGGATCTTGTCACCTTGAGTCTGTGTCGTTTTTTGATCCTTGTTGAGTGTTGCTGCTCCAAAGCTGTTTCTGGTTCGTTCACTACTTTATCGAAAGCTGTATCTTCAACTCAGGCAAACCCAAATGCATCTAGACCTTGTTTTCTATGGGTTAGCAAACCCTTTGAACCAGCATTGCTAATTTACCAAAGGTTTTTGAGAAACTCTGTGCAACATCTTTTTTTTTTTTTTTTGCTTCCCCTGCTCCAAGAGGTTCATTAGGTCTTTTCTCACAGACTGGCCTCTGTAATACACCACCATGTCCTTCAGAATAATATGGCATGAGATTCAGTTTGAATTCAGAGATTCAATCAAGAATTTATGGTAGTGACTGTGGAACCATAAACTTTTAATAATTTAAAAGCAAATGTTTCACCATCTGTTTTAGGATCATTTACCACCAGTAAATATAACAAACATCAAGATGCTTAAATTATATAATTCAGTCTGCAATAAACCGCAATAAAATATATTAGCTTGACTATAGATAAATAAAAATGAATTATCTTTAAAAAAAACTTTTTTAACGCAATATGTAAATCATTATATATTAAAACAATTGCTTTCTGGATTGGATGCAGTATCAGATGCCTTTGCTCAGGCTTTTGTGTGGATTAATAAAAGTGCTAAATCGTGTGGTCTGGAAAAGCTTGGCAGCATACAAATGGCACCTGTGTCACAGCCTAGCTAAGCAAGGAATTGAACATGCAGCTCAATACCTTTGAAGCTAGAAAATCTTTTTTTCTCAATAAGCAGGACTGCTAAAGCACATTCCCTTTCAATCCATTAAAGTGTCCCATCTCCAGCTCCTCATCACACCGGCCTCTTAATTTGACAATGACAAAGAGCTACTTGCCGATTTTAAATTTCATAATTTTAATCTGTCAAGCCTGACATTTAATTAGTGGCTTCCTAACCTGTGTCTGCCTCGCTTGTGAAGGGCACCGTTGTTCGGCATGCAACACAATCTTGCCGGCGAGAGTGGATTAATATATATGTACATTACCAGCTGCTACAAAGACAATACACAGAAAGGGGGCTATTAGTTCTTAATCTAGACAGATGAGGTTAATAATACTTTTAAAGAGCGGCTCTATTAAGAACTGACTGATTAAGACCTGCACTGGCTCCTTCATGAGCTGCTGATTGGAACCTGGATGGGAGCTTTTTGTTCTGCTCCTCGCTATCATGGGCAAAACCGACATTTTTTTTCTCTTAGTGGTGACAATGAGGACCAGCCTAATGAGAATCTCAACAGATCCCTGTGGGTTTAGAAAAGAATAGCTTCTTCTGAAGAGACCATTAACAATCCCGCAGTCAAACAAATGTGGTTTTCTTATGATATAGATACATTTTTATATAAACGGTGTGGAGGGGAAATTCAATCAATTGTCAAGTATGGGACAAATGGCAGCATGTGTCCCAGTGTCTTCTCTTAACCGTGAAATGTATCCTGTTTCCTAGCATCAGTTAAACAGTAACTAAAAGGTCTTTGCTCACTTTTAACCTCTACAGCCTCTGTCTTTCTCTCTCTTTTTATCCGATTTCACACAACTGGCTCTCTGAAAGTTGTTATTGATTTGTAAATCAATAAGTAATGAAGCAAGATGGGGAGGACATGACTGAAAGGCAGACAAGTTTGTGGACTGTCAGGTGTGCTGCTGCGGCAGGCAGCTGGGTCCGTGGGTTGCCTGCCAATTAATACCTCTGTGGTGTCCTATGCTCATTCACTGTTGACGGACATCATAGCTGGTATGAAACTATGCCATGTCAACAGTGGCATCAGCACATCTCTCCATAGGTCCTTTTTTCCCCCTTTTTCTTACAGGAAGCTTTGCTAATCAATATCTTCAACATGCATTTCCTTCCTTTTTCAAAATGCCATTGATTTGGTGTTCATGTCAAATCAAGACTGCTCTATTTCTTCTGTCTTTTTTAGTGACCATTATGCTTCAGTTAGAAGAATGGGATTTAGCATATTCCAAGTGCCAAGATTTTCCTAAATAAACTACTGCAATTAATGGCTGGGTTTGAATTAAAATGTCAGATATAATATATGGAGTATATACTTTTTTATAACCTTGTCAGAAATCACATCTGGCAACCAATCTGGATTTTAAAACACAAACACATTGATCTTTTTGTAGAGCCAACTCAATTCAACATCAGACAGAACAGGATTTCTGTGTCAGTGAAGGTTAGTGGCTCACTATTGGTGGAGTGTGGCTCTCGAGTGTTGTAATACACATAAAATACACTCGTAAAAATTATATGTTGTATAAAACAACGAGTCTGAAATTTTAAAGACCTTGCACATAGTGCATAGACATAACAGAAACACAACTTTTTCAGTTCATGACTATGATGTATGTAATAAAATGTAAAAGGATCGGCATATTATTACTTCTGGAATGTATTATTACTACTAGTATTACTATAAGTCCATAAAGTTTAGCCACTTTATTATAAATAGGTTTCAACTACATTTCATCTGCCCTGAGTCAAATACAGGTCTACTCATGAGGCCATTTTGAAACCTTTATGAGACTGTTATCTTAAGCCTGCAGAGAGAGGATTGTTTCTTTCTTTCCAAGTGTATGCTATGATCATCACCACAGGGTTTCTTTCCACTGCTGCAATATGCAATCCCTTGTAGTAGAGGGGAAAAGTAGAGGGGAGATAAATATTTTCTAGAACTGGAACAAGTAAGAGGAGATTCAACGCGGCCCACATGTACTGGCAGAACCTTTCGAACTAATGAAAAAAATACCACCTGCTTAATACATCATGGTGCAGTCTAACTGATAATTGATAACGGGCTAATATCCTGCAGAGGTGGAACTGTAACTCATTCAGGCTCCCTGCAGCCATAATGGACTTCCCAGTACCGCATAAGCATTGAGCTCTCTCTGCATCCCACTGCCATGATAAGCTCTGAAACTGAACTCTGGGCTAAATATAAGAATGAAGCTCTGAAATGTGCTAGTGGCCTTTTTATGTGTAGCATTCCTGCTGCCATGGCGCTCCGGTGCTCAGATAATCTGTAGCTAATCATATGAATCTGACGTGTCCCCTACTGCTCATTACTGAGCCCATTATCCGATAATTAGCATGATTAAAACGTGTTATAAAGACGAGCCCCCTATCCCGTCTGCCCCGCCTGGTTCCGACTGTATCACTGTTCTTGAAGTCGCAAAGACATGAAAAGCAAAGCACATCAAAGCTGGAATGCTTAAGCTGGTGAGTGGGTGAGTGAGTGAGTGAGAGAGTGAGTGAGTGAGTGAGTGAGTGAGTGAGTGAGTGAGTGAGTGAGTGAGTGAGTGAGTGAGTGAGGAAGTAAGGAAAGGATTAGTAGGTGTGCATAGATCACCTTATCCTGTGATTTTTCCATGCTACAAACCCCTCATTAGTGGTGCAGAGCTGGAGCTGGAGGCCCCTCATTAGAACTCATTCTAAAACTTTGGCCAAAACGGCATACTAGTGTATTAAACAGTATTTCAAACTATATGGCACCAAAGGAAGAGAACATGTTACATCTAAAACTGTTTACTACCGTGTCTTGTAATTTGACCCAAACAATACAATGACTCAATTTTGTTGATTTCTCAAGGTTACAAACTATAATACATGCCTTATAAATTCTGAGGTGAGGAAATCAGAAATTTATTAACTACTCCACTCAGCTAGTAGCAGCTCCAAAACACTACCCAGTGCCATTTTTTGCTAGTTGTAATGTAATAATCTATTTTGCGGTAGTTAGCTAGTTAAGTGCATTAATACAGTTTCAATGGAGAATTTTTTGCCCCATCAGAAAAAAGTCAGCAAATCATTAGCCAGTGTTTCAGCTATCTAACAGATATTATTTAAGCAAGATTAGCATTTTTATTTCCTGCAAGTTAGCTGTTTTTCTACCTGCATCATGCTGAATTTTATTTTCCACTGTTTTGCTAGAATTTGCATGTTTCTGATTCAGAAAAGATCATCAACTGTCAATCAGATAAGGACTCAGCTACTATCTAGTGCAGACAGCACTAGTCTAGTGCAGCAGATGCTGGAAAGCATGTGTTATAGTTACATTTTTGAGGCTTGTTACACCACCACATTAACTTTACAAGATATAAAGCGAATTAAATTTTTTTTTCTGGAAGTCAATAAGGAGTAGGGGTCCTTCTTCTGGTTTTTGAACCTACTATTGCAACTATGAATAAAAACAAATAATCCAGACCCAAAGGTTGCAAATTACTGGACTTCTTATTTTTTAAACCATGAAATTACTAATCTATATGAATGTGTAGTTTCCAGTATATGTATTGGCTTTGACAGACTTTAACAGACTTTGTTGTTTCAATTTTATGCAGACATTTTAAGTGTGACTTCGGTTTAAAAGGCCCATAAACTTGCAACATGATGCTTAAATTGATCACAGAATGTTCTTTGTAGGTATATACTTTATTTTATTAATTTTTCATTTATTTCTCTTTTATTGAACTCTTAACTGCACATTATTCATGCTGGTGCAGCTGCAGTCACGTGGCATCGGTTTTATTGTATATTTGTTTTTACTGATGAAGATTTTCAATTTACCTACCAACTGGCTGCCCACTGGAGGTAAACAAAGTTTTTATTCAGTTTAATTGAATGAAATTTGGTTAATTCCTATGTCTAACTTTTTTGTGACTCATTCTGACAGTCAACAGGAACCATGCCACAAATCAGGAGGCTAATATATAAAATTCTCCAAATACTGCATGTGTTACAAAAATAGGACTTCTGATTAACCGTAATTACATATTTACACAATTAGGTGTGTGTAAATAACCTAATTACTAAGACGGAAAAAGTGGTTGATTGTATCATTTGGGTCAAACTTGGATAAAAATGAGAGCACAGGAAGTTTTTAATCGCGTTTTTGGTAGGGGAAAAACATATTAAAAATGTGAAACAGATTTGCTTGCAGTTGCTGCCATAATGTAATATTTATCATGCATATTCAAATGTCCACATAATGCACCTTGCTTAGACATTCATATTCTAATTTGTATACAATTTCCTTAATGTGTCCGGGAATAGTGCAAACCCTCATTTATATTCATTATTTTCAAATAAAGAGGAAAGCTCTATAAAACAGAGGGGGAAAAAACAAATCAGTGAATAAGAGAATTTGTAAACAATCATAAAGGATATTACTGAAGATAAAAATTTAACCATTTTCTTTTTATAGTGCAATTATATTCTCCACGCAGCAAAAGCTGCTTTCTTCTAAGAGAATATTGACTTTATCACTGAAGTCCTTTATCATTTTGATATGGGCCACTGCCTTTATGAGAAATGGGTCAATAAATGCCTTTGCTACAGCATTACCCAGTGCAATACTAATGCTCTTCCACATTAAAATGTCCAGGCTTAGCACTGAGACACTTCTCTGCAAGTAGTTTGTATAAATTTAAAATATTTTCCTGAAGGTCCTTGGAATAAAACAAAACTATGACTAATATGACTATTACCTCAAGTCCATAGAACAATAATGTCTTTTCTGCCTTTTAAAGGGAATGTCTGTGATTAATAAGCATCATTTCAAACACACACACACACACACTCACACACACACACACACACACACACACACACACACACACACACACACACACACACACCTGTCGCCCATTTTAAAGCAAGCTTGTGTGTGCGTGTTTTGGGGCGTGGGGTTCACACCCTCTCTCCCTCCCTCCCTCTGATTTAATCTCCGACTCCCCGTAGGATTATTAGGATTCTAATTCAATCTGAATTTCAGGAACTTGTTTGCTTGGTTACCTGTCATGTGGCATCAGCTTGTCATATTAGTGCTGATCGTTCCCTGCACCTAATCTGCTTTAAACAATTTCATTGGGCAGTGGTCTATAAATCATTTCATAATGGGCCTGACATATCCAGGGCCTAGGTAAGTAAACAAATCAGGTTTGTTTTGCGTTAGGCAGCAATGAACTTGGCTTTATTAACTTCGTATTGATTCATGCACACCACAAGGTCAAAATTTCTCCAGCTCCTCATTAATGTAAGTAGGGGTCAGCACTTAGCAATTAAAATATTTCCAAATGCAAGAAAACCAATGTGATCACATGACCTGTCTTCTCCGTCTTCTCCCCAGGCCTTGGCCTGTAAACAGAGAAATGTCATCTAAGATTATGGGCTGCATAAAATGAGGAAACTATACCCTGAAATAAAGTGGGTGCATGCCAAGACAAACAACTTGTGCGCCTTTGGCTTTTAAAAACCTACAGCTCAAAGCTAATTTTAATGTGTTAATTAAACAATAATAATGCTATGCTTTTGTTTCCTCTCAATAAAACTTTTTAATCTGCCTGTGGCAGTCTGTATGTGTTGGTATGCCATTTTAATTTAAAACTGAGGAAACTCTAGTATTTTAAATGATATCCCTGCCAAACCAGAAGAAAATTTGTTTTGTTAAGCTGTGACAACAGATGCAGAACACATGCTTTTTGGCCATGTGAGAGAAGCCAGTATACACTTGCAGAAATGGAAAATATCACTTTTCATGATTTACATCACTTTTTGATGACTTAAATGTAGAAGGTTAACCTTCAGGTTATCTTATTCCATATTCCCAGTGTCAATAAGCAAGGGTGTAGTGATACACGAGGTTCCAGTTCAACACAATACAGAGGTGTATCGACAAAATACATTATTAAATACAGCAAAAATAAGCATTGTCTGAATATATGAAATATTGAAATATAAATTAAATATTTCCATGTTGTCACTTTACATCCATAAACTTCCACATATTTCCTTATATATTCTTTTTTATATTCTTTTTTATTTTTTATCTTATCTTAATGTTAATTCCATTTTTTGACAGTTTTTATAACAATATGATTTTTTAAAAGCATTTCACTACATGTCGCACTGTGTATGACTGTGTCTGTGACAAATAAAATTGGAATTTGAATCCATTCAGACTATATGCAGCATAAAATAAAACAAATGTGGTATATCAGATAAGAGTAAGTCACACAACTATTTGTTTTTGAGTCCTGCATTCTCCACTACCAAAAATGAACTTCCTAATTGCTGCAGTGATTTCTTTAACCTGGACTGAATCAGCGAAGAAAGTCTTTTTTGATTGCAACAGAGACTTTACTGTGCATGTGTGTGCACAGTATTAGCTGTATGATTGCGGTATTAGTGACGCTGTATTCTACACATATATGGCAGATTCAGCACACTGTAATGCGCATTATAATAATCATCATAATTCACAGAGAAAATAAAGCACTCTCATACACCAGACCTTAACGATTTGGGGAAATCTTCCATTTCCTGCTTGCTGCCCCTGCTGTTTTCTTAAGTTAATATGCTAGTATGCTACTAAACTAGCTTGAGAGAAAAGTATTTAAAAAAAAATTCTTGTAACCTTTTCAGATCCAAGATAAAGAGGAGGCTGTTTGTTCCAGAGGAGGGGTTGTGAGCTTGATTAAGTTTTAATATTTATTTCTTATCATTTAATATAAAGAATGTTTTATAATTAATAATAACTAAAAATTAATGGAACTTTATGTATCGTTGTATATGCAGCCATATGAAATAAACATCCTTGTATCGAGTGAAACACTGCAGTTGTTTGTACACTGAGTATAACTTTAAGCACTGAAACTTAATTCAACACTCAGCAGCTTTAAACTATGACAATACCGTAGTTCAGTGTTGATTCAGTTGATGTTCAGTAGATTCTGCATCCTTTAAGTATGTATAGAGTTTATTAAAATTGAAATGAATTATTAATTATCAATAAATTATTCCATAATTCTTCTACAAAATTCTCATTGCTGTGTTATATTTACCTACTTAACAACCAAATAAAAAGGGAACAAAGAAAATGTGCATGAGATCAATAATGGCTCAATGTAGTGCCACGAGAGCTTTTCACACCAGTATCTCCCTAATGCGAGCAATTTCCTGCAGCTTTGTACCATGGAGAGGGATTTAGGCCTACTGGCTACCACTCTTTGAATAAATCCCAATGCTTATCAGTAAGAAGGAGATTAAACACTTTTTAGGCAGCAGGTAAGCCATGTGTTAGAAAGGTGCCCTGATCCATTCAGGAGCTTTTAACCCCCAGTGCCTACCACCGACAACACACACACACACACACACACACACACACACACACACACACACACACACACACACACACACACACACACACACACACAAAAGATGCAGACAGACATGCAGAACACACATATGCAATTATTTCATACTTGCTGCTCTTGGTTGCATACAAAATGTGAATGAGCTGGCAAGAACTCACAAGCTCATTTTAGAAGTCACTTAGAGCTATGTGGATTGTGCAAAGATGACTTGCAGCTACAAACTCCAGGAAATAAATATACATAAATGATGGTGTCACATTTCTTACAAATGTGCCAAGCAGATGCCACAGAAAAAAAAGACAAAACCGTCAAAGTTCATCTTTCTCTTAATGTTTTTTTTTTTTTTTTTTTTTAATTTTGTTTTTCATGGTGGGAAAATAATGCATCCGGTTCCAGCTTACTTTTTGCAAATATTATTTCTATTGGATGTTGAGCTCAAACCCAAATTATTGCTGGCATTCAGCAGATAATCTTCTCAATTATAGTGGCTGCTGTGCTGTGTCTGATAGGCCTCTTTGGCATTTAATTCTTCCCCGAACATGTTTACTGTTGACAATGAGAGGTAAACAAGGCAAAAAAGGGACAAGGAAAGTCTCAAGAGGCATAGAAAAACCATATCCAAGAGGAGCCACAGAAACGCTACAAGTGAGCAGCCACAAACTGCTGCCTTTATGCCTCTGACTGACAGCAATTACTGAAATGCTGTGATAGTGCTCGACAAGCCTGTGCTAGGGCAATACTTCTCCAAGAAATGATAAAAAATACAACTGTTTACTTTTTATCTCTTATTCCAAGCCACATCAATCAATCATTCAAGCTTTTAGTAAATCTTTTACCAATTGACATACCACAAAACCACATCAGAATTTTGTTTTCTGGAGCGAAGAAAAAATGAAATGAGTGATGGTGGTACAGGAGTGAGGGGCACACAAACTGCAAAGAAAAACTGCATAGCAGGAGTTTCGTTTTTTTTTTTAACAAAATCTGATGCAATAGTAAATAATGGACACCGCACTACATTAAAAAATGTTACATATAATCAGAGTTCATTTGACATTTGCAGTATTCAGGACAACCCCCTACTATTTAATTGGGTACTATAGATTTATCACTGAGACAGGCATGCCCCCAACTTGTTGTGGAGAGATATACACCAACCACACTTAATAAGACATGCTAAGCAAAGCAATTTTCACTGGACCCATCTGGGTGCTTATGCTTACATAACTAGTGGTTATTATGGAACTTTTAGCAGTAAGCGGATACTGAAAGTGAACACAGAGAGAATATTCGAGTGGACGATGAGAGAGAGCGAAAGAAAGAGTGAGAGAAAGAGAGAGAGAAAAAGAGAGAGAGAGAGAGAGAGAGAGAGAGAGAGAGAGAGAGAGAGAGAGAGAGAGAGAGAGAGAGAGAGATTTCTGGCTTAGTGACAGGTTCATTCCAGAAAATGGAAAGCAATGTATAGCCCAAAGACCCCCCCACCCCTACAGCAGCAAAATGTCTATCTCCCATCTCACATTTGGAGTGGTCAATGAGTAGATCATGAGGGGGCAATGCAATCGGTACGGGAGCCAGATTAGTCTCTGTCTGAGGACATATCCTTCTCCCAGGGGCTGACAGAGGACATCTGACCTAACTTATGTGGAAAGTGACTCTAATTGTCATTTCAGTAGACAAGAATCTGCAACCATTCCAGAGAATGCTCTTGAAATTTAGCAAGCTACTTTATCATATGGACAGTGCCAGGCTGAGAGGCCTTATTGGAGGAGACTTTTATGCTAAGATGGACTCCTTAAATTGGCAGGGCACGTCACGCAAAGCTTAACATGCATACAGAATGGGGAAAGCGTTTTTAGTGCTGGGCAAAAACAACATTATCTGACAGGTAGACTTTAGAAGCACTTTAGTGAGATCTATTATCCATGCCTCATCTTCTCAGCATATACATGGATGATAATGCTAAAACAAGGCGGAATATGTTGTAAATGTTCCATAACATTTCTATCATATGGTTAGTGTGTCATTTTAGTTGTGGATTAATCCATGCCACAGTAATGGATGCTATCAGTGCTGCCAGTTCACTTGTTTTATGTCAAACCTGGAACAGGGAGCAGAGCCATTTCAGACCAATTTACTAAATAGTCTCTACAGCAATTCCTTTATTCAGACAATATTAATATAATCTTGTTAATATTCTAACAATTTTGATAAGATTACTATTAAAAAAACAATATTAACAAAATGGCTATTCAAAATGACATGTACGGTGATATTAAATGACATTAAAACAGCATGGCCAGTTGGTTTTAAGCATCAAGGGAAACAGGCATTGTGCAGAGTTCAGTAAAACATCAACAGTGCAAGTTGGACAGAAAACTCTGGTACAGCTGCCCCTTCACTCATGTACGGCCTAAAAAAGGAGGATTTCAGTCATGTTTTTATTTTGCACTTGAAATACAGCTGCTCCCAAAGTGCAGTCTGTGAATTCAGACTATAAGTGCCTGGGGGTTCTTTTCACAGTTTTGGTTTGACAAAAAAAAGGCAAGAAAGAAAAGAAAGTTAAGATGTCCTATTGAATTCATTTAGCATTCATGAAAGCAAGCATTTTCTTCTCTTGCAGTGGAAATGAGTTCCAGACATCTCCAAAGCAATGCAGGTTTAAAAGACATGAGCATTCATACCATACCTTGTCAAGTACTATGTTTTACCCACAGGCTTAACTGAGCTATTTAGACTCTGAAGGATGACAGCGAAGCATTTATTTTACAGTTGCCATCAACATATAAATTATTATATATTCATGCACATTCCATCATAGTTTCTGGATATATCTCAATATTTCAATTACTGCAATTAGCTTTTGGTTTTTATCATGACTATACTTTAGTACTGGAAAAGGTAACATTACAAAAATGAAACCAAAAAGCACTCTGGGGTATCCTCAGTCTTTGCACAGATTTATTTCTGAGGATATAAAATGACTTCTGTATTGCAGAACCACACTCAAATCCATTTTCTGCAAAGAAAGGAGGCTTTAATATGTCTTTTTTTATATTTTATGTATTTCATCAAAGGGGGTCATTTCTTCACTGATAATGTAATTTAATAATGAGAATGAATTTCTCCCCTCAACATACCCCACACACACATATACACCAAAAGCCATTTTCTCCATAACGCAGTCAAACAATTTGAAAACTGTACTGATCAAAATCAATTTAAAAGGGTCTATAAACCTTAACAATCATGGTGCCTCAATAAAAAAAATGGCTGCAATTTATTTTGTTACAAAAAAAAAAAAATGAAATCAGTGTGAAAGCTGTGTACTTTCATAGTAGTGCAGTTATCAGTCAAAAGTTGACTAATATCAGACCTTTTGCTATCATTAAGCAGGATGATATAAGTATTTAAAGCACAAACTAACAACAAATGTGTTATATGTCCCAGGCTACAAACTTTTGCAAGGACAAACCATCTGCAGATATTTTTTTTCAATCATTTGCAATTAGTTTTGTTTTAATACCACCCACAATTAAAGTCTCTGTCTGCATAATTCATGACACCCTGGTGCTTGTGTCACAAATCAAATACAACAAATTAAAAATAACAACTCTGAGATGCTGTGATTCAATTAAGAGCCATGGAAACACTGGGCCATGCATAATTGACGGCCAACATGGTAAGACACATGTCAAGCTTGTCAGCTCTGGTGGCACTATTGGATTTGGCCTGCCTCTGCCACTTAAATCAGTGCTGTAAAATTGTAGGTTACATTGATTTCTTGTTTTTATTTGTATGAGGTTTGTGAGTACAATGAGAAAAAGAATAAAAATAATATTGGTGTAAGTATCAGCCGCGGAGTTCAGATGGCCGAGCCGCTGGAACTCCCAGAGGTCCATGTGTAAGCATATCACATAAATTAAAACAAATCTGACTTATATTGATGAGTTATATTGATTTAGGACTGTTACGTGTATTGCTATTTAAATGACCCTTTCCTCATGACATACACAGGAGAAATTTCTCCGTTGTGGTCTGCTCTGCACTTCAGTAGACCTTGAGCTGCTTTGCCTTTCATGAAACGTGCTGGGAAATAGTCTCATGTATTAATGATGGAGTTGGGGAGTTCTGATTCCACAGTATGTCTGTAATGCGCGATAGTAAAATAGACTGAATCGCTCTAATCTGAGCAGCAGAGCTTTTGTTCACGTTTCAGTCACACAAAGGTTCCAGCAGAGTTCATCAATTCTGAAACTGGCCTGCTTCTGCTGCCTGAGGAGGGAAAGTTCTGAAGCAATGCAGCTGTGAGCATGTGGTGGATATAAATTTGGAGGCAGGAGCCATCCAGGGGTGATAGCAATAGCCACATCTGGATTTTTCACTATGAGCCTGAAGAATGAAACATGGATTAAAGCTGATGTGAGCTGTTTGACTGCATAATGGTTTGGATTTAAAACAGCCATTATGGTTATTACCAATTATAACTAATATTGTAATTCAATTATCATCTTCACTTTCCCCAGAATCTGGTATGTTTGACAAAGAAGGAATCTCAGCTCTGTAACTTCACACAATGGGTCTAAACACAGGCTGACTTATGTCTGCTGTGTGCTTTAACGTACATGTAAGTGTCTGCATTGTGCAGTCCTTAAACACACTTAACCCAAAAGGTTACCTTAACTGGTAGACAGGGTGTTTATTGTGATGCTTGGGTTATCATTTAACAATGCTCTTTGTGCTGTGATGAATTTGGTAACTTGTGCTCTAATGTAATCAGCTCCATTCCTAAATAGTTTACAGATCATAAAACAACTAACAAACAATCTGTAGCTAAAATTGCACGTGGTATAAAATGGCTTTGTATACGCTATGTAAAATCTCATTTCTCTAGACTTTGATACAGTCGTTTTGACGGAGATTTAACAGACAAATACACATGGTTTGAAGAACTGGTCTATTGAAATCTGGCTGCAGACGCTGGGGTAAAATGACCCAGGAGGTAAGTGTTTGTCTTGGGCTATATTCAAAGAACAATTTTCTTTCTTTTTCTTTCATACTTGTTTTTTTTTTTGTTTTTTTTTGCTTTTTTTTGGCTGCAGCCGACATTCTTGTCAAAGTTCCCTTCCACAGAAATCAAACCAAATACAAATACACAGACTGTCAGCATTAGAGAGCTTTCTTGAGTGTCTGCCATTTAATTAGCTAATTAGCATAAATAGTCCTATTTTAGTTGGGTAGATACAATAGACCAACATTCACTGGCAGGCGATATTGATTGCCTCTATACTTTCATATTCAGGTATTTCATTTAAAAACAATTTAATGGAATAAAGATTATGTAAACATAAACAGATGTTAGTCTTACCTTTAGCATTTGTAGACTGACATTAAGGACAAAAACATTCAAAACACTGTGTTTCAGTCTAAACCAAAACCCAAATATTTTATCAGCAACATTATTAAAAGTGCAATGTAGGAGAACACATTTATAGAAGCACACCATAATAATAATTACTTATGAGATATAAATGGAAATTCTCACACTACTTGAGGCAGTGAGTGCTGATGTGTGATAGATAAATGGTCCAAATTGTTTAAGACAGTCTTCAAAGATAAGATAAAGATCACTGGAGTTAAAATTGATTTTAGCTTTTTTGTCTGTCCAACCCTGCTTTTAATGAGGTAAACATTTGTTGTAAAATAAGTAGTGACTTGATTATCAGAAATAAAGAGAAAAAGAAAGTGAAGAAGAATACAATAGAAATAGATTCACAGGTTTGTTTTTACAGCATGTAATTTCTGCACATAGTAATTACCACTGACTAGGAAGCATCCTACCAGTTTCTCTGGCAAGTTGTTAATTGTAGCCAGACACGGTAACCTTAGAGTGGCCTGTGTCCCTGCAGTAACCCTCAGTCCTCTCTCCCTCTCACCAGGCCATATGGGAAAATTTTTCAAGCTGATTGCTCCAATCTGATTAAGGGAAGTTATGTAGCTGCCATTTATTGGTATTCTTGTGAACTAGCAAGCAGCTGCCTCGCAAAGGTTCCCACTTAAGACGCTTTCTGCCTGTTCTAATTCCAGCATGTCCATTAGAAGCAGTTAGATAAGTCGACTGGGTAGCCTGTGCCGTGCCAGAGCCGATCTCCAAATCAAAAACGCCGGCACAGCAACTACACTTTCTTGGTGGGTTCAAAAACTGTCATGCCCGCTTAACGACAGAGTGGCACTTAAAACACATCTGAACACACACAGAGAGCAGTGGTGTGCAGGAATTCACTCACAGAGGCAAACTTTCAGGAGATAAGCTCAGCGCCTTATTTATACCTTGTTATGCGCTAATACTGTTAGTGTACTTCGGCAATAGCTAAGTTGGCCTGAGGAGCTCTCCACAAGTAGGGAATTAAAGCATTTAGCCATCTCTAGACACTTAGCGCCAAGCAGGATAAATGAGCCTTATGGCCCAAGCGTTATCTAATCTCCTTTGCATTTCCTTTTAAGATCATGAAAGAGGAATCTAATTGCGGCCTGATTGTGTTGGTTCGCTAAAATTCTCATTTAGCCTGCACGTTCTGGCAGTGACCTGGTTGGTCAGTGAGATTGCCCTCAGCATTTGGATAACAGCAGGCGCTGGAGCTGAAAGCCATGTCTAACAATGAAGACGAATAAATAAAGGGCGAGAATAGATCAAGGGTAACAAACAATGGCTCAGATCAGGGGCACCCTTTACAGTGAGCCAAGAAACAAGCAATATGAAAGTATAAACAAATAAATTACATGCTCAGGCCACTGTTTCCTTTTGCTGCCAGAGATCACACATCTTGTGCACAAAGCAAATTCATTTCCCTGCACGCTATATTAAACTCCTCAAGAGCTAAATGACATCTTGTAGCTTACAGCTCATCTACTTTTGCAGCCACCACATCAGCAAAGGAAAAAGCTTTCCTTATTTTAAATTATCATTAGAGAAGGTGTTATTTCAAAAATCGTAAAAATATGTTATGACAGCTCAGGGCTTTCTGTGTGGAAGACTATTCTGAAACTGACAGACTCTAAAATGTTTCCATGGCTGTGTGTTGACCAAATGCTCATCAATACAGCCTGTGGAAGTGTAAAGTTAAACATAACTTGCCTAAAAAAGTTGCTGGCTACCTTCCCTTCATTTAATACACAGCTGAAGTGACACAAGCAGTAGCTTTGCCTACATGGCAGCCAACACAGAGCTTACAGTCACGAGAATAGAGGATTAGGTTCATGAAAAAAAAAATCTGCTCAGCCAGCTGCTTTTTTGTCTTCCACTTTCAGTTTTAGACAAATGGGGAACAGTATAGTAGGGTGGTCCTCCTTTGTGTGAACTGAATACTTACTAATAATAAAAATCATCATCAAAATCATCATCATCATCTTCATTATCATAATTATTAAAAGTAATTAGTGTATGAAGGTTCTGCTGACACAACAGAAAATGTCCCTACAATATTCGAATACACTATTATTAAAGCATCTTTTTTAGCATTTATATTATTAAGTGTGGTTATAATATATATTAAAAATACATGTAGTAACACTTTCGGCAGCTCTCACTGCAGCTATTGGAGAGCTGTTGCAGTTTATTTTAACCAGACAACAAGGTGTATGAACTGTTACACAACATTACTGACAGCTCCATCAATCCATCACATTTCTGATGGAGAAGCAGGTGATCCCGGACTTCACACGTCTAACAAAGTTGAAAGTACATGAGAGGAGCTTGGCAACCCGGACGCAAATGGATGTGGCAAGACAGGTGTCAGTACAGCCGTAGTTCAAGACTATTGACATTATACAGAGGGCACTGGAGAGCCCCTAAAATGTGCTTTTATTTGATGGCACGACACTGTCAGGTGAAGGTCACAGCTTGCTGTCAGTTATCTGCCAGGGAATGTTTCATGAGGATCTTCCAGTTGACAGGGTAAAATCAATGACGGACAGATGACAGTTCTGTTTCTCCCTTATTCATATCTGACAATCTACAAGCTCCCTATTTTGCTATGGTATCACTGCATGTCAGAGGAGCAGATATTATCAAAACAAATGAATCAAAAGCATAACAAAATTAATTTCTTAAATTTTTTAAATTCATTTATTGAAATTAAGTGTCAGGTAATACACAACATGCATTTTTGTTGAGATTTTTTTTCTGAATTTAATACATTATACCTTTTTTTTACCATCTGACCTCCAAAAATAAATCCTTTAACAGTCTATCCATAAAGGCCTAAATCTGCATTTACAGTTCACAATACAATAAACAGAATAATAATAAAATAATAATATGACATATTATAAATGACCTAACCCTCTAACACACTCAAACAATGTATAAGGTTATGACCATCACAATGAACTTTACATAATCCATCTTTTTGATTAGGAAATCTTACTGAGGCATTGCAAGATTAATTTACTAAATTAAACATGTTCATTTCAAATCTGTGGATGTAAATCATAGCTTTTTTAGAGAGTTCATTAGTCTTACACATCCTACAGCTTAATCTCTCTTCAGAAACCATCACAGAATAAAGAAACATAATGTTCTGAAATAAGGGGAGTTGATCAAAGTACGAAGACATCTGGTCAGGGGCCTAGCAAAGTGTTATTGACGCAACCATAAGATAAAAACATAAAACATCTGAAAGTCCATATTCTTATCTGTTTAGTAACCATGGGAATTTAGGACTGCAGCTATTACAGAATAACAATTCCTAATTTCATGATCTTAACTCCACATAGGAATAAATGATTACACAAACATCCTAACTTGCCAGAATCCCCCACTGTGGCTTAACTGGAGGACAATCACAGTGGTGTCTTCAGTTTTTCTATAGTTTATCATCTTTAGTCATTCCACTGTACATATAAAGTTATAGAGGCTTTACAGCTACCGACACTGTACATAATATTAGTTTCTATAATACTTTTTGTAAGGCAAGAACATTTACTGCATTATTGCAGGTGTCCAGTATTATTGAACTGGGTTTGTGTTTAGAGCTTAAAAGCTATTTTATTTTTGTAATGTTCACTAAAACCTACAATATATCAAACAGCTCTACGTGCATCATCATATTTCATACCCCTGTGCTGTTGATCAGAAGGTGTGGATTAATTGTTTATAAGAGCCTTGTTCTGACAGTAGTTCCAGCTAAAAGATTTATTAACACAATATAGTATTGTGCTTGTTCTAATGCATTATTATTTGTGACTTGTACAGTAGACACTCAACATAATCTAAGGGGAAAGTTTGCTACATGTTAAAATGTAAACATTAGCAAATCACTGGGGTATAAGAAGAACAGAACATTTGTTATAGGAAAATAATCCACTTCAGGGTCTTAACGGCCCTCCACTCTGTGTATCACACCACCCCAGGGCAGATTATTTGCCAATAACACCACATCATGTTGTGTGTTATTCCTTACCTAGTTAACAGGCATGACAGCTGATTATTGACCATTTTAGTATTTCTGAAATATTGATTCTGAAATGTTGTTCTGAAATATAAGACAGCAAAATAAGCCATGATTTCCTTCTATAAAAAGAATTTGTAAAAAATAAAAATAATTTTTAAAATCTTGCACTTGTCAGATCTTGTCTTCGAAGTTATGATAGGAATTTTCTATAATATGACCCCAGGTTCTAGACTGAACTCCACAGCTACAAAGTGTCATTGCCCCTGCCCTCTACTCCTGCCCCAGTCCTACATCTGATGGTCAAACCGGGGACAGCTTGTCCTCCCTGAAGGCTTTGGTCCTCAGGGACACAGAAAATTGAATCCGTTCACCCTATACAGACAGCCACACAAAGGCCAGGCCCCAATCAGCAGGTGGCTCTGTGCACAAAGTCGCGTTGACTCTCTTCACTATGGCAGGCTAAGACTCTCCTCAGGGGCTCAGAGTCACACCAGAGCAAGATGAAGCGGCTACGGGTTGCAAATAGCTGCTCCTTCAAGTGCTCCAGTGAATTACAATGGATCTTCTCTGGGTTAAAAAAAAACAAACCAACACCTAACACAACAATGTGCTCATTAGTGGGCAGATATCTGTAGTGCTGTTCAGCTGTGCATAATATTTTTCACGATTCTTTTTCAGTAATAATGTACACATGGTATATGGGCACAGGATGGATGATCTCTTTGTGCTTTTTGTTTGTAGGATGTGTAAAGACACAAATAATAAATTATATAATTTTTTAGATATAATTTATTCATGATTTCAGCCAAGTTTGTACATTATTACGATGGAAAGTAATTGTAAATAATAAGGAATTGGAAAATAAAACTTGCAAACAAACATTAACTTGGTCTGTTAAATGCAACTAATGAGAAGGCAAATAGTTAGAAAGCCTGTAGTTATATGGCAATAGTGGAATGATGTAAGAAAGACATTAGACATTACACAGAACAATTTATAGTAGGGTTCTCAGTATAAAAAATAATAGCTTTAATTTACAAGCAATAATGTTTCATAAAAGTAATTTTCTCCTAGAGAACTTAATTACCAACATTATGACAAGGCAAAATTTTCTGTACTCTTATTTTGTGTAACCCATCAGTATTTAATGCTCCTTAATTCCACAGTGAAATTGTGCCTAATACCGATCACTGTAATGCTTGTGAAAGTAGAAAACTTCTTGAGTGTTTTTTTTGTTATCTAATATGTATAGTTAATACAAAATAGTATAATAAGAGTTCTTTAAACTTCAACCCAACTTAAAACCTTTAAAAAAAAGTATTGTACCCAAATAGACAGAATTCACCAAAGCACTGAAATCTAACGGCTTATACCTAAAATTCTGCTCTCAGCAAAATGTAAATTCACCTGAGAAAGGACGAGAGTATTGACATAAAAAATGGCTTTCATTTAAATGTATAAGAAAAATTAATAGTTGCCTCTGGAAAAGTACAAATAAGCTATCCATCTGAATATTTCAAATAAAGCTGATTTTGATAGCTTTACATAATAATGTAGGAACAGAAAGTGTTTAAAAACTTGACAATATAATGAAAATAACACAATTAAGAAGATCAAGAAGTTGGCTATGTTAAGCCAACTTAATGAAAGCTAATGAGGCCAATCATTTTCTTTCCCCCACCAAAAAGCCGCTGTCTAATTATCAAATTAAAGAATGTTTCTTTTTTGTGCTAGTGAGAAAGCTTCACCCACATAAATGGAGCGAAGTTTCTGAAAGGCAAACACTGGCCTTGGTCTGGGCAGGCAGGCAGGCGTTTAGAAAGTGATGGGGATATTAATCATGTGTGAAGTTAGGCCCACTCCTACTAGCTCCAGGCGGCTGGATGTGTTCGCAGAAGCACAGGACTGGGCCACAGCAGACGCAACTCACAGGAAGTGCAGCTGCACATGCCTGGTGGGCCTCTGCACAACTTCCTCTCACTGACCCACTGAGCAAGAGTGCAAGTCGCACACATTACACCTGACACAGCACTGAGAGCCATCTACTGCTGCATAATCAATTGAGTAATATAATCACACACATACGCCACAGTGACTTTTCATATGAAATTTCCCTTAAAGCAATGTTAATTACAGTGTTGTATGGTAAACTTGGGTTTAGTGGTGTGCAGACTCTAAACACTGCAAGCCACCACTTTTAGTTTAAAATTGTATTAAATTAACTACTGTTACTTATTTATATTATTTTTGGTTAGTTAATGTTATTGTGCTTAAGACACAAAGAAGACAATATTCACAATTGTGTGATATAAACTATGAATGGTTATATAATTTATATGATCTGGGCTGTTAGGACTGTACCCCTGCAAACCCTAAAACTATTCGACGCTACCTAGATTCCAGTCTTATTTTAGTCTTTGGTCCCTAATAGATTCTCAGAAGACACAACAAGCATTATTCAGACACATGTTAACTTCACCTTGGATACAGACACAAAACAAGTCCAAAACATCCAAACAGATCCCACATCCCCGTACTAGATTGTGAACACTCCTCCTAAATAAAGCTGTGCCATTATTTATTGCAACCTATTTATCTATGATTGGCTAATCAAGCACCGTTGGCATTGTGTGTGCCACATGTGAGTGGTTTTGATCATGTTCAAATGAGTCTGTGTTCAAGCTTATGAGGGAAGCAATTTATAATCAGACTAAATGCTGTATAGTCTGTCTCTGCAGGGATTTAGTGAGCTCATATGTGAGTGACTGGGCCCATTCTCCTCCCTGCTCCTGTGTTGAACTACAGCTGCACCTACTGGTAGCGCAAAGGCATTCTCAGATTATATATAACCCACGCAGTTTATCTGGGAATAACATAGAGGTTTAGAGACTGACGACTAGAAAATCAATGGGGTATGAACTGTGTTTCATGTAATCTACAGATGAACACTTTCTGTGATTGGTCTATAGAGAAGACATAGAAACTGGTTTGTTTGCACACTACCCACACTGCTTTCAGTCAAAGGTGCAGAGACATCCACATGACAACCATTGACCCTCACCCTTACTTCGTTCTGTTATCATAAATAGAGCTGTATCTTCTACTGCAACCATTTTAAACACTCTGAAACTCTGCCAAGGTCAGGGGTTAAAGGCAGGAGTATTTTCACACTCCTGCATCACCCCTCCATAATTCAGAGGACTGCGGCAATTTTACAGGTGCAGGATGTCTCTGAAATGGCTTAACTGCCGAAGACCAGGCTTGTAGGGGCAGAGAAAATAGGGAGCTTAATTGTCCCTGGGCTTCTTGAGAGACTACACAAATGACACAATAATAAAGTGTCTTTTTCTCCCTCCACTCTTCTCCTTGCACCGTTTTCTTAGTTCTAATGGGTCTGGGTCCCACAGAGCACCAGTCTATCCTATGACAGTAAACGTGTCTGTCACTGGCTTTCATTTGGCCCGGCAAGCCTGCTGGTTTGAAAAGCTGCCTGACACCCGTGACGTGGGCAGCGGTAATAGGAGCTGATGCCCACTTGTCAGCAGTGAGACATGCTAAGGGGTGTTGTCACAAATCAGGTGGGGAGTTTTATGCGAAATGATGCCTTCCATTTACTTGCCAATGACCTTCCAAAGTTCACTCTGTGCTATGGCCGACTAGATTAAATTTAATATCTCTTCGTGGGCTTTATTACCATGGAATTATGCACTTTTCCCCTCCTCGTTCACCTTAAAAAGTTCACTGCTAAGGTGTGCAGCAAGTTTTGCAAAAATTGCAAGCATCCAATTACAAGTTCAACAGTGTTTTAAAAGCTCCTCTGGTGAATGCAAAAACATGCAAAGGCAGGGTGAGGTGTGGGTTGTGTTATGTCTTTGGAAGTAAACAGGAATGCCCAGAGACTATTTGGTATGCAACTGTGTGAGTTGGGGAGAAAAGGAGTGACCTTGCAGAGGCAGGGGGAATTGAGGAAACACATAATCTCGCAAGTGAATATAAAGAAAGACAGTAGATTCTTCGTTTTTTTCCATTTCTGGATTCACTTTAAATGTTGTTGAATTTATAAATAACTGTTTAAATTTCCAGTTTGTTTCAGCAGTGCATGTAAATCTTTCATGGCTTGCACAAATGAGTAAACAAAAGTAACTGCAGCAATGTTGACACTTTAGTAACACATTTAGCAGAGCCATATATTCAGACAGGCTATAAAAAAACAAGGTATAAAGAAGTCAAATAGAATTAAGCCAGTGTGTTTATGAGTTTAGTTTGCCACATGGACTCCATATGTTTACCAAAGATGATCAACCACCACAAACAGCACTGATTTGTTGAACAGCAACATGATGTATTACGTCCCGTATTGAATGTGATTCCTCTATCCATCAAATGTGAATTTATGCTGATGTTTAATACCTGCCTAAGTGAGTTCCAACAATTCATGACTATAATATTTAGAGAGGGGTAAACTGCCATTTAGTGCTGTAACTGTATTATTTATATCTGAAATAAATTTCTTTTTAAAAAGAATCTAAACACAGGAATTTGCAATAATGTGCCATTGTGCAGTGAAAGACATAAATTATGCACTGATTGTTATAGCTTTCTCATTCTCTCTCCACCTCCAGGCATACTGAAAAGCTGATTCATTGATGGTTACAATGAATGACATACCTTATCCAAACACAGTAGCGCAAACTTTATACAAATAAAGCCTTAAAACAACACATTTATTAAATGTCATACCCAAACATTTGCACTGATATTAACTTAAAGTCCAAGAGAAGCTGCTAAACAAAGGGCCCAAAAGCCAACATGAAGTATAAGGTGTGCCTTCAAAGACAGTTCCTGTCTCAAGTTTGAGCTTTTTAGTCCAGCACCAATGGCTTTAGAGTCAGTAGTCTTTCAATAGGTGTGTAAGTTATTTCACTTGAGCAAGGGGAATGGGAAAACAATTGTTCCTAACTGATTTTACTCTAACCCCCTAATGAACCCCATGTGGCAGGCATGCCTTTCAGCACGCTGCAAATCTCCATGCTGGCCACTCCAGGCCTGATTAAAGCTGCAGTGCTCGCCTGCTCTTCATTACCACAGGCAGGAAAACCCAAAGTGAAATAAGTTAGCACCTGTATGTTCCAATTCTGCATGGTTTCTACATGTATATAACCTTTGTGTGTGTATATTAGGCTGACAGGTTTATAAATGATAGGCTTACACGCCGTTAGATCTGAATTGAGGGCATTTTAGGCTTGAGCACTGTGTTGCAACTCTAGTGAACTAGAAAAAGAGCAGATACTTCCTGTGTAGCAGGTCATGAGGATGAATGATGGCTTTAGTAGGAAAAAGGGTTAATGTCTCATTTGGATGCAGGTGAGAATTGAAATAATAATTTAACAAGGATTACACTTAGGTTCACAATCCTCTAAGTCCTTGCTATATGGTGGCCTGATTTGATTTACTGCTTCAGAGCAATGTAAAATAAATCAAGTGACTTTATTAAAGAATCCCTGTGAGGTAAAATCTACAATCTAAGGACCATTTTGTCTCCTCTGTTTGCAAGTGACTCAGTTTGAATGGAGTACATTAATACACACATGGGGCTTTGAGCAGCATTTAACCAATTTAGCAAATAGTCTTCAGGGTTGTTTTATAAGGCATCCTCATTATACTTTGTGCTGAGAACAGCTAACATGAGAGGGTTCCTGTGTCCATTTCCATATATTACAGCTCTGCATTCCCACTTCTGAGTGGAGGAAGCACCTGTTTGGATCCCTATGGCCTCTTTCCACCCAGCTGACTGCTTTCATCCCTCTCCTGTTTTACCCACAGGTGGTTTTCTTCAAATCTTGTGCTTTCACCCAGCCACAGTGAAAAAGGGGGTGAACATGGTGGGCCGCTGGATGTAAGGAACCCCAACAAAGACCCTGTGGGAAGATTGCTCACCAGGTGTTTAATACGTTCAAAACTTATTTACTGCACCATGAGATGCACCTAGGCTCAACTCCAAACAAATTGGGGCAAGTGGAAGCTTTAAAAGGGATGTCTGTTCTGTCGACAGAGGGCTTAAAGTTAATTTGATCAGGCATGTGTACTCTGTGCGAAAAGGGGGAACATCTGCATTCAGTGGCATGGACCCATTTGTTGCAATTTTGGGACTCATTTCCATTTGCAAGAAAGATAACTGCTTGCATATGGAAGCAATAGATAGAACAGGTCGATGCAATTTTTCTGACTAGCAGAAAAGCTCCTTACGCAGTCATCTTAGTTGGTGGAAGAAGAAACAAAGACATGGGTTTGAGTAGGCATGCTTTTCACTGGAAACAATGCCTTTGCTTTGTGCTTTTCAGCTGAAAAATCACCCATGTATGTGGAACTGATGTATCATCTGTGAACAAAACACAAGCTTCTCACAGTGAAGATCATTACACACAAATTTCAATAGACTGTAAAAATGAGTATCCAAGGCTAAGACGTCAGTACATTGTCCTCATGGAAAAGAGTTACACACAGTAACAGCTACATGCAGGAGAAATAAAAAAAAAAAAAAGCCCCAAACAACCCTGAAAAAAAATACTGTGTTGCAAGGGAGATTTATCAATAATGTATGGCTGCATTTTCACCAAAATCTTCCAAAATCCCATTATCTAGGAACATCACACATGTCCAAAATTAATCAGATACTTTGAACTCTCAGAGGCGATAATAAAGAAATTAATGCCATAAAGGGTTACACAGATTTCAGTCTCTCTGATTTCCATCTAAAATTAGCTCATCTGTACTCATACTCATAAAAGGCCCGCTAATAAGAAGTGGGCTTCCAGCTTTAAACTTGTATCAAAGTCACTAGAGAGCAATTACACTATAGCCTGGCTAGTTAAAGAAAATCCAAAAAGGTTTTTCCCCTCTATATAATGCCAGGACATTGGAGAGTAATCTAATTGCCTGTCTTTGTGTGCGATTATTTATGAGAAGATTAGAAAATCTGGAAGACATACTTTAGTTAGTGAAGTGTTTCGTGCAGCTGCCACACGAATGATCTTTTTCAGATTACCTAGAGTCAGGCGGCAAAACCGTTCCTCTTATACGTGAAAAAAAGCTCCCTCTTATACGTGAGTTAGGTCCTTAAAATGTTCTTTGAGCCAAAATATCATTCTGAAAAATGATTTATGATAACAAAGTACGCCTGGGAATGAAGGCTCCTACACTGCACTCATATACCGTATAATAGCAATCTGAATATAGCGACAATCTTGTGCCATTTCCTTGTCTTTGTTGAGTGTTTAAGATTTATATTAAGCCACAGAATATAAGGCATTTGCCATAGAATTCAGTACTTAGAACATCTGGGAACATTCCAAGTTACTCTGGTACGGATTAAGATCAGAGCTTAAAACAAACTGCATATCCATATACTTCAAATGTCTGACAAAACAATTCCACTGGCTGCAAGAAAGATAAATGCTTTCCCACTGCCCAAAATGCTCAGATGGCCCTAATTCCTCTTGAAGTAGGGGTCAAGCTCTCATTTCCTGTGGCTGCTCTAAAGAAATGGCGCCAAGGGCTTCAGCAGTCTCCAGGGAGCCGAGGTAACCTTCCAGGACAACACAGCAAGGAGCTGACACTGACGACACCCAAAGGAGGCATGCAGACCCAACACAGAGCCCATAAAGAACACACTGTATACAGAGAGAACTCATTAACCTGACCTGTGTGTGTGTTTAACAGATACCTAGGGCTCTCTTTCTTCTCATAACAAACTCATTAATTAACATTTGTTTGTCGAGAGAAATTGGGGTAGCTGTAGTCATGAATCATGGAGCACATCAGTCTCGAGTTATTGATCTGATCTTAAACATGAGACTGACGTGTACAAACAAAATCGTTCTCTAAAACACTGCTTCCTCAGTGCTGCTCTGTCCAGTGCAATACACTGAGGACTCGGTTAGAATCCAGTGGATGGACTGCATCCCATACTGGCACCGCAGAGTCTACAGAAATTTTCCGTTTGCATTTATCAGGAATGAAAAGCTAATGTTTATTGGGGGTGATGAGAGATATCCACATTTCAGTGGAAGAGACCTAAGTCTGGTGGAGGTCTTCTAACCTCTCATGACCCAAACAATTTCTGAGAGTTAAGGCAACTTTGGATGCTTCCCTCATGTCACAACATATCTTTGTTTAATACACTCTTTACATATAACAGGTTTAAAATGTTATGTACGTGACAGTCTAAAAAACAAATTAAAAATAGACCCAATATATTTAGGCATAAGCAAAACACATTTTGACTAAGAATTTTTTAGGCTATAAATAACAGTCACTGAACACTACCAAAATCTCTATGTGGGTCTTGGACAAATGAGTCATGGCGATTCTAATCTGACAATTTGAGACAACTAGAAGCCTTTACTCAAAAAAGAGCAAGTGCTGGCACAGGTATAAGCAATTATGAAAATGCAATCAGGCATCACTGCTATGATTCATGATTTAAAGCCTGTTTGCACATTAAGCATGTTATGTGTACAATGACTACAGTTCACCTTTTGCCAAAAGTGTTTGGTTACAGTAAATCAGGCATTCCACAAAAAAAGCATGTAGTTTGCTGTGGGAAAGAAAATGTAATTAAAGAACAATAATATTTTACAAAAAAAAAATGGAAAAAAGGGAAAGAAACCCACCAAGTTATATTCATACTGGTGTATAGTTAAAAATTATATTTGTGGCTAAGTTCACACTAGAAATCTCCAGCTCATATGGCTTCCACTTCCTTTATATTATTACCTATCAAAAGGTTCATAGTTTTTTTACAAAGTTGTCTATAAAACATTTGACTAAGGCAAAACTCATTTAATGGCTTACTAAGTTGAGTCATGGAAGCCCAAGATACACATAATTCATTTAGAATGTGGTGAATGTGAAACACATGTGCTTTGATGGCATTATTCCTTTTATTGTTAGTTTGTGTTAAATTAAGCCTTGATTGCCTCAATCTGGGAACCTTTCAAAACTATCAAAATCTTGTGAAAGATTAAATATGCATTTTTAATATCCTTACCATGTGTAATAAAAATCGTAATAACTTAATCAAAAGCGAAGAATCCAAAAAGTGTTATAGTATACCAGACCTATTTTCAATAAATATGCTATCATACACTATATAAAAAGTGAAGAATCCAAAAAGTGTTATAGTATACCAGACCTATTTTCAATAAATATGCTATCATACACTATATAAATAGTAAGGATTTGGTACACATTAATTTACCTTTAGTCAGAATGAATTTTTAAAACACATTAAAAGAAACAATAAGCCTAACAGGCACATATGTCATCAATGCAAAGAGACGTTTTACTCAGCCGCTTCCAGCACTAATTTATCACATGTAAGAAAGCCTGTGTAGCTAATCCTACACATGTACGACAAGATTCTACAACGAAAGCAATGGTGCATCATTTCACTTGGGCAAGTGAGAACCTACTTAGACATGCCTGCCTGAAGCAGACCAAACTTAGTGTTGAATTTCAATCTGCTACTCCTTTGAGAACCCATTCATAGTGGCAGTCTGGTCATGTGCAATAAGGCAGTGACCATTAGCCTTCTTGGGTTGGATTTATTTTAATTCTCTAATCCTCTAATGCTGGCTTTTCACTGTAGCCTTTTGGCACATGAGTGACAAGGGAGACTCTGCAGCCTCCTCGATGGGGCAGCTGAAAAGTCACAGAGCCACTAAGTGGCATTTGACTCCTTTAAGCTCCAAGAGGAGGGCCAGAGTGAGGCCTGGAGAACAAACAGTCAAAACATTCACTCCTAAAAGCACAGCACTCAAGGAGAACTCACCTAATGGGGAAATTATTTAAGAACTATTTGCAGTGCACCTGAAAATACCTCCAGTGGAATTATGTTTGGCAACCTGAACTGCTTTGAAGTCAATGGAGTGGCAATAAAAATTAGGCCTTCATTAAAGAACAGTGCCTTTCAAACAGAATTGGTTGCTGCTCAGAGGGTCAGGAACAACTATGCACTGCTGGGCTCAGCAGCAGGGCACACATGGAAGCAATTTGCCTGATTCTCGGCTGTTTTTATGATTTTCTTCTCTAAATTTTCTCTCCCCTCCTCTCTGCAGCGTGCTCCTTTTATGTCGCATTTAGGAAATTAACACTAACCGACAAATTACTTTGTAAATAAAGGAGTATAACTTTAGAATGTTGAAACCAGGACTTGCCTAGGGCTGAGAGCTTGCAGAGCAACAAAGGGATCCTTGATAGTTGTTTAAACAGGACTGATCAGTACCAGGCTTTATTTTATCAAGTTGCACATAGTTTTTCTACGGAATTTTAATGTATAGCATTTATTTCCCTTGTATGCAGTGCTTGTGCAACATTCGAACTTTAACTTGGAAAGGTGGACTACTGGACTTTCCAAAAAATATCACAAAATATCTGTAATATGGTGCTTTAAATTTTGGCCAAGAAATGACTCTCATTCACAAAAAGGCACAAAAGGAGCCTTAACTGCTGTAATCTTCAGAAACCAGACACTCTGAACTCTATGGGATTGTGATCTGGTGAGATCTAAGCTAATTACCTAATCACGTGCATTTGTAAATTGTATGTAAAAGAAATTACTGTACAGATTAAATTACAGATATTTATCTCCTAATAACCCTGATTAACTAGTGATGATAATCTGTCATTCTGAAGGCTGATATTAATGGTATCAATCTCTCAGAAAAATAAACATCTAATATGAAAGAAAACTTTTGTCTGTACTCTGGCCAGATGGTACACTTTAGAGAACACACTGCAACATATACACTAGTCTGATGATGAGAACCAAAAATATTGACTTTTTTAATTGAGTTGTTTTGGCCCATTAACCCTTTGTCAGCCAACTATGAGAACAAACATGGTTTTGTCTTGCAATGTTAACAATTTATATATAATAACTGTGTTATTATTTGTGAATACCTGGCTCCATCTGTACATGAATCACAAACTGCCTTTCCTACAGGAAGCAGTTTCTAAGAATTGGTCAGAACATTTCTGATGAGTCAAAGTACTACTAGGAGTTTCAACTACTAGCCTACTGGTGTAGCTGTAATGTCTTGAGTTCAACATTCATAAACCACAGAAATGCACACTGACCAGAAATGCACATCTTCCCCCCAGTCCCCAGTCATCCTTAATAACATATCAGTGAGCAATGTCACTTGGTTCAGGTTTATTGGAACTAGGATTACACAGGATCTCAAATGGGAGACGCATACATAATCCATCAACAATAAAGTTGGCATTAACGAACAATCTTGCACTTAATGTTTTTATGAAAAATTGTATTCCTGGTTCCTGCACTTTTAATACTTTTACAAGTTAAATATAATTTTTAAGATATTTATTAATAAATAATACAATTTATTACTATATATTAAATATAGTAGTTATTAATATTTTCATTACTATATAGTACTTATAAATATATCATTACTCATTGCTATTATTTATTATATATCACAATTGACGAGTCCTGTAATGTGGAGAAAATTTTACACTGAGACTTTTAGAACTTCTCCAAGTATTATTTGCAGTAAGCTTTTCTGAATTTCATCTAAAATGTGATGCTGTGAGCCTGTGAAGTTATTCAGTGATCATACAGATGCTACAGAATCTGCATGGCAAATATGTATAGCTTGACTTGATATGAGAATCTACATATATGCCAGAGATTTTACCTGCACCAGAATCACTGAGGGTATCGTCACACATTTCCTTGCTGACACTGTCGAACCTAACAGTAACACAGGCTCCATAACACTGAGGAAACATGCTGAAAGCATGATAATTAAAAGGATATTAAAATCAGCCTTTATTTGGGATGTAGTTGCTGACAACTTCAGTGGAGTATTTAATTAAGTACAAAGACATTTGCCAGATCTGTAGAGGTGTCATTGCATGCTCTACATATTCCACCTTAGTGGTGTTTCTTAGTCAAAATACCTCCATTGACAGTCTGCAGTTTGCCTCTTATAATCTCTTTGACATTCTATTGAGAATCAGTTGGTGTTAGGAGCAAAAAGACAAAGAAATCCCTGACATTAGATGAGGCAACAGAGTAGACTTTCAGAGTCCCAAAAGAACAACAAAGCTCACAGCTGCCCCATGATCAACCACTGAGTCTATCCAAAGAGAGAAGTATGAATGCAAATACGATTTTAAAATGTCATATCAAGGTCTTTGTTGCAACTCCTGACTGGGGCATTAATATGTTTATAATGCTCCATGCCCTGAACATCGTATTAGACAGTTTTCAGTCTTTGGGTTCACACTCAGAATTAAGTGTAATATTTGGCTGAAATCATAACACCTGTTAAGGGCAAAGACTTGCTGGCATGCCTTGTCAAAGCTCTCTTTTAAGCTATGGACATGTGGTGCATGTCTTTCTGAGGGGAAAAAAACTTCCACTGAGTGCTTCATATAGCCGAAATTTCTTTTAGAAATTGGCCATGCTGTAGCACATAACTGACTATAGAGACATTCTGTGCATGCTTACTTAAGGTTTAATTTGATAATACACACTAATCTGCAATGGTAGTGTAATAAGCATTTAGGTAACAAAATCTAAGAATAAGCCATTTACACCAGAGTGGCCCGTGGCACCTCAACATTCCGGTAATTACAAAAATGCGCAGTGATACAAAGTTTGGATGATTGAAGGCTGAAACCACAAGCCTACATACAAGATCCCTAGTTTTTACTGATGATAGATGAATGTTAAACACAGAGTTCTCTTAAGATGACAAAGGGGAAAACATAGGCAGCTGTGAAAGCTTTCTGTTTATTACTGAGATACCAGAGAAGGAAAATTGGCCATGAGTCAGAGGGCAACTGATAGACGAATAGCAACAAGGGGAGAGATCACCACAATGACCTAACAATGTGATGAGTGAGGCCAAATCTTTTGAAACAGCACTCATGCAAGGTCACTTGGCATCTGGCACCACAGTGAAAACCTATGCATTCACAGTAGTTTTAATCTGAGGGCAAATGGATTACACATTGCAGACCATAATTGAGCAAACAGCTGTAAAATGACATCAACCACAAGCTTTGTTTTTTCACTGGGCCGCAGTTTCACTCTTAAAAGGCTCCATCAGTACCTTAACAAAGCACGGTAGAATGACACATCTCTTCTGTGCTGCAGGCAGCCAGCTGGTGAAGTTCAGACTTAAAGAGCTACAGTGCAGGACAGTGATGTGATGCTGTCACGAGAGACGCACAGTCCTGCCTCTTGTCAGTCTCCCTGACATGTGAACTACACACTGCTCCTCACATTTTTTATATGTAAATATAAAAAATGCAGTGCATGAAAAAAAAGTCAGTTTCATGTTCTGTAAAGATTTCTTAATCGATCACCAATCGTCTTTGCACTGTACAAGTCAAATTAATTAAGGAAACTGACTGCCTTAAATGGTTTAATGTTTAAAAGTTAATAATAATTTAATAATTGATTAAACAGCAGCACAATGCAAAACATCCTGGAGATACAGGTCAAGGGCTTCAGTTAATGTTCACATCAAATATCAGAATGAAGAAAAATTGTGATCTCTGTGACACTGACTGTGGCATGGTGGTTTATACCAGATGGGCTGGTCTGAATGGTTCAGAAACTGCTGGACTCCTTGGAGTCTTGAATGTTTACACAGAATGATGTGAAAAAACACAGACCTGCATCAGTTTTGTGGGTGGAAACACCTTGTTGATAAGAGAGGTCAGAGGAAGATGGCCAGATTGGTTTGGGCTACCAGGAAGGATACAGTAACTCAAATAATCACTCTATACAACTGTGATGAGCAAAACAAAAACATCTCAACCTGCACAAAACCTCTACAACACTGTAGCTCAACAAGTTGGGCTACAACAGCAGAGGACCACACTGAGTTCCACTCCTCAGCAAGAACAGTAATCCAAGGCCATCATAGGCAGTCTGTGTCCATGCACCTGATTTCTGCTGTTCATCCTTCTCAAGGTTTGATTTGTTGTGCATTTTTAGATGCTTTTTTTAGTGTGATTATTTGAGTTACTATAGACTTCCTGTCAGCTCAGACCAGTCTGGTCATTTCTCAGGCCCTCCAATCTCAGGAGATTTCTGTATGTGAAAATCCCGAAAATCCCAGGAGCTCAGCAGTTTTTGAAACTCAACTCAAACTAGCCCATCTGACACCAACAACCATGCCTCAATCAAGTCACAGAAATCACACTTTTTCTTCATTCTGTTATTTGATGTGAACATTAACTGGGGCTTTTGACCTGTATCTGCATGATATTTTACAATGTGCTGCTGCAACATGACTGGCTAATTAGATAACTGCATAAATGTGCAGGTGATGTGCAGGTTCCTAATAAAGTAGAAGATGAGTGTACATAACATAACAATTCTCGATTCAGTATAAAAAGTAACAGACTTTTAAACTGATCATTAATGGTGGCTTTAACAAACATATTCCTACAATCTTTCTGTGAGTTAAATTTGCGTTCTGAAATCTCACACTCGCATTTCCAAAAACTACCCTTGAACACACAAGTCCTCTGTGCAGCAGCTGTGATTTAGCGTATTAACAGAACCAACTGTTTTCTGTCTGAGTATCTTTCCACTGTGACACCGAGGGACCAATTGAGAATGAAATGTGTTTACACACTGAAGAGAATGCATACATTGCCTGAAGTGAGAAAATGTAAAGCAGAATGGAAAGGGAAAAAAGGAAAAACAGTGCTATAAAGAAGATTAGCACACTCTGCTTGGTCTTATTACTTCTAGTACCACAGCTGCTAGTAAAATAATAAAATGCATTATTTGAACCAGTGTTGACTGTGGGTCTGGGGTAGGCCTATGCTGATGAAACACAATGACACACACACACAGACACACCCACACACACACACAGACACACACACACACACACACACACACACACACACACACACACACGAGCTGAAAAGACTAGTTAGGCTGTTTGTCTGCCTGAACAGACAGTTCCTCAGAAGCATGTCAGCTCTCCCTGAATATATTACATATATAACTGGCAGCCTTGTCATGTATAGTGTCCATTCAAGGTATATACAATAGGCAATAAAAACAATACCTAGTCAGTGAAGATAATGAACAGCCTAACGAAGATTTAATTCACTTAACCCAGAACTCAACATCAAATGTTGGGCCTATCAGGTTCTATACTGAATAATATTTTGTGAGTGTTCTTAAAAACTGACAGTGCAGCATAAAGGCTTTCACACCACAAAGTGTCCTCTGGAGAGAGTGCTCTTTCACTACATGTTTGATAACCCAATGAAACGCATCAGCTGAACCATTGTCGACTAATGGTGGGACTGGGGTAGGCCTGCTGATGAAACACAATGATATACATGATATACAAGATAAAATGCTCAACTGGTATTGGTGGCAATAAAAAAAAAAAAGAGCAATCAGTTAATGAATCATCAGGCAAAACTGAACTTTAGACTTTGTTATTCATCTCTTCTCATTATTCTTGTTTTACAGTGGCAAACATTGATGTTATGTAATAAATATTAATTCACTCATCCATTTATTTTCTGTACTGATTATCCTATACATTGTCAAGAGGAATCTGGAGACTACACCATGGGACTCACAGCACAAGACAGGAAACCCATCACAGCCAACCCACCGCAGGACACAATCTCACACACACTCGCGCACCCATTCACACATTACAGACAATTTAGAGATGCAAATCAGCCTAGATCACATATCTTTGGCTTGGGGGAGGAAACCAGAGTACACAGAGGAAAGCACAGGGAGAACATACAAACTGCAAGAATGCAGGGTGGAGGCAGAATCCAAGCCCCTACCCTAGGTGAGAAGCAAATGTGATAAACACTAGGCCACCGTGCCCCCCAATATTAAAACATTAATTATTGCACTATTCATTAGTTGCTTTCGGCAGCTCCCCGTTCGGGGTCACCACAGTGGACCAACTGGTCCGCACAACAACTTGGCACAGGTTTTACGCCAGATGCCCTTCCTGACGCAACCCTCCCATTTTTCCAGGCTTGGGACTAACACTGCATCCAGTGGCTGGGAATTGAACACAGGGCTTCCACATGGTAGGCAAGAAACCTACCACTGAGGCACCAATGCCCTTTATTGCACTATTCTTTATTGTATTTAATCATCTTCAGTAAATAATTTATCCTGGGTTATCCTGCATGGTGTTAGATCCTGAACCTTGACACAAGGCAGGAAGTTACCGTGGAAGGGATACAAATCTACACACAAAGAAACCCTACCTCAGGCTCAAAACCTGAAAGATGTGAGGTAGCATCACTAAAGCTGCACTGTATTTGTTTATTTATTTATTGTTATTTTGGTTAGTCTGGTTCTCTATAAGATATTATGACAATTATACTTGTTTATTACTCTATCAAAACTTGACTTTTCTCACTGTGACTGAGTTACACATACAAACCTGCTGATGGATCATCCATAATCTTGCCAAACTTCTACTGCAGTACTGACCACTTCTGATCATGCTGCAATGACTTGCAGGGCTTCAGCTAGGAGTTCTGATTTTTTTCGCGCATGTTTTCAAGAAGAAAAAAGAAAAATTATTACCTTGATTGCAACATCTCAGCTATTTTCAAATGCAGTGATGATAAACCCATAAACTGAATGTAATATACATGACACAGTACTGAATCACATGAAAACTTTTAACATGACACAGCTTTAAAATGAAGATTAAAGTTTTTTTCAGAACTGTACAGCACTGCATGACAAAACCATCAGAGGTCACTGTAGTGCAATAGGCAGTGGACTAAGTGTAAGGTGATGGCCATCCTCTATTTAAAATAAAATAGAACAAAATAAAATACCAGCAATTTAACTTTTTTGCAATATACACACTACATTTTTATTATGTTGCAAGGCAAGTTGTCACAATTGTGACAACCAAGTCTATGCAACAATGTAGTATATATTTAAATAGTTAATGCTTTCAGCTGCTCCCTGTTCGGGGTCACCACAGTGGACCAACTGGTCCGCACATCAACTTGGCAAATGTTTCACGCCGGATGCCCTTCCTGACGCAACCCTCCCATTTTTCCAGGCTTGGGACCGGCACTGCATCCAGTGGCTGGGGTTGGGGCATTGGCTGGGGATCGAGCCCGGGTCTTCCGCATGATAGGCGAGAAGCCTACCACTGAGCCACCAATGCCCCAATAGTATATATTTAAATAGCAGTAAAAAATACCTTACTTGAAAAAGGCTCAAGTAAAATTTAAGGTAACCAACAAGAAAGATACCTTCTGTTCGTCGTATTTGGTTATTACTTCTGGTTACTTATTTGGTTTGGTTCTGCATATATTGTATCTTTACTAATTTTCAGATAACAGTTAACTCAGGCACAAATATAACGTTAATTTGTCAGCCTGGAAAATGGCCACTATGCTGCTAGTAAACTATCCAAAACAAACAAAAAAAGCCAAATAGGTTCCTTCTCAGGCAAATAAACAAACCAAAACATATTAGAACTATTCTAACAACTTTCTTAGCAAACACACTAATCTTTGTTTTTCTCTGACGAAACAGCTGGGAGTCGATCCCAGAAGGAGTCTTTTCTATTAATCAAGGCTTCAAGGAGTGAGTCAATTACAAACATATTCGATGGACCATAATTTAGCACCTGGGATTAGAGTGGAGTATACATGCAGGTCATCTATTCAGTAAATACAATGTTTGCTATACACAAACCAAAGAAACCTTATTTAAAGATTTATACAAACGTTACAAATGTTTACTTTTACATTAAAGAAGAACAATATCATAATTGTGAGTTAGTCTTTTAGTAGCATGATAAAGCTGATGCAATTACAGACTGGGGCATATATATATATATGCCCCAGTCTGTGTTGCATCCCCAACAATGCCCCAGTCATTGTTGCATCCCCAACAATGAATGAATGAATATATATATATATATATATATATATATATATATATATATATATATATATATATATATATATATATATATATATATGTATTCATTCATTCATTGTCTACCACTTATCCGATCTACACTCAGCTCACGGGGAGCCTGTGCCTATCTCAGGCATCATTGGGCATCAAGGCAGGATACACCCTGGACGGAGTGCCAACCCATCGTAGGGCACACACACACTCATACAATCATACACTACAGACAATTTAGAGATGCCAATCAATCTACCATGCATGTCTTTGGACTGGGGGAGGAAACCCCCAAGGCACAGGGAGAACATGCAAACTCCACACACACAACGGAGGCGGGAATCGAACCCCCAACCCTGGAGGTATGAGGCAAACATGCTAACCACTAAGCCACCATTCCCATATATATATCATGGGCCTGACAATAATACTTTAAAATTAACCTTTGTTTGTTTGAGTTTGGCCTCAAGAGGGAATATGTGCTCTATCTATAATTATGTTTGATTCAATTATGGGATTCGCAAATGTTATGATAATAGCAAAGTCCAGTGTTTTGAAAGCGTGCATGTTATTCTGTATATACAACCAAGCATGCATGGCAAACTTAAAGCAGCCTTTCTCTTGAACATGCACAGAGTTTTGAGCCTGATTTTTATTTCGTTTCATCTGGTTCTCCAATAATTATTAATTTTTTAATATTTTTAGCATTTATTTTAACATTTTAATTGCACTGGGGTTAGAGGCTATTCTTATCCCCCACTCATTCCCTGACCAAGGCTCTCATACAGCCTCAGACCTTAAAGTAAGGTCTCCAGTGGATTTAATTTAAAGCTGACAATTTTCAAAATGCTCTGCCCTGCACCACTTTGATCTTGTGAAAGTTCTGGAAATCTCAGGCCTGAGCCAACTACTGGTCCATCATATTCCTGCTTCATTAGTGGACCTTTAGCTGTTTCACAACGATTAAGCTGGTCAAGCAGCTGCACTCTGCCCAGGAATAAACCTGACTAATGATTTGCTAAAGCGACTTGACAGTGTGTTACAGTGAACAGTAATTGAATTTAAGCTCTAACAAGGCTTTGAACAAGTGAAAGAAATATTTTATAAGCTTGATGCAATTTGGTGGCACAGATAATGAATCATAATGAATATTCCCTTTTGATTTTTTCTGTATAGTTGTCAGAGAAAGAAACAGAGAAACATGTCCAGCCAACCAGCCATCAGATGTTTTCTGACCCTTCTTTGTTTTGTTGCTTGGCTATAGGCAGATGCTGTTTGCAGTCATTTTGTTTTAGCTTGATATTCACTACCATTGTTTCCAAACCATTTTAACAAGCTTGATGTGTCACAAAAATGCATGCACAGTACAATGTTTGGAGAAAAATACCCATGACATCTGCACTGTTAATAATATGCATAACCCTGCAGCATTGCCGCTTCTCTATGTATTTGCGAAACCAACAATACCGTGCTGTATTTTCACTTAAGCCAGACATGATTTAATGTACAATATGAATCACTTTTAGCATAAATGAAAACATTTTTGTGAACAGTCATAATTACATTTCTTGTAAACACATTAACAGGACCCTCATAAAAGGTAAACACTATACCTATAACCACTTCAGGCATAAACTGCACTGCTAACATGACATTTAGTGCTGTTAGAAATCTGTTTTTTAGTATAAAGACTTGGAAACAGACAAAACTGGAGCAAAAGGTTTTTCCTTTTCTTTTCTTTTTTCGTCAAAAACAATTAGACATCAAAAGACTTTACCACATTATTGAGACCACTTATACAAAAACTTAGATCACAAAATGTGTCACAAGCCTTGTAAATTATAAGACAAAATGATGAATTGGATAAAATTGGATTGAAAAACAGTAATGAAATATTAAAAGAGGGTGCACTTTTCACTGCCACATCAAGGATACAGTAAGTAATCACCAAAGTGGAACCCCATCATTTGTTCTGTTTAGTGTAAAAGTAATAAAAGGCATGTCAGAATCCCCTGTGTGTTACAGGACCATGGCCATTCATTATGCTCTGGACCCAATGCGATAAACCAGGCTAATAGGGACAATCTGTAGACAAATAAGGTCATTATGATAATAAGAGTGCTGATAATAAGGCATATTTTGCTTACTTGTTTTGTTTTTACCTTATTTACTGTGATAAACAAAAGAGCACCATTAGATTATAGCGCTTCTTTGAATTAGATTTCAGTGCAGAGAACCAGCACCATGTGCTTCGAATTTATAAAGCATGAATCGAAATGTGATTAAACTTTTGCAATTAGGTCCTTATCTAAGCTTATAAGTTCATGGGCGTACTTTTCTCAGCTTTATAGCTTTAAAGACCTGAGAGAAAGAGACCTGTAACTTGGTTAGTAGTAGCTTATTTTTATCATATTGTATTACATTAGCTTTCAGTTAGCTAACCTCTTATTGTATGTACTACACTAACTGCCAGAGGGCAAAATGAGCTCTGTTAATTGTCCTTAATTGTACTGCCTTAAACTGACCTTGTTTTCTTATGCCTATATCTTCATGTTACTTTCCATCCTAGTATATGCAGAACTATTAAACCCGAGTGGTTTCTTAATATGAATCCATTTTTTTCTCCAACTAGCTTATAGTTATAGTGTTGAAGGGTTGTCAAGAGAAAGTAGGCAAAAGACACAGACCTATAGGTCTATCTGTAGGTCTACCTTGGCTATTAACAACACCATTGGTTATACAGCAGATATTCCCATTTTAGTACAATCCATCACTGTCACCATACAAACGTCACGTCAGTCATCCACCCAGTGGAGAAAGTTGTATTATCTACTCTTACCTACCTGCCAAGGTAAATTGTTTTGACAGGAGGGATAATGCTATGTCCCTGTCACACATATGTAGGAAAAATGTCTAGCTGTCAGGCAATTGGTAGAGATTGGCAGCCCTTTAAAAGGTGAAACCCATGATTATATATATATATATATATATATATATATATATATATATATATATATATATATATATATATATATATATATATATAATATTTTATTGTTACAGCTTTTTATTACATTAATGTTTGGTGTGTATCTATTGCTTCTGCTGCACTAAAGCTAAAGGTAAACGTACAGCTAGACAGTAATTACAGTTTGTAGCTTATCAGCAATTAGAAAGCAATTGCAAATTGCAATCATTTCTTACCTCAAATAACATGTGGCTATTTTTTGACAAAATCCAAACTGCAAAGATATGTGAAGTGGTGCTGATACTCTACCTCCATATATCTAGATATATGTGAAATTCTGGCTTAAATTTAACATTAAAATTCAATAACAATAGTACAAATGAAATTAAAAGTCAAATTGGTCTACAAGTATTGTCATTTCATTGACACAGACTGATTTTTTTAATAAGTATGAAAATGATGTAAATCATATTCTATGGCCTTTACAGTCACCAGATCTCAACCTAATTAAACACCCATGGGAGAACTTGGAATAACATATTAGCCAGCACTTTCCACCACCATCAACAATACACCAGTTAAGGGAATAACTTCTGAAAAAACAGTGTTCATCCCTCCAGTACAGTTCCAGAAACTTGTAGAATGTATGCCAAGGCACACAAAAGCTTCTTAGTTGGCTCATGGTAGCCTTACACCTTATTAAGCTAACCCTAAATATCTTATGATTGTGCATTTACGGTATCTACATCATGTTGAAATGATGGTACAATGCAAATGTAAAGGAGTAAGCAGTGCTTGCCTTTTTCGCCATTATACATTCATAATATGCACTGATTCTGAGATGATTGCATTTCTTTTGCTAAGCAGAAATGTTGTGTCATAAACATGGTTGCTGAGGAACATTTCTGTAATTTGTGTTTAAATGCCTATGTGCCCCTATGTGCATATATTTACATGTGCTGTAAAAACATTATACAGTTTTGAGAACTGAAAGTCCATATTTAATAAATGTGACATCATTCACCAGCCTATCAGTGTCCAAGCGTGATCAAAATACTTTTACTTTATTTGTCCTGGTTAGTGTTTTTCCACCTCCTACTTTACTGTACAGTAGATTGCTTTTAATTTCCATATAATTCAATTTTTGTATGGTTATCTTATTTTAGTTTGGGTTTTCCAAATATCCTTTTTTTATATTCATCTCTGTAACAAGGACAGTCGAAAAAAGCATCTCACTACATGTAGTACTGTGTATGATTGTGTATGTGACAAATAAAATTTTAAAATAAAATTAACCCCTTTAAATTTGCTACCGGTGGCTTAGTGGTTAGCGTGTTCGCCTCACACCTCCAGCGTCCTGGGTTCGCGTGTCGCTCCTGCTCCCTGTGTGTGTGTGGAGTTTCTATGTTCTCCCCATGCTTGGTGGGTTTCCTCCGGGTGCTCTGGTTTCCTCCCACAGTCCAAAGACATGCTTCTAGGCTAATTGGAGTCTCTAAATTGTGTGAGTGAATGAGAGTGTGTGTGTGCCCTGCGATGGGTTGGCACTCCATCCAGGGTGTATCCTGCCTTGACGCCCAATGACGCCTGGGATAGGCACAGGCTCCCCGTGACCCGATGATAGATCGGATAAGCGGTACAGACAATGGGGGAAAAAAATGCAACCTGTTATATCATTCAAACCTTGATCTACATAAACTTGAACTAATCTGATGATGCCTGTTAACAAGGCTATCCAGATCTTAAATGTGACACAGAGACCACTACATACAAAACATTTTATTTCAGTGGCACTGCCAGTTCTCTAGCCACTAGCGGCATTTTATGTACATTAGAATAATAGTGCACATTAGGATATTAGTGTAGACTACTGTAATAGTGTGCTTTAACAATTGCTAGCCAGTGATATAGATATGTAGCTTATATTGTTCAAATGATCTGAATTCCTTCTTTCAGTGTAAACAATGTAATAGCGAATATCAGAACAGAAAAATTGGCAACAAGCTTTGCTTATTCCAGTTTAACATGTTTGCTTGATGCTATTTTGCATTTTCATTTAAATAAAACATATAGATCTATATATCTTTATCTTTATACAGCATCCTTTGCCAGATGCAAGTGTTAGGTCTTACATATTACATGATTCATAAAACTGTACTTTTGCTTATGAGTCCACATTTAGCTAGTCTCTAATGAAGTAAAAATCAAGTGTTTCTTTGCTAATCGGATGCGTTTGTCCCAATGTGTAGAAATTCCTGCCTAATCAAGAACATCGCTTCTCCTGCCGAGTTCATTAAAAACACCGGATTGTCAGTTGAGTTTGATTTTGTTGCATGATCTCGCGTGAATTTCTGGGATTTGCAGTGGCATATTTCAGAGCAACAGGTCAGGTAATGATAAAACGACATTATGTCGTTTCTTCACTGCCGCTGTTTTACGTGTTCGCTTTTTTCTCTGACCTATTACCAGCGCCGTGGAGAGTGAGACAGGTGACATGGCGCACAAGGGCGCTGGGATGGCAAGAGGGGGGAAAAAACTGAATTAATTTGACAGTGAATAAGTGACAGCCGTTTCTGCCTCTTTGTGCGGAGCTGCTTCTCTCTCTTTCTCTCCGTCTCTAATTGCACAACGGACAGCTTTACACACGCTGGGGAATTGAGCTGGAGCTCTGGCAGAGATGAACGGTGATTTGGTACGGCTTTATTTGCATGATAACTAGTTAACGACGTTATATATTTTAATTTATGTATTCTCCAGCGTTCAGAATAGCCTTCTTTTAAAAAAAAAAAAAAAAAAAAAAAAAAAAAAAAAACCTAAGGGGAGCCACAGAGCGTATATATGCATGAATTAGAGTTATTAAAGGGTTCAGTGAACTTTGCCTTGATGTGTTTATTAAATTAATAAGGAATCTGACAGATAAGAGTTTGAGTCTGGTTGAGATTCACACTTTCATGGAATCCAAGCAAAATTTCCTTCCTGTATAAGTTTCAGTGTGATTGAATTTATTTCCTTCCATCCATAGTTTAATTATTCTGAAGATGTTTCAGTACACACTCACAGTGCATAAAAATGAAGCACATAAATATCTACAAACATTTAGAAATATATTTGTTTGTTTTTTTTGTTATTGTTATATTTCGCACGTTTATACATTCTGTATTATTTGTGTAGTATTCAATGCATTTCAGAAAAAAATACTTCAGGAATACTAACAAACAAAAGGCACAATAACGTTTGTACAGATTTATATGCTGGATCTTGCTCGTCGCTCTTTAGAGACAGGATGCCTGTCAAGTTCATGGAGGTCTTATCTCCCAGCCTTCTCTGAGTCCAGCGACTGAAGCTCCAGAGCCTCAGCTCTGACCCGCTGCAGCAGCCCTTAGCCGCAACATATATCCGGGCCATTAAAATTAAAGAAGCTCCTTACTGTTGAAACGACATGTCCATCCTGTACTCCAACATGCTGAGGGAACAAAGGGAACAATCTATTTTCCTGATAGAAGCCAACAGTTGGTAAGAGGTTTGAGATGAGTGTGAGGATACAATTTGCCTAGAGAGTGCCTGAGGATCAAGCCAGGCCTGACTCACTCTGGAATGAGGCTGTCAGCTGGCATTCAGCGGTAATTGCTTCCCATGGCAGGACCCCACCAGCCCGAGAAGAATGTGCGCGTCAGGCTCGTCAACCCGGGAATCAATTTTCACAACAGCCCAATCATAATTGTTTTCTAAGGATGCGGAATTTGTTGCCAATGTGAGCGCTAGCCAAGGTCTGATTGACACTCATTGACTTGAGAGAGCAGGATAGCAGGATTAGGGCTGATCTGGCCCACAGCTCAGAGGCTCTGCACAGTCTTTGTCACTCAGGCTGAGAGGAGTGCAGAGGGAGAAGGTTTAGAGACCTAAACTTGAACCAGTGGAACTGTCAATTTAGCCCATACTGAGAGGCTCTTCTTGGAGTGTTTCAGACTGAGCAAACTTGAACAATTTGACAATGTTTGAAAATAATTTTATGTGAAACATGGGCCTACACAGCACATACGTAGTCAGTAAAATTGCTGAATCTGTATATAAAATGTAGATCACCCTGATATCAGCATTGTGCCTTCAAGTCTAATCCTACTGAATGACTGCTAGATTGTTTCTCCTTCAGGCAACAACCACAGGACATCTTTATGCTTTTTGTAATAGAGGCCCATTTGAACCCCAAATCTGTTATATACTTATTTCATCTTTAAAAAGCTAAAATGGTTTTAAGCACCGAACTGAACTGAATGGCCCTCGAATGCAAGCTGCCAGTGCTCACAGGTCCCCAGACCCTCTGAAATGTCACTTTAGCCAAGGACTAACATGTAGCACTTCTAGTCAGTGACACTGACACACTATTATCTGTCTGGAGAAGAGAGGACATGGTGTTGTCAGAAATGCATGTCTCTACACATGTATCCATCACACGGGGCAGATGGCTAGGATTGAATTATTTTCGTGTAAAAGCCCTTGTGAAGTTCAAAACGATTACTGCCGCAGATGCCTCCTGCAAGAGGCATAATAGAGAAGCATCTTGGGAGAGCAGCAGTTGTACAGATGATGCTGTGGCTTTCTTCTGTGCTCAGCACAGCAGAATAACAAGGGGAAGCATTACAGTGCCATGGGGGCCCCTAGCAAATATGAGCTTGAACATCAATCAAACCATTGTACATTCTGTGAATGTCAGCTCTAATGCTTGACTACAGTTTTCTGAGCCAATTCCACTTTGATTGGTCTTAGATAGGTAGCTACAGTATTCACTTGCTTAAAAATTGAGAGATAGCAAAGCACAGCCTGAACAAGTACACAAAACGCAAAAAAAAACCATGCTGTATGCTGGTTAATATGTAAATATGTCTGACATAAATACATCAATGAGTATTCATCATTAGAGGCTACTGAGCAAGCCTCACTGGGACCGGCCTTCTTTTGCTCAGTCACTGGCTTCATTAGCATTTACCTTCTCCAAGATCTCTGTAGCATGAATATGTACATGTTTGTAGCATGGACTATAGCACATGTTCTCCACTCGGGATCTCTTACAGAAATAAACAACCAATACCAATAGAAATCCTTTTTAAGACTTTACATCATATGACCCAGGAACTGAAAATGTTGAGTAGATAATATTTGTGCTAGTCTCTTCCTTGTGTAGGGCTGAATACTGCATGACTACCTGAGCACATACCCAGCCCCTGTATCCTGCATCTACAGCATGAGCAAAAAGAGCTCACAGCAGGGGGCAATGTGTGCATGTGTGTGTATGTAGTAGGTTTTCACTGTAGTCTCTGGTGATTGACTATTATGTGTATTCTTTAACCCACAGGAATTAATTAGCCCATCCTTTACCCAAACAGAAGTACTTATTGTATGTTTGGGCACCATGCTGAGAGGGATGATTTTAAACCATGAAGAGGTTTCCACAAAAAAACATTAGACATCATTCTAACCATGATCTCTTATGCAGCATATTTCACCTTTTATATAATGCCGAATGACTTCTCTGTACAAGGAGAAAAGTCCTTATTGCAGAAGATTGTTCTTATTGTTCTTGTATTAAAACAAAGCATTATATGACTCAGGAAAATAATATATAATGTGAAATTAGATTTGTAAGGTGCTTTCTTGGTTATATTGAGAGATATTATAATACCAAGGCCATCAAATGTTACTATACTCCTTAGAATGTAAAATACAATTAGATCCAGGTCCATGGCATACATATGAATCGCTTATTTTCCTCATCCATTTGTTCCCTACTGCGTCATTAAGGAGTGACATGGGCATCTGTGGGTGTGACTCAAAGAAACAGTCAGCCATGCTTTAATCTTGTAAAGCCATGTTTCTTATCTGTACAGAAATGACTTGAGTAAGATGGAGTCATTACCTCTTGTACGTGCTCTATAGCATTCCCCTGGGGAAGACCATGTAGTGCTGTGATTCCCCTAAGATCATCTACAATGCGAGGACGTCCCACTTTATAGTGGCTGGTCCAAGTCAGGGTAAAGCAGCTGTCACACAGAATTGCCTGATAATCGCCTTTAATTCAGCTGTTTAGGGAACACCAGGGTCAAAGTTGAGTTGTTTTTTTTTTCCTGGGAAAAAAACTGGAACATAAAATAGCTGAAACCTTATCATTCCAACTGACAGTGCTCGTTAGAATCTCCCCAGACACCTGTCAGTCTGAAACCTCCATCGTGTCCACCCTGGCCTCATCGCCTCAGCACCCTGCCAGTCCCACCTCCATCGTTCCCATGAAGGAAAGGGTGAAAACTAGCAGGGACGCGTGCTACCAGGAAGAGGAATATGTTATTACAGTCTGACAGGTGTCTCCATGTAAAGGCAGCACCTTAGCACATGTAACACATCAGCAGACCAAGTCGGCTTCATTGTGATCCAAATTAGAGTGGGACTGTGCACATCTCACAACACTACCTCATCAGAATCTTAAGTATTTTTATGCAAACCATGAGCATGTTTGTTGGGGAGCACCGGCAGCGCCTGATGAGCATCTCATTATCTCCACACCAGCCGAACACACTGTGTGGAGCATAATCAAAGCCTGGGGGTACGTATTAATTATCCTTTTGAATAGTGATGAAATTTTAAAAAGATCTCCTTAAGGCTCCCAATCATCAGCAGATGAAACAAAGCTCGGCACAGCTTGCGTGCCAGGGCTCACATGTGTTTTTACATCTGTTCAGGATATTTCAATTTGATGCTCAACAAGCTAAACCTGAGATTAAAGGATCATACGTGTCAGCCGCACAAACATCACTTCCAGAGTGAGCAGGAGTGTTCCAGCACAACCAGGAGAGAGAGAGAGGCATCACCCACCGCAGACAATGGTGCATGTGTGTCTGTCTGTGTGTGTGAGTGCATCTTTGGGATGTCTGCAAGTCAGGAGTCTGATGTGATGCCTCTCACATGTTTGAGATGTCAAGAAAGAAATCTGTCTCAGGATTTGCTCTTTGGAAATATTCATAACCTTTTTTTTTTTTTTTTTTTTTTACTTTTCTCCTTTTTAAAAGTTGCCTTTAATGAACACATTTGAGAAATTGTTTTCAACATGTATAATTAATGGAGTAAACCCTCATGTATGAGCAGGGTTAGTTTGTAAATTTGAATACATAATAAAGTACAAGACTGTACTACTACAACAGAGCACAAGGCCATTATATTTTGGCATTCATTATGGTCTGATGTTTTGAATGAAAGTGCATAAATGCCCTCTCACTAAGCAACGTCCACCAATAAAGACAGATCAGCTAACACTTTAAAAGGTTCCTCAAGGGTTATTTGGATAATTTAGTTCTTAACATCCTGAAAGAGTTCTGCTATGAACCCCATCACAACAGTAAATATTTAGAAGTTTCAGCTAATTATTGTGTGCTTATTGTATTCTATATCATTACTGTACTAAGATTGCTTTGCTAATAATTCTGTATTTCTGAGGGTTATGTTACTAATATTTATATTAGATATCATAATATAACCTGGAAAATCAGAAAAATAAATATCCTACATGCCACCTATCCTCCTGTACGAACACAGTGCAGCATGAGACTGACCTTTGGATATCAGTGGATATAATATCCACCTTCAGCTAGCTCTCCCACTACTGTCCTGCAGCTTCCTCTCCTCCACTGAGAGAACTGCATCTCATATATGCTAGTGGCAAAAACTAATAATCACTATAACAATCTCACATACACAAATCCCTCTTTTGTTTTCAATGCCCAAGCCAAAGCAGCAATCTCCATGTTTCTAGCTTTAAAACTTTAGACCAGAGGTCATCAAATCCAATCCGGGAGAACCAGAGTCGTGCAAAATTTGGCTGCTTTAACACAACTACTAAACCTGATAATTAACTGGAGAGTTAAATCGGGTGATATCAACTAGGAAAATTTCAAAATGTGCTGCACTCGAGCCGATCAGGACTGGATTTGATGACCCCTGCTGTAGACACATAAAACTATAGATCAGTGTGCTAGACTGATGATAACACCTGCAATCCTTTGAAAGTTTTGACTTCATGGAATTTGTCAAACTGATGTCTGCTTCCATGACCATGAGTAGCAAATATAATTGTGACAGGCCCAACGAGCAGGTGGGGTCACAAGCAGTAATGGCAAATGAATACCGGATCAGCCATGGCATAATAAGGCATGAAGCAACTTGAACCCCATACTCCTCAAATAGAGTATTATTCTGCACCGAGAGGTGAGACTATTAACACAGGAGGGGATAAAACTCCAGCTGTCAAGCTCTCACCCTGTCTGCTCTCTTTCTGCCGCTGTACTTTATGTTCACACGTTGCATTTGCAAATGATTCTTCCATTTGTCAAGTTGTTGGCAAACCTGTCACCCTCACCTGGTGAAAAGCAAATAATTTATTTATTTGGCTTCAACACAATTAAAGGCATTACCACCGTGCTTGGCAGTGACACCTTTTTATGCAATCAAGTGCCAAAGTGCGAAGAGTTTAGACATGCCTGTAGGATGGGTGTAAGTTTTCTCTTTTTTGGGCTTAAAAAAATTAAATAGTGGCAGGATGAAGGAAGTTCTTACCGCTGCCTCCTCAGGAGGTGGGAGACAAGAGATGAATATGGAGAAAAATATTTTAATACAACAGCCAGGAATACATTTAGCAAGAAAGCTTTTGAGTGTGAGTGTTTCTCTACAGTGTGCAAGTGGATGATTTTCAGCAGGGCTTGGCAGTGAGAATGGTAAGAGCTGAGATTCTGGTTTGTAATTTCCCTGTTCAGTGAAGTGATTGTATAAATGTTATATATTCGTCCCAAATAGTGCATTTCAGATGAAAGATGTTGATAGCAATGCCGCTTTTTATTTAAATAATTGAATAGAAACTGCAGAGTTTGGATTTATGCAACAATCCTACATCCCCATCTTCTTTTTCCAGAGCACTTGCAGACTTACACACCTTCACACCCACACCCAAGAGCAGACTTGATGTCAAACAAGAACGGATTTCCTCATTTCTTTGAACTAAAATGCTGTAAAGGAGTCTATCGTAGGTATAATCTGGTCAGCCTCTAGTGGGCTTGCCAACAGTAGCGTTTGTCATCCACCATTTGCTGCCTGGGGCCTCTGACAGACTCGACCTAGCATATTAAAAAACAAGTTGATGGAACTAAAAACAATGCTGGTGGAAAAGGGATTGTGCTGTTTTACATCTCCTGTAAGTGTCTGCTTCAGGGACAGTTTATCTGCTAGATACAACGGCTCTTTGACATTGTCAACTTCTGTCATGTTGCCGCAGTTAGTCTTCGATCATGGCACAGCTCAAGTCACTGCTCCACCTGCATGTTCTTTAGGCAGCTGGTAAAGAGTGTGAGTCGGCTTGCTCTTTGTGTGGAATGTCTCCGGGCCTTTATGATAATGAATCTTCCCCCCACTAAAACATTACAATAAATAAAACATGCCATTCCAAAGAGTTTGATCTGCTCTGTGTGTGTGTGTGTGTGTGTGTGTGTGTGTGTGTGTGTGTGTGTCTGTGTGTGTGTGTGTGTAAAACTGCTGCTCATTTTTGTGATACTTTCTCACTCACACACATACACACACACACACACAAATGCACAAGTACACTAGGGACTGGGATTCTTCCCCATTTCTCAGGCACTGAAATACAATGTGTAATTATAATTTTATATATATATATATATATATATATATATATATATATATATATATATATATATATGTATAAAATATCTAATTGTGTATCTAAAGAAACATGAAATGAAGCCATATTTAATACATTTCATTTAGTAATTAAGAAAAATATTTGAAAATAAAATGCATTGCGTAGGAATATTTCAGCCAGCAGTGGAAACAATATTTTAAGGAATTTATTCAGTACAACAGACCTTAATCAGTTACCTGATGGAAGCTTATATTTCTTTCTGAATTATATATCCTGCTTATATATCCTGAATATCAGATGTAGGCCTACATATTTATTTTATCCAATGTTTGGGTGCTGGAAGAGACTGAAACATAAAACTGGCAAGACAGTCATAAGAGGCAGACAGCAGATCTGAATATTCACGGCTATCCTAAATAAGCCTTTTTTCCTCTCGCCCTCATTTGTGCACAGCTGCTTTGTTCACTGCGCAATTCCCTAACTGCAAGATAATTTCTTTGTTTTCACAAGAATTTTGTGGTCACAGTTTGCATGCCCCCCTTGGTTAGTGCTCAGGTGCTTACAGTGGAACACTGCACAGCCTCTCCGGCTCAGCTCGGCTCAATCACATCCACCCTGAGGCTGTAGGTTTGTGCATCAAAGAGAGTTTACACCATGGAGCAGTTGGTTCGAAGAAAAAGATGAAACACAGATTTAAAAAAAAAAGATTTTTTTTCTCTTGAAGCGCTGTAGTTTTGACGAGTTCAAAAGCTCAATTAGAGTTAGTTACAAGTTTGTCAGGATAAACAATATTCAAGCTCTAACAAATATAGGGGAACATATTATACATTGTGATTAACACTGTGGTTAAGTGATCTAAATTGCAAGATTATGGAGCACATCCTGTACCGAGCACTGTATGGAGATGCACTAAGCACGTGTCGTGTAACCTGCTGCTGTGGAATTCTGCAGTAACAACACCTTTCATGCTACATGATCTGTTATGGTGTTCTCATAGACCATCTGGATGTTGAGTTTTACAATTTTCACTAAAATGTCTTGCAACAATCTGATATAAAGTATTAGAATATGATGTAACGTGTGATATAAGGCAGCTATATAATTTGCCGTTGCTCCTGAGCTTGAGCTTATTGCTCTGTGCAGCTTCAAAAAATGTCTTCCCTTGTGCAGATGTCTTCACAAGGCTGCTCATTGTAGTCTGTAATATGATCCCTTTGGTCCTCGCTCAGCCTGAAAGACCTGACAGTGAAAGTGGTCTCATTTACACTCAGAGTGCATGCTAGCATGAAAATATAGGAAGCTTATACTTATCGATATGGCGAGATGCAAATTTCATGAAGATTCAGTCATTATGCAATGTAGAATTCTGAAAATTTCTAATAAACTGTATTAAAAATCACAAATATTGCATAAACAATGATATATTTGTTAATGTTACTTAATCTTAATCTAATAATTATAGATGCAAATAGTGGAAAGCAGTCATTAAAACAGGACATGCCTGCACCATGTCTGCTCTGTGTGCATGAAAGAGAAATATTAAACCGACAACACGTGATGTAAACACTGATCAATCTGTGAAGACTTAAATACAATCCAGAGTCATTAACTTCATATGTGCCTCTTAATGAGTGTTTGAATATCCTGTCCTGCTTGTGTTTATTTTCCTGCTCTTAACACTTCCTCATCAGTCGTGGCAGTAAGAAGCAGACAGAAGAAGCAGATCCTTCCTTCCCTGGCTTTTTGATGCCATCACACTAAAACTACACATCTATTATGCAGGCAGCTACATTAATCTTTTAAATCGGCATTCAAATTAACCTATATCCTCCTTTTAGTGTGAGCTGTGATGATGATGAGTGTGTTCCTCGCTGCCTTTGATACACCTCAACCATCCTCAAAATCGTCAGAATAGTAAGAGTGCCCTCTTTTGTCCAGCTGTAATGTTGCACACATGGTGCAGGAGAACTGGCTTGGGTTTCTGTAAATGCTCACTGGTAAAGAATAAAAAGTGTTTCCACAAAAGAATAGTGTATGACAGCCTGGCAGATGAGTCAAGAAATATGCAGGTTTAAGTAAAAAAGTTTCAGAACATATCTATAAAGTATTTAATAGGTAGACAAACTCAACACAATCGCATAGTAGAATAGCAGCACACTTGTACATTCTTTCTCTTTCTCTCCCTGAACCAGGCTTAAATAAGCAAAGTCAATATTTATATAATGATATAGCCTGGTCTGGTAGCTGGACATTGTGTATCAATGTTGTCCTCAGATGTATCAGAAGTGTAAATGGAATACATACAGTCATTTTTGGCAAGGTCAAAGATATGCTTTCCAGGAACTGTGTGAGTAGGATGAGTGTGAAGGGGGTGTTCATCAAGATCACACTTGATGAGAGTGATATCAGTGTTCTCCTCCTCCCTGTCAGAGACCTTTATCTCTGATACCTTGCAATCTTCACATGTTTGTGTAAAGTTGCTCCACCACTTTCCAGAGAAACAGAAAAGCAGTTTTAACAATTACAACATAACTTTACGTTATGTTACGTTATACTCTTAGGCCAGACTTACTGTACTTAACTGTCCTTACCTGAATCTGTTCAATGTTTAAAATTCTCTCTTGAGTATGCTTTGGATCTGGAATTATAGGAAGGACAAGTCTTCTTACCCTTTGTGGAGAGAGATTAGCAATGTTCTAATGAGCTACTCTAAGACGGTCTGCATAACTTTTTTGAAAAAGTCAGTAAGACTCACCGATCATGTGTTAGTGCATAGACGAGCATGAAACCCACCAGTGGCAGTATCGTTATCAATAGATAATCCTTCACAGTAAATGACGAGGCCTCTGTAATGCAGGGTTCTTGAGTAAAATAAAAAGGGGAAAGGGGGGTGGGGTGGGGTAAATAGTCCAAATCATACATTCAGTATACAATGTAATCTGCATAACACATCATATAACATCACTGTATGCCAAATTTATTTTAGTAAACATATACAGAATTAGAAGGCACAGCTGCCAAAACATAGAGACATCTTTACCTGTGTCATTCCTCCAGTATTTTACTGGACTCCATTCTCCCCATGGCTTGTCAGTACATTCTAGCCTCATCCTTAGTCTGAAAGCATAATTCTTTTTCATATCTGGAGCAGGCAGCTCAAAGGAGAACCCTGAAATAGTATAATTCTGTAAAGAATATGAATAAACACAAACCAATAAGGTGCATTCAGATTAAATAAAATATCATAAGATATCATAAGAATCATATGAAAAAAAAGCATAAATCATATTTTTTCAAGATTTGCATTCTTAAATATTAATATTATTTATATTTATATTTCGTTAAAACTTAAAATTTTGGTTATACACGACTACATTTTTCCAGTTGTACTGAGATGTACCTTCCAGGAAGTCTCACAGTGGCTCCGGTACTGCACATGGGTCTTGTAGCACAATTTGCTTTTCGTTTTATCTGGCCTCTCCCAGGACAAGTTTATGCTATGTGATGTATGGCTAATCTTCATATTAAAGGTGTCTAATTAGATTTTTTTTTTTTAAAAACAAAAGAAAGAAAGAAAGAAAGAAAGAAAGAAAGAAAGAAAGAAAGAAAGAAAGAAAGAAGATTACATTTTACAATTTAACATATTCCATCATATTGCAGTAAATGTCTTTTCTTCCTACACGGGGTAACGAGGTATCGTGGGTGTCACATCACATCGTAGTGACTTTTGATGTGGCTCCTCAGTCAGTGTCAGCGGACTTGCCATGACGCATTCACCGCCATGGGTCTTTTAGCTAGAATCACTGTGGTAATATATACCTTATGGGTATGACACCTATGCCAGATCTTATATAAATCTCAGCCTATAGTGCATATAAATCAAATAATTCATTTGTTTAATTATAAAAGCTTAATCACACAGATTGAAATATTACTTAATACCTTTTTAAAAAGGTATTTTTAATTTGCTATTTAGTATTAGTATTATTAATACAACCCCTTAATTTATTAATCTTATTATATTTATTCTTATTCTTTTTTCTTCCAATCATTATTACAACAATCTCTCCATTATAATGAACATCTACTGTCCTAGTAATATTCAACAACAATCACACATACACCTTTTTACATTCCTCATCATGTCATCCACATATTTTGGTTGTTTCTAATAGGAGTATAAAATATATAATAAACTTAAAACTCAAAATAATAATAAAAAATTTATATTATATTAAAAATAAATAAATCAAACAACCCTAAAACCACTTACCCACTGAAGCACATTTGACGCTGAATTGAGCACAGAGCACAGCAGACAAGACTAGCAGTACACAGCAAGTACAGCGCTTCATCACTGCTTCTCATCAATGGTTGTGCTGACTCTTATGAAGTAAGGAGTGCAGTGAGAATATATAGTCTTTTACCACTTAACCACACTCACTTCCTCTTACTCACAATCTGCTCTGAGCTCTTCACTGCTACCTATTCACAGCTATAACAAAATCCACCTGCAATAAAGCAGACTATATATTTTACATGAGAGTTTTGACCACATAATCCCCCTTTTATTGACCTTATATCTGGACATCTGGCGTTCAAAATTATTTTTCTCTGTAGGCAACGTAAAGGATTATTTTAACAGCAAAGTGGTGATTATTGGGGATGTTTTTCCACTGAAATCACAAAAATCATTAAATCAGATCGTGTGTAAAGCTTGAAGCTGCCAGTGTAAAATGAAAGCAAAGTAACCAAAAAACAGTAATGCAGATAAAAGGTCATGCCTTGCAGCACCGTGGTAATCACAGACATATGATGTTGAAACAGAGGAATTTCCTAAATATGCAGAACTTGCATATTTAGGAAATATACTTGAAATATGCAGAAACCCCCAGACATTCTGTACAATGAAGAACACATTTGCATAACGTGGGAGTAATGGGGGTATTTGTGGGAATATATCATCATCTACATAATAAAAAACTGCTTTGTTGGTGTGAAAGGTACATAGTATTCATTGCTAATTCTGTGTACTTAAAAATTAGTCAACAGATTAGTGGACAGTCTTTCAGGAGCAGATAGCCAAATGTAATGTAACCTGGATATATGGTGGTTCGGATGCCTACATCACTGACAAATATTCATACAGTTGCTGACCCATTTATGAAAAATATAAAAATTAATAAATTTCAAATATGAGCAGAGTTTTTAAAAACAACCATCATTACTTTGATGGCTGCCTACTATCTTACACTACAGCTTTCATAACTAATCATGCTTACAGTAATGATATCTTATGGATGATAGTTCATAAACATGCAGCTGAGTAATGCAACTGAATAAATGTGCAATCTGTGTAATTCAGCAGAAAATTTAAAGCATGGTCCAGAAAGTAGGTGAAGATTTTCAGGCTTGATTAATTGTATGCTTGATGCTCTGAAGATGATGATGTTTCTCTATATTAGCAGCAGCAAGCTTACATTTATACCTGTAATAACTTGGAATTAATATTTTAATATCCACAAATCTCTATTTATTAAGGATTCTTAAAATTTATTGCTTCAAGGGTTTATGTAAAAACCTATGCAAGACGTTTGTTAACTTATTTTTTTAAATTAACTATTAGAAAAAGTACCCTTTCCCCTGAGAATCCTTTAGGAAGAAAACAACACTTAACTATTCAAGTAATCCTTTAGAAAAAAAAAACTCACTTTTTAATGTAGAAGAAAAATTGCAAAGACTATCCAGATCCATTTGCAGCATTAATATGCAACAGGTCATATGATGTAGTCCTCCATATGATAGATGAATGTATAGAACATGAGAAATAAATATTAGGTGTTTTATTTTGTATAATTTTGGGCACATAATAATCATTTTCTTTCTCACCAGGATAAGCTTCATGAGTTAGTTGCTTAGTTAAGTGCTTAAATAAAGTAAATATTTGGTAGTTAACCTACATCCTTTATTTGGGGAACTACCTGCTTATTCATTCATTAACTTGACCTTTACACATTCTAATGCTGATTGCTTATCTTGGTTCATCATTTTTATTTCCAAGAACAACACTTTATCTCAACAGCATGATCTTTTTTTTAATTAACTACACCACAATTTGCTGTCAGAGTTAAATGTTTCAATTGCATTTTCAGGCTCATATCATGTAAAAGTCATAGGAGTTCACCACAAGAGGGTGATGTGGGTGATGTGATCTAAGAAAACTAAACCACGTTGTGTGTCTCACATGAGTACTGGAAAAATGTTCTACAGAATACACTAAAAAGCTGAATAGTGAGATTATTAGCAGAGATATAAAGACCGCATGTAGTTAATGTAAGTTTTAGATTTGTGTCAGTTGTGTTCTTGTTTCTATGTGTCATTTCTGATTGCTTTTTTAACATCCAAAAATGATGATGGGGGGGAGAGAGAAGTGAGTCCTGCCACTGCGGGGTTTTTCTTTTAATTCACTGGAAGAAAGTTACCAGTTTCATTGGAAATATTCTCTTCTCCCCAAAAATAGGAAGGCTGATTTTTCTTTAGTGGTGCAGCGTGTCTATGCAATGGTACATCCTGCTAATCGAGCCTCATCAACTACAACTAAGCAGTTCCAGATCTGTAGCTGGAAGCCATTATTGTGCACCTCTCTCCACTCTGAGCTTTTCAATGACTAAAACTTTCACTAAAATCTTCACTGATCTTCGTGCAAGCTAGCACAGAAAGGTTCAGTTCACTCCTACTCTGTTAAACCTGTTTCCTGTGTTATGTGGTTACACGGCTTCACACACACACAGACAGAGAGGGAGAGAAATACTCAAGTTATTTTTTACTGAGATACTGAGAAATACAGCAGTGTTTTGTGGCTGTATGAATCATTACATCCACATGGAATGAAATGTCTATAATAACAGATCATAGAACCAGCACCAGCAATAAATTATGTGATTAGAAGGATTTTGGGTTATGAAATGTGTCAGCTCATGAATATTGCCAAGACAAATCACCAAAAAATGGTAATATAGAATTTCATTTTAATTTTTCACATTTTAATGCTCTATAATTTCACTAAACGGTACTGTCATGCTACTATTTCATTTTTATAAAGAATGCTTAACATTCATGGAACCTTCCAAAAGGTTCTTTGTAATGGAAAAAGGTTTGTTAGACTTAAAAAAAAAAAAAAAAAAAGGCAGCAGTCTAAGCAGGGATGCCCAGACTTCCCTCTCCCCAGACACTTCCTCCAGCTCTTCCGGAGGGATCCCGAGGCGTTCCCAGGTCAGTCGAGAGACATAATCTCTCCAGCGTGTCCTGGGTCTTCCCCGGGGTCTCTTCCCGGTGGGGCATGCCCAGAACACCTCCCCAGGGAGACGTCCCGGAGGCATCTGAAACAGATGCCCGAGCCACCTCAACTGTCCCCTTTCGATGTGGAGGAGCAGCGGCTCTACTCTGAGCTCCTCCCGGGTGACAGAGCTCCTTACCCTATCTCTAAGGGAGCGCCCTGCCACCCTACGGAGGAAGCTCATTTCGGCCACCTGAATCTGGGATCTTATCCTTTCGGTCATGACCCAGAGCTCATGACCATAGGTGAGAGTAGGAACGTAGATTGATTGGTAAATCGAGAGCTTCGCCTTCAGGCTCAGCTCCTTCTTCACCACAACAGACCGGTACATAGACCGCATTACTGCTGCCGCTGCACCGATCCGTCTGTCAATCTCACGATCCATCCTTCCCTCACTCGTAAACAAGACCCCGAGATACTTAAACTCCTCCACTTGAGGAAGGAACTCCCCTCCAACCTGGAGGGTGCAAGCCACCTTTTTCCGGTCGAGAGCCATGGCCTCAGATTTGGAGGTGCTGACCCTCATCCCAGCCGCTTCACACTCACCTGCAAAATGCCCCAGTGCATACTGAATCGCCACTCCTCTCCTTAAACTGCCACCTTATTGTAGTGGAGGCGTTTGAGTACCCAAATGAACCTAGGAGCCATGTTGTCGGGGGCCTAGTGCTCCTGGTAGGGTCTCCCAAGGCAAACGGGTTCTAGGTGACGGGTCAGACAAAGAGCGGTTCAAAACCTTTATGAGAGGAACATCAAGGACCGTTACGTCGCCCGGACTGGCGTCACCTTGGAGCCAGGCCTGGGGTTGGGGCACGCAGGCGAGCGAATAGTGGCCGAGTCTTTGCCTGCGGGACTCGGCTGGGCACCGCCCAAAGAAATGACGTAGGCCCACCACCCGCAGGAAGGAGCATAAGGGTTGGGTGCAGTGCGTTTTAGGTAGCAGTCAAGGGCGGGGGCCCTGATGACCCAAACCCTGGACGAAGAATCTGGCTTTTGAGAAAAAGGGATTCTTGTAAGAACAAATTATTGAAAGGTTCTTTGGGGAACCAAAAAATAGTTCTTCTATAGCATCGTCGTGAAAAACCATTTTTGGTTCTTCCTGGCACCTTTATTTTAACGGTACAAGAGTTCTCACTTAATATATATGTGGAGCTCATATTTGCCTAAATATGTATACGATAATGCTAGACACATTAAAAATCCCAACTTTTTTTAATAATAATACAATATCAAGCTTGTGTAGGCATTCTTTTTTGTTTTTATTTTTTTTGTTTACACACCATACAGCATTCATCTTTAGAAAAGTTTGAAACCAGGGTAATATGTTTAATTAGATGTATCTCATTACGAATATAATAACCATTTATTCACTAAGCTTTCAGTTCATAAGAGTCATTTTTAACAGTTTTCTTTATTATGATTACTTTGCTGACTGCTAGTTAAGAGGTTTGATCATAGAATTTACATTTAAATTTATTCTTGTACATTTATTCTTCTTTTAATTGATGTTTTTATTTAATGTGATTAATACTGAGTAATTGATAGTTAACATTTTGGCTCAAGGGTGAAGGTTGGTGGTGCTGAGGTTCGAAATTTCAATCAATAGCCTAGAGTCCTAACTACTAACCCACGTCATTACTCAAGCTAATCATTAGTTAATTAAGCTATTGATCTATAATTATGTCTAAAGCAAATCCATTAACAGTGTACTCAGTGACTGATTGTGAAATATTGAATCTATAACCTAAACATAAATAAAGCTTAATAAACAGGTTTGTGTCATGAGTTTCAAATTGACTAATGAATATTTGTCCAAGGTATCAATTATAGATAATCAATGATTTTACAGTCATTATAAATGAATTATATGTCAAGCATTACCACCATCACACATTTTTTAAAGCAGTGTTCATTTTGGCCAGTCAACATGTTATCACCTTAAAATACAGTTTTTCATAGCTGAAATGCCTTGTCCAGTCAGGAAAAGGCAAGATAGAGAGTGAAAAGGAAAGGCATGAGCACAGAACCAGGAGAACTCTTTAAGAAATGCTCAATTCCACACCATCTATGTTTTTCGGTCCTCCTCTGGGAAGGGGTGTTTGTGTCGAGGAAAGACAAGGCCTGTCAGGACAAAGAGTAAAATTCCAATGATATGTTTAGCGAAAAGGGCGACTGAAAAGTGAATCAAAGCGTCGCAGGATCAAAGAAACTCTGCCGAAAATTCAACATGGCTGCCATGGGAGCAGCAGGAGATGCATATAATTTTTTTAGTTGTTCTTCAGTGCCTTCTGATGTTGGGCAATTTATTGATATAGTTGGCAGAGAGAGAGAGAGAGAGAGAGAGAGAGAGAGAGAGAGAGAGAGAGAAAAATCTATGAAATGGGCATGAAAGTGGAGGTAAAGTCCACCATCAGGAGGAGGAGGTCAGTGCATTGCATTTGAAGTGAGGAGTTCACTGACATTTGGAGCAATTGCAGTAGTGATATGCAGTGATGGCAGATTGTTAGACTAGGGCTAAAATGAAATATTCAAACATATTAAGACTGAGCAATGCTTTATAGCACAAGGTCTCACTGATGGCAACAATAAAACAATGTAGATCTCTGCCACAATATCTGTCACATTTATATCACTGTGTATTTGTTTACAGAAAATAATTTGATGTGGTATCTAAAAAATAAAATCTTACATTATATTATTGCAAGTTAATAAAAATTTATTTGCATAAAAATAACACAAAAACAAAAGTGGGATATAATTTAATAAATTTGTATAACCTCACAAAAAATGTTTTGTTTTTTTTTTTAAATATACATTAATGTGGCTTTGCTTATTAAAGCAGAAAAGCAGATCTCATTAAATGATCAACATACATTATTATTGAAGATGAAACTGCTACAGGATTATTTTTCAATAAGTAACATGCTCAAGATCAAACTGACAATTAGTGAGAAAGTTTAAATAATATTCTGGTTCTGTGTTACAATGAGAGCAGTGCAAATTTAGTTGTTTTTTTTTTACCAGTTTACAACTGGTTAATCACTCATTTAGGTCATCTTTATAATCTCTCTGCCATATGTATTTGTGGTCAGAGGCATCATGTTTGTTAAATGAAACCACACTAGATACTGTTTCCTCTTTCTGCCATGGAATTTTTGAGAGAATCTTAATCGAAGATTTTTATCACTTTTGTACATGCAGTGCAAGCCTATCTTGCTTCTGCAGTGTTCAAAAATAAGTGGGAGATTTGTTTTTCCTTTGGTTAAAATGTACATTATCTCCTTCGTTCTGATTTAACTGAGCAGTCAGGCAAAGATAAAGGCAAAGCTTAAGATAAGGCAAAGCTAAACAAAAGAAAGAGCAAAACTGACACTGTGACTTATTTTTGCTTGCCTGTTGAGGACTGATTGATAGTTAACTGATAAGAGATTCACTTCCAAGTAGACCTGCTTACAGAGAAGCAGTTCAAGAACTGTCAAGATGTTTCCAGATTACTGATAGGCTGTTCACAAGGGTGAGAGTAAAAAATGAGATACAAGTGGAAACATCTCAGTTAATCGTTATCCTATTATATGAATTGTGCATTTTAATTTTAGAATTTTAAGAGTGGGTTTATGTACACACACACACACACACACACACACACACACACACACACACACACACACACACACACACACACATTAAAACTAACACAGTTGGACCCAGTGGACTGAGTGTAATTGAGCTCAAATGTTGATTTAAGGTTAGTCAGTTTAAAATGCATTACCTATTAAATAGCAAAAAAAAAAACAAGGTTTGTAGTCCCAGCATACTGGAGGACTGAAGGGAGATGTGACAGTGAACATGATGTGTCTTGTAGATAACGATGATTTAGGTTTAATGTTTGTATGGTAAGGATGGGGCATGAATGTAAAAACTTTAGTAAAAATTTCTAAATTTCTTTCACTGCACAGTGCTAAAGAAAGTAGAATAAGACTTATACTGTGCTGATGTAGACCATTATTTAGTTTAGACTGGCCACAGTTTAAGATGATGTGCAGTAAGTTGGTCGTTTTTTAGAATCTATGATTTGATTGAACATTTGTTTGATTGAAGAGTTCAGTACAGCAATTATTGCTTCTTGACCATCGGTGTTACCAGCTCTATAATCTTTTCTCTATATGGATAAATTAAAATGATAGAATGAAAAGGATAATTTATGAACAATTGCTGCTTTTGTTGCTTGATTGTTAAATATTGAGTCATGAATGAAGAGCAATTGTTTTGCAAAATTCAAACTGGATATCAAGCTATTATTTCTGAAAATGATATGTTCTTTACAATACCCTACTTCAGGGGTGTCCAATCTTATCCACGAAGGGCCAGTGTAGGTGCAGGTTTTCATCCCAATCCAGCAGGAGCCACACCTGATTCCACCTGTTTAATCAACTGATCTTGGCTTTCAATAGACTCAGCTGTGGCTTCTGCTCGGTTGGAATGAAAACCTGCACCCACACCGGCCCTTTGTGGATAAGATTGGACACCCCTGCCCTACTTCTTACACAGTTGAGGACTAAAATATGTTACAAAAACTAGCTTTCATTTCATTTAGCCAAAAATTTACACCAAAAAGTTAACTCATTGTGTAGACGTTCAATCAACTACACACCAGGAAGAGTCTGGGTGAATTAAGGTTATTAATATGTTCAAGACTCATTGGGCATTCGTGGCTCAGTGGTAGGTTTCTTGCCTACCATGCAGAAAGCCCAGGGCCAATGCCCAAACTCCAGCCACTGGATGCAGTGTGGTACCAAGCCTGGAAAAGTGGGAGGGTTGTGTCAGGAAGGGCATCTGTTGTAAAACCTGTGCCAAGTTGTTTTGTGGACCAGTTGGTCTGCTGTGGTGACCCCAAACGGGGAGCAGCCAAAAGCAACTTCTAAAATGTTTAGGACTCAGACATGTCTCTGAATAGTACAGCTCCTTGTGAACTTTAATGATATGTTTGTCGGTCTGGTTTCTGTAACATGGGTCGTTGCTGTGTCAATTTCCTTTTCCAGCAGTGCCATCATGTGGATATTGCGTGAAACTGCACAGCCGTTCCCAGAAACCATTTTATAAACTACTCAATTTGCCACAGAGTCTAGCATAAATGTAAACAAACTGGTTTAAATCTGTCTTTATATAAATTTAGATTTATATATGAAAGGCTAAAAATATATCTGTGATATAATGCCCTAACAGTGTGTTGTCACAAGCTGATGCAAAAATGATTTTTAATGACTCTAGTAAAAAGCAGATAAGGTTATGTCACATACTATCCATATACACGGTTTTCCATACCAGCAACATATGGAAGCAGTTGTAAATTTGCTGCTATTTGAGAACAGTTAATGGTTTTAAACCAGTCATTTTAATATCAAAGCACTTAACACTAGTACTATAATTACTTGCAGGTTGGCAATCCCAGGCCGTTGTTGGAGCTGCACTGAAGGAAAATGACTTAATATTTATCTGACATGTACAGTATGATGGGAGTCAGACAAGGCAGCTCACATTACAGAAGATTGCTCAGTTTTGCAGTCATTTCAGTAATTGACACTGGCCTTTGATCTCTACATACGTTGCATGACTTGTGTGGTTTTCATTACACAGACTTGCAAAATCTCTCTGTTGATAAACAATTGAGAGACATTATGGACTGAGTGTGGCCAGCTGGGATTTCAGACCAGTCTGATTACAGACTCTTTGAAAAACTTTGGTTCAAGGGAACCATTATGGTTGTGTTTCATTTTTTAGCCAGAGGTTCTTATTTAAATTTGTCTATCATGTTGAGGATAGTGGATCAATTTACAGTAACAGGTAAACCAGTATGTTATTTTTATTAATAATACCAACAGAATGGTTTCCTAATATTCATATATTGATATCACAAGAGTGAAAGTGTAGGAGTATTATGAAAATTAGTAAATAAGAATTGGTTAAATAGACATTAAAGGTGTGTTTATGGCAGAGTCAATAGATTCTTTGTGTTCTAATGGTGAACACAATGTTGTCTGTGAACACTAATTTAATGTTAAAACACACACACACACACACACACACACACACACACACACACACACATTGAAGAATGTGAGGTATTTAATTTTATTGTGTTTGCAAGCATTTCTGCTATTTAGTCAAGAATAACATCTTTATCAGTGTGGACTCTCAGTATGTGATCTACAACATTTTACATGTGAGTGGCAAGGTCTCTTTTCAGTGTGGACACAATGTCCTGTCCTTTTCAAATTACATTCCTGATAATGGGATCTTATTAATCGAGAACATTCTGAAATAACTTGACATACTGACAAGATAATCACCATGAAAATATGACTTCCCTTATTGCTTGAGAAGGAAAATACTTTTAGCCTTGTTCCACAAAAAAAAAAAGTTTACTTGTCATGTCACCCTGGTTCTAATGTGAAGGCCATTACTTTGGCACTGTGATAAGAATGTCAGAGCTATTTATTGTGTTGATCTTTCTCCAATTCGCAAAGAGGGCAATTAAACCATCATGTTTAATACATCTCTGACCCAGCCAAGCATTAGGAATATCCATCTTTGGACAGAAATTCAACGTCTAATTTGAATCTGTTGTATGTGCTACTTTATCTGCTTTTACGTTCCTGTTATTAGAGACCTTAAGTAGCAATGTTGCAATTCTTCCCAATATTTCTGTGGAATAAAGATAAACCATTGCTATATATTAGCCATTACATCAGAGCCTGATCCATTTACAAATACTGTCAAAACCTATTACATGATCATAGCTATGACAAGTGTTTATACACAGGAAAATAACATTCCAAACATGACTTTATTAAAGATGTGCAACAAAAATAAATAACTATTTATATTTGTACTAGATTAGCACATACTAATAAAACTCATTCACATTGTTTAAATAAATGCTACACAGGTTATATAAATACAGCTTGTATAAATAATATAAAGGATTTATGCTGGCCTTTTACATAGATAACTAGCTACACACTGCAGAGGGAACAATGTTAGGAAAGCATGACTAACTCTTGCTTAAATCCACTTGCTTGGCATGATTAAACAAATTTCTTGAATTCATCATATAGCACAAGCACAAAAGCACCTCCCATGCCTCTGAGAACATTAGACCAAGCTCCTTTGAAGAACGCTTTGCTGCCCTCATCACGTGCAATCTTCCTCCAGCAGTCGAGTGTCCCAGTGTACATAATGTCAGCTGTGAGAACAAAAAAAAACAAAGACTTGAGCTATATAAACACTCATATTATAGGGAGCAGTGAAATCACTTTTTCTTTTTTAGTTACACTTACTTTATTTGTTCTCAATATTACTACTCTGTGTGTGTATGTGTGTGTGTGTGTGTGTGTAAATGGTATGTTTGAGAACTGCACCTCCTTTGCGTCCAGACTGCATCATCATGCGGCGCCTCACAGTGTCAAAAGGATAAGAGACCACACCAGCCACTGCTGTGACGCTCTGTGCAATCATCCAGCTAACCATAATGTGGGCGTTCTTTGGGTCAGGAAGCATGCCTGTTCATCACCACACACAAAAAACAATACATGAAAATGGAATGTGGCTATTTTAGGCACTACACACAAAAACCACGTGTCATACTAATAATGTGAGGAGGTTTTACCTTTGGCTGTGTCATAAACACCAAAGTAAGCTGCCCTGTAGATGATGATGCCTTGCACAGACACATTAAAGCCCTGATACAGGCCTTTCAATCCATCAGACTTGAAGATCTTAGTCAGGCAGTCACCCAGGCCATTGAATTCTCTGGAGGAAGAGGCTTTTCCCACATCAGCTGCTAAACGGGTACGGGCAAAGTCGAGGGGATAGACGAAACAAAGAGACGTGGCTCCTGCTGCACCACCAGATGCCAGGTTTCCAGCAAAATAGCGCCAGAACTGAGTGTGCTTGTCAACACCACCTAAGAAGATCTGCTTATACTTGTCCTTAAAGGCAAAGTTGAGGGCTTGAGTGGGGAAGTAACGGATGACATTCGCTAGATTGCCACGCCAGAAGGAGGCAAAGCCTTGCTCTTTGGGAATCCTCACAACACAGTCGATAATTCCTTTGTACTGTTGGTCAGCACTGATTTGCTTGCTGGCATGTTGGACCTGCATTGTAAAATTGGTGAGTCAACATGTTAAGGTTTGTTCTGAACTTTATTATTTATTAATTACATTTTATATTTGCAATAAACTGTATTTGTTTTGAGACAATGCACCTAATTAGTGTGAAAATGATGAATCAGATATACATTGCAAACAATTTCTGATTGTGAATGAATAATTTATTAAATATTTATTTATTTTACAGTAGTTGCTAAATACACACATCTAACTTATAAAGAAGGCATAAAGTATCAGGATTATGATGTAATACACTTCTCTTTCATCCCCTCTGTTACTTTACACCTCATGTCTGAGAGATTGAAACTTCGAATCGGTTCGGAGTTGATTCGTTTTGCTCGGTTCGCAGTCACCGTCACTAACTTGAGTTGTGTACATTATGGGCGGCAAATCAGTAAATGCTGCAGATGTGCTACACAGTGTCTTTTAGACTTTTATCTACACAAATAAAGCGCAGGCGTACATTCTGTGTAGCACAGTACCTACAGAAAACGTGTCATGTGTCACTACAATGCGTATTAGACGGAAATCTGGTCCACTCTAGACAGACTGCAGCCTAACACGGGTGCCGGGTGCAGATGAATGATACTCAGGCTGCATGGATGCTGCAGAGGACTCCAACATGGCCTCCCAAGGATAAAAATAAATAAATTCACCGGGCTCACATGTGTAATTCATGAACTACTACAGCTACATGTAACTGGGATAAAAACTAATTCATAAATAACAAGAATAAGAATCCTTAAGTAACAGCATCAGTAAGAGCCGCTCCAGCGTGCCATCTATATGAGCTGGTGAACAAAACGTTCTTCTCACCTGCAGCAGCAGTTTCACTCTCTCGATTGGAGCAACGGCTGTTTTAGAAATGGCAGCCGCAACTCCGCCCGCAAGAAAGTCTTTTGCAAATGATATCGCGGCGTCAGCCATGGCTTTAATTTGTTTAGACGCACTTTTCGGTAAGCGAATGGATGGAGATGAGTTGCTCAGCTGCAGAGGGCGTTCTGCGCAAACTCCGACATTGCGCGCAGGTGCTGCATCACTTATCGCGAGAACGAGGCAGGAAGCCCGAGATCTGAGATCTTCCGTCTTACGTTTTCATTCTGTCATATGATCCTCAACTAAATACTACGAAAGATGCCACTTCGCTTCATTTGCTGTATTAGTGCTAGTATTTAGGACACATTTAGAACTATGAAGAATACCCTGCTCAAAAACAAACCATATTGCAGAGCTGATTAAACTGTACAGCTAGTCAGCCTTTTCCCATAAATTTCAGTTCTGCCTTTCAACCAGTGTGATCAGCTCAACCTGTACTCCTTTAGCTGGTCAGACTTTTGTTTTGTTTGATATTCACCAAGGTACACAGGCCAATCGCCTGACTCTGCCTGACCCTGCATGTGAACCACACTGACTCACTGCTTCATTCATTCTGCATGGACTGGAGAAAATTCAATGCAACCTTCAAGTCAGTAACACAGTGGTTAGATAGTGACATGGCTCTACTCAAGCAGCTTCTGTGGACATAAAATCCAGACACTTTTGTACAGTTCATTTTTTTATTTATTAAATTATTGGTTAAGCTGAAATACATTGTACCTTTTAAAAATTAATAGGAATTATTTACAGATGCACAGGAGACAGCTTGAAACATTTCACCAACAATTAATATATTCCTGGACAGTTAAAAGTTGCCCTATAGTATAAAAATCCCTAGTGTTTTGAGCGTTTTGAGCATTTAAAGCTTTTCAGGCAACCATAGAAACAAACTGGCTAGATTTTATCATCCTTCACAAAAAGCATGGCGTCAAGTAGATTGTCTGTGTAGCGGGTATGTACAGGACTGAACCCATGCTTCCTCATTAGGTTACTGTACTCTGTGGCACTCCTTTGCCTTCCTTCAGTCATGCTGAGTGCTTGCAACAGGGCTCGACTTGGCCTAGTCCTCTCCTCATCCAGCAGAATCTCTGAGAGCAACAAACCACAGCCTGCACCAGAGACACACAAATAGTTCATTCTACTAAAGTACTACAACTTTGGTTTGCTGAAAAACTCTACTGTCCTTAAGAGGTTATCAGCTATTGTGAATAAAACTAACACAGTTGAACCCAATGAACCGAGTGTGAAGGATTTCAAATGTTGATTTAAGGTCAGTCAGTTTAAAAAAACATCACCACTTATCCACTTTATCATGACTACCATTTCATATGGTATATACGTTTCATTTGCCTTGCTTTGTCATTATGGGTTGTGTGTAGATTAACAGAAAAATGTCCATTTAATCCATTTTAATTAAATCAATACAAAACAGAATGTGGAAAAATGTGCCTGAAAACCTTCCAAATGAACTTTATGCTAATGTATACTAGTATACATCAACACAGAGTGAAGTTGCTCTCGGCTGCTCCCTATTCGGGGTCGCCACAGCGGACCAACTGGTCCGCACAACAACTTGGCAAATGTTTTACGCCGGATGCCCTTCCTGACGCAACCCTCCCATTTTTCCAGGCTTGGGACCGGCACTGCATCCAGTGGCTGGGGTTGAGGCATTGGCTGGGAATCGAACCCAGGCCTTCCGCATGATAGGCGAGAAACCTACCACTGAGCCACGAATGCCCCGTACATCAACACAGAGTACTAATGATTAATGTTAATAATACAGCATTTTAGATCAGGTCTGCAGACAGAATGTTCTTACCCAGCATGCATGTCTTGGACAATTTACTCAACAGCTCATGTACTTTCTCATCAGACCAATCATGAAGAATTCGTGCAAGGATATACAGGTCTGCTTTGGGTAGATCATCTTTGAAGAAATCTCCTAATTGCACAAAAAGGTACAATGAAAGTATTTTGATATAAGTAACATGATTTTGGTACTACTTCAAATAAACATTTTGTCATACCGATAAGTGCAAAAATTTCCATCACATATGGTTTCTGGATAAAAACAGAAAATGTATCTCTACTGAACAGTTTAAATACAAATGAAAAAAAAAATCCAATTAATGAAACAATTAAATTTTATAATAACAAACAAGAAAACAATCTGAAACACTAAGCAAAAATCAAGATCAACTGGCAGAGAAGTCAATAATAATTGGCAAAGCCTGGCCTGAATATGAAATAGATAGGTCATGAAGAATATGGGGAAATATTGCCTAGACGTATAGAGTATGTTTAAGAAACTGGAGGCAGCTATAAAGTTAAGGGGTGGAAAACAGCTAGACAATATTTGTATCACATTCATAAATGGAAATGTATATCTTTTGAAGTAAGATTCAATTTTAGGCAAACTTATGCACTGACCTGCAACAAATGACACTCTGCCATTCTGCTCTATAGGTTGGAAGTGACTTCTCATTTCAATAACTGCTGGCAAGTCAAATACAATTACAGACAGGTTGGGATGGGCTTTGGTGAACTCGTATGCCATGGCACCAGTACAGCCTATGAAGAGAAAATACAATGACAACCTGGACCTTAGTCCTTAGTGTTACGTTATTATCTGAATGGCAGGAATACACATAATAAATATAACTATATTTCAACTGTAAAATTTATATGCAACACAGCTACCTCCAACATCGCAGGCTGTTTCAAAGAGAGACAGATCAAATGCTGTTGCCACATCTCTTCCAGTCACCTTAGCGATGCTGTGCATGCCATTCATAAAGCGCATCACCATTTCATCTTTTTTGAAGTAGACATCCTTTTACAAAAAACAGAAATATAAAATTTTGTATTTTATTCTAATGTACTGTAATACATACTGTATTCTGATTCTGATTATGATAGTGATGATTATTATTATCATATTACACCACATAAATCAACCTCAAAATCCTCTACCTGAAACACATTTTCATACTTCTTCCCAAAAGCCTTCTCGTGCTGATTTGTGCCTTCCCTGACAGCGCTCTCTAGGTGGTTGAAGAGCGGCCAGATCATGTCGTTGCAGTGCAGAATGTATGCATGCAGAGAAAGGGGGCTGTCTGATACCAGGTAATGTCTGGCCTGGTCTGTGTTCCTATACACTGAGACAGACAATGTACACAATATAAGCTGCACAAATAGCATTCGTTGTTGTAACATGAAACAGCACCTGTACTTAACTTCACCAGTAATTACATGAAGATGGTGACCGCAAACTTTCCCCTAACCCTATGCCAGGACCAAATTATTTTAACTTTATAATTAATCTCTTCTTTCTCACCAAAACTCACCAAGCTTATCTTCCCATTTGAGCTTATGTATTAGACCTATGGATACAGCAGCATCCAGTAACTTTTCAGTGCCCAGAACAGAGGCATTGATGCGAATGGCTACTTCCTCCACTGTAAGCCGAGAGTCACTCAGAATGTCAAACACACCCAGCTTGGATGCTGTAAACAAAGTCTGGCAAAGAGTAAATCAGGAATAAGAATTAGAACCAAAGATGTACTGTTTTTCAGAAAAAACCTCTGAAATTTCAGTGTTTTCTCGTATTCCATTTTCTATTCTTAACAGTAATATAAGAATTGTAAAAAAAAGAAAAAGAAAATTTTAAAAATAAAAAAATTAAAAAATGTCATTTTAAACTCATCTTATCATCTATACATTCATAAGTTACCAGCAAGATTAGATATGAGCATTTGTAAAAGTGTTTGGTAAGTGGGATAATTGGAGCTGAATGTGGATGCCATAGTTAATTTTTCCATGTAAACATAAATAAACGTAAAGTTCTGTACACATTACAGCAATAAAAATGCTATTTTTGTTTCACTACAGGAACATTATCGTATTTCAGGCGTGCTGACCTCAAATGTCCTTTCATGTATAACTCTGGCCACTCATTTAATAATCAACATCAATACACTGCAAACCTTTGATGCTTTAAATCCATCTAGTAGTTCCACTAAGCTGTGGGGGAAGCGTTCGGTGTTGTTCTCGGTAGCCTCAGGTTCCACACCATTGTGCACTGAGTCAGAGTTAACAAAGCTGCTGATGTCCGGTTGTGTAGTTTTTTTAGACAGACAGCTAACAGAAGTGGACAGCCCATCAGACTCTGGTGAGGTCTTGCATTTTATCTTATAAGCAGGGCTATCAGGTGGACTGTTGTAAATCTTTCCCAGCTGTTTGCAGAAGTGATTTAGTGGGAAGCCCACTACATTAAGAAAATCTCCTTGCACATATTCCACCAGCATTCCCCCCAAAGCCTGGATCCCATAACCACCAGCCTTGTCCCTGTCAAAGATACAGCACAGGAATGCAGAACTGTTCTTAAAAGAGACCAGAAAACATTGTCTTTACAATTCACCTAAACATATGATTCTAGTTTAGCATGTCTTAGCAGGAAAATATTAAAAATAGTTGGAAAGAGTGGAAAGATAAAAAATAAAAAATAAAAAAAAAGACTGGAAATAGTTAATTTCATAAAAGTTAATTTCATAAAAGTCATTAAAGCATGTATCTTGTAACCAAATTATTCTCGCAATATATTACACATTTAGATCTAATTCAAGAAGTTCAAGCAAACATACACTGGGATATATTAGTCAATAAGTGAACAGTCAATTCTCAAAGTTGTGTTGAAAACAGGGCAAGTGTAAGGATCCGAGCACCTTTAACACAGGCCAAATTATGATGGCTAAATGACTAGGTCAGAGCTTCTCCAAAACAGGTCTTGTGGTGTGTTCCTGCTATTCAGTGGTTAGTACCTACCAAAAGTGGTCCAAAGAAGGACAACTGGTTAAACAGAGACAGGGACAGGCATTCATGGCTCAATTATTTGCATGGGGACTGACAGCTTGACTGTCTGGTCTGATCCAACAGAAGAGCTACTGTAGCACAAACTACTGAAAATGTTAATGCTAACTTAGACAGAAAGGTGTCAGAACACACCAAAAGTGCATATGTTGGGCACACGGGCATCAGAACTGAACCACGGAGCAATGGAAGAAGGTGGCCGGTCTTATGAATCATGTTTTTTCTTAATCATTTGGTTGGCCGGGTGTATGTGTGCCACTTGCCTGAGGAAAACATGGCTTTGGGATACACTATGGGAGGAACAGGACCCGGCAGAGGCAATATGATGCTCTGGCCAATGTTCTGCTGGGAAACCTAGGGTTCAGGCATTCATGAACACACAAACATTGTTGCAGACCAAGAACACCTCTTCACTGCAACAATATTCCCTATGGCATTGGGCTCTTTCTGCAGGAAAATGTGTTCTGCCACACAACAAAAACTGTACAGATATGGTTTAAGGAAAATTATGAAGAGTTTAAGGTGCTGACTTGACCTGCAACTTCCCCAGCTATCAAACAGGCAAAGAGGTCCAATCCATGGAGCTCAACTACAAGGATCTGCTGCTAATGTCTTGGTGTCAGACACCACAGCACACTTTCAGAGGTCTTCATGCCTCAACAGGTCAGAGCCATTTTGGTGTCACAAGGACCTGCAGTATTTATTTAGGTGGTTTTAACATTTTGGCTGATAAGTGAAAGTGAGGAACTGTACTAGAGGGCACAGTTTCAAAGTTCATTGTTTAACCTGTGATTACCAAACTAAATCTTCATTGTATCAATCAGCAGCAAGTATGGCAGCTAAAAAAATGAACTTACATGGGCTCTCCACTGTTAATGTATTCCCAAAGCATCTCCTCTGACAGATCTGCAAACTTCACCTTTGTCTCTTCATAAAATTCCACCACTTCGTGCTCGGTTTCTCCACCTGAAAAAAATTATCAGCTGACTCCTTGTCAATTACCATCCTGTTAAACATTAAGATTACGCATAGCATACCCTCTCCTTCATAACAAAGGACTATGACCACTCCTGTGTATACACTGTGCTCTTTTCCACTCAATCTGCAATGCATGTGTGGAATAAAAAGAATGTTAAAATAAAGACATAAAGAATGCTAAAATAAAAGACATACTATAAAACAGATATTACACATGTACAATATATTTTTACATCAATTTTGATTATTTTAGGGAAAAAGCACCTAGACAGCATGCAGTAGGCATCTTGCTTATCCACAGGCTTCTCCAGAATTAAACCATCCACTGTCTGGAAATAAAAAAACATAACATTACTAGGACATTTATACAATCATTTATCACATTCTAATTTAAAAGACCACATCAATACTTACCACCACAGTGTCTGCCCCAATCACTATATCTGGTTTTTTAAGGTGTTTCTGTGCCCAGGACATGTGAACACACACACACACACACACACACATACATACATACATACATACATACATACATACATACATACATACACATTAATGCCCAAATAGCTAAAAGCTCTAACCTGAAACAAAAAACTCACAAAAAGACTCACAAGTGGCATTCTCTGAGCCACTTCCAGGGCCTTTTGCTTTGCCGTTTCCACTGCGTATGCATAGGGCATTTTAAACAAAGCCTTGTCCAAAGTCTCTTTAAACCAAGAGGGCACCACTTCAAACCGCATACCCTGCATAGAGACAAAATTTAGAACTATACTTGATCATTAATCTATTATGTACAGTGATACTGTATTAAACTTACTGCGTTGGTCAGAATCTCTTGTCGCCTTGGAGATGCACTGGCCAGAACGACAAGTTTGTCATGCAACTTGGATATTACTGGGTGCAGCACCATTTTGTCTTCAGAGGTCTAACATGAGAACCAGAACAATAATTGAGAGATCTGAGCATTTTATTTCCATACAGTTCCTGTCAAAGTGAAAAAAAAAACCTAAAATCCTCTGGCTCATGAAACATAGGTTTACAGATCCAGTCTTCAAATTATACACGGATCAGGCATAACATTATGATCACTGACAGGTGAAGTGAATAACACTGATTATCTCCTCATCATGGCACCTGTTAGTGGGTGGGATATATTAGGCAGCAAGTGAACATTTTGTCCTTAAAGTTAATGTGCTAGAAGCAGGAAAAATGGGCAAGCATAAGGATTTCAGCGAGTTTGGCAAGGGCCAAATTGTGATGGCTAGACGACTGGATCAGGCCGTCTCCAAAGCATGCAAAGGCTGGCCCGTGTGGTCCAATCCTACAGACAAGCTACTGTTGCTCAGATTGCTGAAGAAGTTAATGCTGGTTCTGATAGAAAGGTGTCAGAATACACAGTGCATGACGGGTCAGGGCTGTTTTGGCAGCAAAAGGGGGACCAACACAATATTAGGCAGGTGGTCTTAATGTTATACCTGATCGGTGTATGTTAGACACAGATCTAAAATCAGCAGTTTTGGAACATCTGGTAGGATATATTTAGCATTTTGATTAGTAATATGTAAATAAAAGTGACTAGATTGCGTGTTTAGGGATTAAGGGTGCTGTTTAAATCCAGCAGATCATGTTTTTAACATGCAAATATCTGCGATCGATGTCCAGGGTCTTCTCACTGACTTACCAAGGCTACAGATTGAGAGCAGATTATAGTTTTAATGAACAGAATCCCTTCTGATGTAATCCATCTACACTATAACACATATAACTGCGTTACATCTGGGTTTCAGAACGCATGTCAATGACTACATGACGACGCTACCACATGCAACCTTGTAGAATTATTAAACCTACAATTGGTTTAAGACTCGCGTGTTCCTCTTTAACACCGTATCAAAAGCAAGAAAGCAATCTTTCATAATTTTCTTACTTACCTGCACCACTTTTGTCCTGCACCTTTTCGCGTCCACCACGAAGTTCTACCGGGACTATGTGGGCGGGGTGTTCTTTACGCATGCGCATTAGTAGTATGGCGCTAAATTTGTCATCCACCACCAGGGGAGACAAAAACCACTGGTTTCAGCTAGCGTACAGTAAAATTCGTGGTCATGGAGTAGAACCCCGTTATGCACATTTTAATGCTTTCTCATCTCCCAACACACCTGATTAAACTGGCCAACTAAGTTAGCCAGCCTGCCTGAGTAAAAGTGGGTGTTTTAGGGCAGGGGAAACACGGACATGTGTAGGACAGGGTCAGGGAGTAGTGAGATCAGAGCCTAAATGGGTTTAAATAAAGTTAATAAATGAGATAAGTTAGCGCCTTAAAACTGCTGTTGTAGTCACAGATGCTGTTGCTGTCATGGTTGCTATGTGATTAAGGGATAAACGTAGACCTACATTACAAGTTCTAGCAAAAATATTCAAATTATTTGAACCTCTTCGTAACTTTGCACTAATCCTCGGTGGTTTAAGCAACGTTCCTCTAAACGTTAGAGGATCAATATCTGAACCAATCCTATACAAACTATATTGCGACTGTATTTTTATTAATACAGCCCTTATTATAATCAGTTTTCATAAGGTTCTCCATGCTATATAACAAGAGACTATAATAATAACAATGTTTAGCTATTGGTTCGTAAAAATGTGGGCGGGGTTACAGAGCCTCTGTCCAAACCTTGCACGATTTCTTGTCCCGTTTACAGTTGTTGAGACTTTTCTGGAAAAATAAAATTATGAAAGAAAAAATCCAATATTTTTAAATGCTTTTAAAATATATACTAACATACAGATACAGTATAATTTTTTTTAATAGGAACACCTGTACATCTGATCATTTATGCACATTTCTAATCATGTGGAAGGAACACAATGCATAAAATCATCAGTTAATGTTCACATCAAACATCAGAATGTAGAAATAGTGTGATCTCTCGGACTTGTCACAGAGTGTCACCATGGTTGTTGGTGTGAGAGAGGCTTGAACCATTATATCTTTTTATTTGAACCATTCTGCAAAAACTATAGAAACTGTTGTTTGTGTGTGTAATTTCCAGATCAGCAGTTTCTAAAAAAAAAACTCAATCGGTTTCACACCAACAACCATGCATCACACTAAACAGACACTGAAACAAATGTATCAGCCTAACAGCTTCTTGAATAGTTTTAAATATAGGTTTACTACTTGTTATGCTGTAATCTCAAACTCTAGGTCTGCACATGCAAACAGCAGGCAACATGCCACCCAGATAAGCTGTAAACAAAAAAATATTTAAATTAGATCCACATGATCAGTTTCCTGCACCACAAGAACATATAAGATATCATGCTTCAGTAATAATTCTAGTAACATTGCCACTTCTGAAATGTTCATGCTTTTTAATATCCAGCATGTATTTATACTATTTACATACAGTATATGTGTATTCATTTGTATTACTTCCCTGCAACAAGCCTACTTCAAACTATCAGTGTGAGATTTTAACGTTCCTGTATAGGTGTGACCCTACCTTGTGGTTTGCACAGGATGCAATGCATAACACGTGTCCCATTTCCACTGCTAGATCAAGAAATGTGCAACAGAATGACTAGGGTTAGAAAGTGGCAAAATACATGTTATATATCGGGAACTGACAATTGTGACCATCTGACATTTCTCAACTGAAGGAGAATTACAAACACACAATTACAAACTGTAGTATCCTGAAGTCAAATAGGATTTCCTTGTTTGTATAATGACAGTTGGTGGACTAACCTGGTAAAATGTATAGGCTAGTATGGAACATTATAGGACACAAAATGCTTTGTTTGAATGAGCAACATTTATTCTTATGGCCACAGTTTTACATGATACTGCATCACATGGGGTAAAAGAGTAAACAATATGCAACGTTTTCCAAAAACACATTTATTGACAAAAAATATTGAGTTTTTTTTTATTTCATTTTTTTTTTAAAGTGAACTAAAGCGAGTAAACAAATTTAGCCAGAATGCTTTAGTAAGAGCTACAATGTAAATTCCAAGGTCAGTAAAAGTGCATGTCAATCAAATAATGTTAATTATTGAATGGAATTGTGCAGAACTTAAAATATGTAAAATACTTTAAAATGTAGGGACAAAACAGGCAAATAAATGCAATATAGTTAGAGCAGCCCCAGAGAACGAGTGGGAAAATATGCAAATGCTACAAAAAGAAATAAAACACACTGTTTAAATATTAGCTGTAAAAGCATGGTTTAAAAAAAATCTGTCAACAATGAGGAAGGATGGATTACTGTACAAATGTGGGATTTCGTTAAAAATATCACATGAGTATGCTGGCTTCCTCTTTATATTCTAAGTTAATACTGAACAAAAACACAAGAAGTAAAACTATACCAAACATATCAAAACTATAAGTTTGAATTGATCCGACTACGGGATTGCTCTGTGTGTCTCGCATCTGCTCTCCCAATAGAACCAGTACGAGCTGAATGGAAACTTTCTCTGCGGCCTTCACTCATTTCCGTATCCACCATGCTGAGGTTTTGCAGCCTCAACATCTGTCTCATCTTTCGACGAAAATCCTTCGAAGCTAAATAATAGATGAATGGATCCAGGCAGCTGTTTATGCAGCTAAGTGACAGGGACAGTTTATAATACATGTACAGAGATTTGTTATAGTACAGCTTTGTGACTGTGTGAGCTAAGAGTAATATGTTGTTGGGTGCAAAGCAGAAAATAAATACAAACATGACAATAAAAGCCAGACGCACAGCACGCCCTTTCTGGCTGGTATTCGAATTTTTCATAAGAACGCAGATGATCCTTATGTAGCTGTACACAGTTATGATAAAGGGACAGAAGAACAGAACAAAAAACATGCCAAATAGGAAGGCTGCCCAGTGTGCAATTGATGGGAGCATGTCCTTCTTTAGAATGTCAAAGCAGGTGGTGATGTTGAGCTCGTGCACGTAGAATGTCAAATCCGTCTTCTCCAGTGGGCTGAGAACAATTAGGACTATGACCCACATCATGATGCATGCAAAAATTGCATATCTGATCTTCACTTTTGACTGTCTGAAGCGCATCGGTTTCACGATGCCCATGTAGCGTTCAATGCTTATAGCAGTCATTGTCAAAATGGAACAATACATGTTAACAAAGAAGGTGACTGTTAGTATGTTGCACATGCTTGAGCCCAGGGTCCAGTTGGAGCCTTGTAATTGGTACATGATCTGGAAAGGGAGTGCCAAGCCCAGTGCCAGGTCAGTAATGGTGAGATTGATCATGAAGATGATGGAAGGGGTCTTTGGGTAAGTGCGGAACAGCAGCAGCCACATGGAAAGGCCATTCCCACAGAGGTTCACCAGGGTCACAAAGACATAGATGACTGAAATAACGTCACTACTCCATTTGGTTTGAAGTATAATCAGGGTGTTATTGTCTATACTGCTGAAATTGGCACTCATGTTTGAGGTTTATTTTTCTCCCCTGCACAGAGAGACAAAAGAGTGATGTGACTTTTTACCTCATTACAACCAACATGCGAACATCTTAGGCATTGTCTCTGAAAATATATGTGTTTATGCATGCAATGCATGAATGCCAATATATAAGTAATGTAGTTTATCAACTAGCTAAATCTCATGTCTGCATAATCTTTTATCATTTAAAAAAAAATCTGTGTTTTTTTACAGCTTCCTTGAAGAACAAAGTTCACACATCCAGCAGATGCAGCAAGTATCAATACTGAGAAGTATAAATACAGGATGTGCATAACTGTTGGTTGAATTTCTCACGATATGAGGTTATGCTTAATCTCGCAAGCAACTTGCTCATGCATTAAGGAAATCTCAGTTATCCTTGGGTTTAACTTATCTGCCAGTCTGTGCATCAATATCTGATTACTATAGCACTTCTTCTTTTTTATAGCATGCAGAAATATCCTTGTATATGCTTCTGCACTGATTTGTTTTGTCTTTTTTTGCACTGATTTTTTTTTTCACAGAGGTTTCATATGTGTTGGCTGTTATACCACTCATAAACTGCATTACTAGTCTATATTCTCTAACATCTTGCTGTGTTTTATCATCTATTATTTAATTATTTAAAATATTAAATTGACTTGGATGATTTAACTTGTTATCAATACTTCTTTACCTAATGTGACAGCCATTTATGTTGTCAATTAGCAGCACATTTACAACATTTAAATAAATTAGATAAATTCATCTCCTGCCTCCAGCAATGGTTGTCTTTAGGCTGAACTCCACCAGTATATAGCTAAGTCCTTCCTTAAGTCACTTTGGATTGATGCATAAGTTGTTTTTATTGGTAGTTATTTCCAAACACAGGCAAGAGGGCATACACTGACAACATACAGTGGGGTCCAAAAGTGTAAGACCACAGTGAAAATCTGGGATGTCTTGAAATAAACAGAAAGATTTAAAATAAAAATTCGAAAACAAAAAAAAGAAATGTGCAACATAATTCAATATTCAAGATGTTAGGTCACTATTTAAATCTAAGCATATTTGTGACTGAGCATGTTAATTCCTTCTTATAAATTGGTTAGATAATCCATGAGTCTTATCCCGTTCACTGGAGCACATGTTCATATGACACTCTGAGGTATTTGATCATGGATCATAAAGTTTTGCACAAACTTGCATAGTCTATGCAAGCTCGATTGCACACTGTCATTAAAGCAAAAAAGGGCGAAATAACAAATACTAGTAAAAACTTGAAGACTTTGAATATTCTACTTTTCATTTAAGTTACTGCTTATAATATCATTTGTAATGAAAACCTTTGTGTTAAATTGAAAAAGAATGCTAAACAAAAGCATTTTCACTAGTGCTCTAGTGCACTCTCGGACCCCATTGTACATATTTTGACAAAACTGTCATATATATATATATATATATATATATATATATATATATATATATATATATATATATATATATATATATATAGCTTATAGAAAACCTGAAATGAATACACATTCAGTAAGCATGTTTCAAGCTATATTACATATGAGAATACACTTCCTTTATTAAGAAACCTGCTAATATTTCCCCTTTTTTGATGTATAACGTTACCATGATAGTCTTTAGCCATGCTTTTTGTGTTTACAGTGGTTCTAAGGGAAGACTAAAATGACTTTGTGTTTTGAATTAAAAAGGTAAGGGCCTCATCCTCTCGGAGGTCACATTTCTTTCAAGCATGAAAGGAGAACCACAAAACAAGAAGAAGCTAGGGCATTATTTTCCACACAGTTGTTATGATTTACAAAGCATGCTAGCATTCTCGTTCTCCAGCACAGTGTACACATCAAATCACACCCCCTTTTGCTAACTCTATTCCTCAGTATAACAAATCATCACAAATAAACAAACCTAACAAATTGTTTACATTTTTCATTAATCCTTGTGAAATAAACAGTTAAACTTTGCAAGGTGTCTTCAGGTTTGTGGCTGAAAGTGTTTTCCAGTGACTTACCCAACGGAGCACATGTAGACGTCCACGTGTGTTATAGACCGTTAGTGTGCTATGTGACTGTTACATTCAGGAAACAACTTGTTCTAAGATCTGGTCTGTTAGCAGACAGGGGAAGTGCGTCAATTCAGACTTCTCACATTTACAGTACATACAAAAATTTCTTCTTGAAAAGAGGAGATGAACACTTCACTGTTCACCAGTGAAGCACAGTCCAAGCAGTTCATTTTATCTTATGTTAAAACTTTATAATCTGTGCAGCATATGGAGCAGCATAGATGGAACACCCAAAGTAGAATCTTTTATTTTTATTTAATTTTTTTTATTTTTTATTTTAACATGTTACAATGACAAATAAACTCACTTTCTTTTTTGTTGCAGCACTCTATCTGTTTATCTGAAGATTCTTTTAAAAAATATATAAAAGATAAGTAAGGATGTGGGAAAGGAAGACGTGCCACACTAACCATAACATGCGTATCTAGACTTTACACTATCAGCAGATGGCTTTGAGACTTCATTGGCACCAAAATAGAAATACTTTCTACTTTAATACTACTTCTGCTGTGAAGACTTTTATTTTGTCTCATTTCATTTTCAAGGTTTACTTTGTAAAACATGTTTTTGTATTGCATGTGTGTCTTATAATATGTTAATACTGCTAGTATTAGGAAATAAGACCTGTCATTTTATACATGTACAGCAAAGATTAGTGTATGTGATGTATCTTGTATTATTATTAAATCTTCAGTGGTTGGTAGGGTTTGTCTCCCTGTGCTCCAAAAACCATATAATCATTAAACCGAAGCTGACAGAGTAGTTGGATGTTTGTGCTCAATAGGTCAGTATTGTAGCACCAGTCTATCTATTTATCTATCTGATATGTTTGTTAGTTCAGCACACACCAGCAGGTTTTGACCATATTCCTGTGTTTCCAGCCTCAGAAGTATGTTATAAGGCTGTGGTTGAAATTGAGCAAGATTGCTAGTCACTCTTGGTTTGTTCATAGTTTATAAGGTAGCTGTTAGATTGATATATGTGTTGTATTTATTCAGAGCTTTTTTTACACAAACATCTTTAACATTCACAGCATTTGTTGACAAGTAGTCACATCCCAAAATCTCATTCCATCCATTTCAGATCCATAAAGTTGGAAGAGTGCTATGTATCTGTAAGATATATGTATAAGGCCAGACTAGCAGTCAAACTAGTATGGGGTAACATGTGGCATACATAATTATGAAAGTACATACTCAAGTGAAGTTGATAGAGTTGAAACTCCTGTGGGTAAACCAGTATGTGATAGGTGAACACTGAAGAAAAAAACACTTTTTTTTTGCATAGATGCATAGCCAGGCTTAATTGTTCTAAAATGTTCCTCTGTATAGTTTTCATTTATTCTGCCATTTAAAAATGATGTATGATTTTACAGTGTTGGACACGGCAACCAATGTGTTATTTAGTCAGCCACAGAAAGAACCAGATCAAATTTCTTTACTTCATCAAAACTGAAATATTTATGTGAAGCTGAAGTGACAGAGGATACAAGTTTATGTCTATCATGTGAGTTTATGTAGAATTTGTTTCCTTTTATAAAAATTCCATCTGTTTTCCCCAGGTCATCTATTAAGGCCTATATTGACAGAAATAGCAGCAGTATTGTGGTACTAAACTAATAGCTATGCTCACATTCAATAAATACATTATCCAGTTAGCAAATACAATCGATTGTGATCAATTGTGGTGATGCTGTGTATTGGCTGTGTTTGGATTTAATGTGCTATGGTGAGTGAAGAGGAATTATGCAAAATTTATTTCTCACACTTGCTGTTAAGCTTGTGGGTTTGTTAAATCAGTTAACGTTTGTCATTCATACAACCATGCTTCAGAGTATGCAGTTGGTTCAGAGTTGACTCAGGTCTGATGCATGACAATACCAAATCGTTGAAAGGAAGTAACATGCAACGACCCACAGTTACAAATTCAGTGTACTATTTTTCATGACTGGATTCTTCCTGATATTAAACACTAATAAAATATAGGTAGCCTTATGCTGAGTATAACATTTAGATCAAAAACAGGAAAAATGTTTTGGTGTTGGTGTGAGCTCTGTATTTCAAAAGCAAAAACTTGCCAAATGACAGTTGTTTCATTGCTGAGTATGCTTCGTGAATGTGCATGAAATTTCCCTGTCAGTTCTAATACTTGCTCTGAAATCATTATTCATGTCATTAGGATATTTTTAAACAAATAGATTCACTGTTCTCTCTACAATGTGAAATTTTATTGTAGACAAACAATATTAATAGGGCCACCAAAATGCATTGCAATGTAACTATGCAAGTGAAAAGGCCTTGTGTTCTTGGTCTTTTGAATGAGAGCCAAAAAAGAAATGGTGTCACAGAAGCATGGAAAACACAACTACCTTCAATTATACAAAAACATAAAAAACATAATTGATATGATGACATTTTACATAGATTTAATTAAAATTCAAGTTAGTCATTTTCCATAGCTTTTAATGAAAGCTGACATGTGTACATTGTGGCTGGCAGGTGAAATGATGCCTATTCGTTATAACAAAAATTAAGAGCTAGGCTCAGTTTAGGAGTACCACAAGAGGACAAAAAGCCAAATGTCAGTTTAATATATAAAAGATCAGGAATTGTTATGTTAGTATTATTATCTAAAATTGAGAGGTACATGCTGAATTATTAAATCGAGTAAGTGCTTTTTACATCCAGGATAAAAGAAGTAATGTGCATATGGACACATACATTTTATTGGTTTCTTTTATGAACCTACTCTGCAATTGCACAAAAGTAACATACATTTGATATATTAAAAATATGCATTTCACAACATTTGCTTATGATTTTTACAGTAAAATCTGTACACTATCTGTACTACACTATCCATAAACTCGCTCATGTAACAGAATCTATAGGAGATTCGCTACAAAAGGCATAGAAATCTGTCTTCTGTAAATGATGAGGCATTTGATCATTAGAGTGGAGCTTAATAAACAACATGTGATAAGTGCCTATGATGTGAAAATGTAGAAAAATGTGAATCCAATGAGGCAGTCTTCTTTGACATGAAACTCAAACAAACAGTAGAATCTATTAACATTAAAATAATCTGTGAGTTTGAACATACTGCTGACACAGTGCATGGAAATACAAATGGAGCACTTTGAGACCGAAGATAGGTTTATTCTCTAGACATGCTACAGTGCCTCTTCCCCTGGAGGTGAAGAACGTTGTTTCTGTCACTCGTCTGCACTCTTCTCAGAGCCTGTTCCTATGGTCAGCTCATAGCAGGGTTCGGTGCTTGGCTCCGGAGAGAGCCGGCCGAAGTCAAAGCCTTTATTCCCAGATCCCATGTGCTTCCGGTTACGGGCTCCTGGCTGGTACAGCTGCATGGCCGGTCGGTCCTGTTTCCGAGACAATATTGAGACACAGAAGACAAGAGCAAGGGACTCACATTTTATGTCTCTGTGACTGCAGTAAACCCTTCATAAAGCCCTAGTTTACCAGAATATAAATACTCTCTGGCGCTGATCAGTGTCCTACAAATGTATTTAAACTTTAGAATAGCACACGATATATTTTTTGACAGCAAAAGCGCTATAAAATACTGAGCTTTATAATTATATGAATTGAACCTACGGAGATTAAAAATGTCGTTTTTTTGGGCTTGTGCTTGGTTCCAAATTGAAATGCCAGTTGTCAAAGACTTTATAACTAACATGTGGCATTTGCTGTCAACAACGAGGCCTAGCATGGTAGGGTGTGGGGCCTCCCAGCGTACATCAGTGTGGTATCCCCTCCCCTTGGGTAGAAAGGCTCAAAAGCTAGCTGTACCTTGGCTGGCAGAGCCCCTCCTATCTGGTCTGGCCCCTCAGACTGGGAGGTCCTTTTCTCCTGATGCACTAATACAGACTGAGAGACATGTTGCCTTCCATCAATCATCAACCCAAAATTGCCAAAAGCTAAATTCACAGCTAACTGCCTTCAACAGCACATCAGCATTCACAACACAAGCCTGAGCTGCAATACAAAGCCCAGGAGGGAGGAGGATTTGTATTGCAAACCCACTGACATAATGAGAATGACTGTGATGACTCTATAGGAAGCCTATGCTAGTGGTTGTAACATTGTTTGTACTATAAAGGTGATGTTTTGGGCAAACAGACTGATGAATATTCTTGGTTTATGCGCACAATACCGTGGCATGTGCTTGTGTTGTCCTTAAGAAATGTGATATATTTTAAGTAATGTAAAGTGGTGTTCTTAATGATTAAACTAATGAAGCTTTTTACATTTTTTGCTAAACGCTGAGTAGAATAGTCATACATTGTTAGCAATAGAGCCTGTTGTTCATACTATGTACATAGACTATGGCTGAGTCACTGATGTTCTGTCAGCTCTTGCTCACCTTATTACGAATACGTTCCTTTCTGCTCCCCATGTCATCCCGGTCCTCCTTGCTTGTCTTATCCCCCATCTCAGGGCAGTAGGAGTAACCATGGTGGTGGCCATCTTTCTTTGCCCTGTCATGACAGTAGCCTTTGCCCCATTTGGTCTCCTCCTTGCGGCGCATGAACTTGTCAAACTCATAGTGATGCCGTTGTCGCTTGCGCTCCTCCTCTCGGCCCCTCTGATCTTTATCTCTCTGTCGGCGGAAGTGGCCATCACGTTGCTCCTTGTCACTCTCTAGCTGAACTCTACTGTGGAGTAGAAACACACAAAAGCACATTTTCACTCCTGTTCCTAAAATGGTGTGACTGAGATCTTAAAGGGAATCACATTCACATAGCTATTCAAATATTCAGCATAAAAACTTTCCGCACTTGTCTTTAGGTTCCTTTGCCTTAGTGTGGCCTACAGATTTCTCCCACTTATTCCTCTCCATCTCGCCACTGTCTCCTTTGTCTTTCAGTCTCTCTGAATCCACCTCATCATCCCGGTCACATTTCTTCAAAAGCTATAAAAACAGCAGGATTGTTATTAAAACTAAAATTTTGACTCTGCTATGTTACAAAATAGCCTTGTTGGCAAAGAGCAACTAAATCTAGAATATGAAAGAGGAAGTGGTTAGACCTTGATTTTGATATCCTTTTCAGAAAGTTTCTTCTGCTTCTCGGCCTCTTTGCGTTTTCGCCTCTCTTCTTCTCGCCGTTTCCGTTTCTCCTCTTCTCTTTGACGTTTTTTCTCCAGCTCACGACGTCTCCTCTCCTCCCTTTTTTCCTCCCGAATTCTCTGTATTTAAAAATTACAGCATAAAGCATAAAAAAAAACAAAAGCATAAAAGTGTCCTTACACAGTACTCATACATTTAATAAACATTTATTAAATAGTTCCTACAACCCAACCTGCTTTTCCAACTTCTTGTTCTTAATGTATTCCAGAAGTGGTGTTGTTCTTTTAGCTGAAATCAAGTCATATTCAAAAATTCATCATAAATCATTTTGCAATGAATCATTTTGTAAAACTGAGAATCTTTCCACTGAATAGTTTGACTAGAAGATGTGCATTGTAGCACATATAAAATGACCACCATCAGTTTAGTTATGTATGGTGACAAAAATGTGCATATTCACCTATGAGCTCTCTTGTTTTAGCCTCAATTTCTCCCAGTAATGTTTCTGGATTGGCCATTGACTTCTCCTCATCACAAGAGTAGTTCTCCAGAAATCGTTTGTATTCTGGATCTTGCAGGAAAAACTAACCTTCAGATCTCAGCATATTAAATTACACACACAAAAATATTTTTAACAATCACAAATACCTTCTTCAATGCTTCCTGCTTTGGCATCTTTCTTCTTGAGCTTCTTCTTGGAAACTTTCTGAAAGGGTGCAAATTCTACAATGGCTGGATACTCTTGACCTAAATGAAAGGAAGACAAACACGTTATTCATATTATCATTTTGGTCACTGATGTGAAAGTAGGACTAGGTTGAGAGTTGAAAACAAAATATCAATAAGCTGTCAGTTGAGCAAGCTGCCTTTAAGCTGCCTTTGAGCAAGGCCTGTAAAATCACTGATGGCCAGTTACTTTGTTTAATAGTGTCTTCTTTTTTTACAAAGTATGTAAGTAAAGTCTTACCTTTATTATCAATGAAAACATAGCCATCAAAGCGATCTCTGAATAGAACAATATCCTCTGGGTTTTTAAAGTTGATGTATGCTCTGGAGAAAAGATGTGGATACAGGCTGCAGAATAAAAGCCAAACAGGTTTGTTAAAGATATATTTTATCAAGAATAAATTTGCCAAAATTGTCTATAGCATATATCAGACTCTTTATACCTTTGATCAGCAGGAAAGAACTCAAAATAGTCATAAGAGGGCAGTGGACTGAGATGCTCCTCAAGCTGGTCTTTTGACAGGCTAGGTGGAAGACGTCGTATCACAACCTAGAAAACAGAGCTGTGTGTCATTTATACAGCAGACTTCCATCCAAGTATTGGGAAATTATACTAAATAATATTACATTTTAAGACGTTTAACTGAATATAGACTGCTCACTTTATTAGGAAAATACCTGCCAATTTATCTAATCATCCAATCATTTGGCAGCAGCACAAGGCAACAACAACAAAAAAAAACACACATCAATGAACTTTGACTTTGATCATGGCTTGGATAGTAGTGCCAGAAGGGCTGAACATCAGTCTCTAGAGTTTAGAATGGTGCAAAAAAAAAAAGATGACTTGTTGATGAGAGGTCAGAGGAAAATGTCAAGATTGTTCCAAGCTGGCAGGAAGGATATAGTTACTCAAATAATCACTCTATACAACTATGGTGAGCAGAAAAGCATCTCATCAAGCACAAAATATCAAAAATCAAAAGGTCTGCTCCTGCCAGCCAAGAATAAGAATCTGAGGCTATCATGGGTACAGACTTAGCCAAACTGGTCAGTTAAAGATTAGGGAAAAAATCACTTGGTCTTTTTCCAGTATCCATGGGTTTGGGTGAGTCTGTGCCTTAGAATCTTGTTCTTGGAACTTACAGAAGTGTAACCTGATCTTCTGCTGTTGAAGGTTTAATTTGTTGCTCCCCATGGTTGTAAAGAAAGTTTTTGTTGTTTTGGTGAGTGTAAGATGAGGCTTTAGGGTGTTGAAAGACACTTGGGCATTTGCTGTTGCACTTGTGTAATAGCTTTGGGTTAAAAGATTGTAAAATATTAAGGGTCACGTGTTGATTTGATTGCACCACATTTCCTTAACCACATATATCTCCATTCCTGGGATGTGTTTAAAACATATTATACAGTAGCTTATATGACACATTTACATTACAGCCTTTGCTCAGAAAATGCGAGGTAGCTTTATGAGCAGCCAAATCAAATAACCTAAATGTTTTTATTATTCCCAATTTAAACAATGCATACGATACAAGTTATTTATTTTGCACACTATTATGTCAGGTGGTTTGTGTGCTTTGAGGGATCACGGTTCCTGCGGCACTCCTGGTGCGCTGTCTGTGGTGCTGAATCCTTCATCACGAACCGGACAGCACAGAGTTAACAAACGTAACATGAGCGTCGTGTGTTGACCTACCTTGGTGAAGATTTCCTTTTTCTCCTCTTTATGCTTCGAATTGGCCGTGGCGCTGTCCTGCTCCCTCTGAGGGTCCCGCAGCTGTATCTCGACAACGCCTCTGTCTCTGCTTCCCGTTGTCGGCTCCTTTTCAGCCCTCATCTCTCCATTTCTCGTCTTCGCTTTCGGAAATCGCAGGCGATCGCGAGAATTCAGTGTCCAAACACCGCGAGAATTGGACAGTCAAGCTGTGGCGCTATCATATTTCTCTTTTTTCGCCTACTAAATTCAACTTGCTCGTTATTCTATAATGAATGTACACGAGAAAGTAAATCCTAAGTAATTAGTTTAATGTCCAAATGCAGGTTAAAGTTCAATACCAAGGTGAAAACAGCTGATGCGCTAATAGAGTAGATCAGTGGCTGAAAGCGTCTCCCAGACAACACGACCAAAGTGTCGTTAATTAGGTTTACTAAAGCGCGACGGGTTTTACCGCTTTCCGGCAGCTATTTCACTGCCCTCGGGGTCGCTGGAGTCGTAGGCCCTGGGTGCGAAAGGACTGGTAATACTCATCGTGCTCCACGCGTCCGGGCTCTCAGGCTGCTGATTAGCCAAACGCCCGTAACAGTCCCGACTGGGCACTGCAATAAACACCATGACTTGTTTAGGGGGAAATGGGGGTTACAAGCAAACTACACAGTACAGCCTTAAAAAGTACAGTACTAACAGCAGGGTAGTTTAATGCAAATATTGCATGAAACGAATGAAGATAACTAAATTTGTTTAACAAGACATTTAGTGTGTTGGGTGGTGTTTACAGCTCCTTTATTATTAAAAGCAACAAAATTATTAGTAGTAGAGGTAGTAGTGGTGGTGGTAGTAGTTGTAGTGGTGGTAGCAGCAGTAATAGTAGTAGTGGTGGTAGTGGTGGTGGTAGTAGTTGTGGTAGTGGTGGTAGCAGCAGTAATAGTAGTAGTGGTAGTAGTAGCAGTAGTAATAGTGGTAGTAGCAGCAGTAATAGTAGTAGTGGTAGTAGTAGTAGTAGTAGTAGTGGTGGTGGTAGCAGCAGTAACAGTAGTAGTAGTGGTGGTAGAGTAGCAGTAGTAATAGTGGTAGTAGTAGTAGTAGTAGTAGTGGTAGTAGCAGCAGTAATAGTAGTGGTGGTAGTAGTAGTAGTAGTGGTGATAGTAGTAGCAGCAGTAGTGGTGGTAGTAGTAGTGGTGGTAGTAGTAGGAGCAGCAGTAATAGTAGTATTGATAGTAGTGGTGGTAGTAGTGGTGGTAGTAGTGGTGGTAGCAGCAGTAATAGTAGTAGTGGTAGTAGTAGTAGTGGTGGTGGTGGTAGCAGCAGTAATAGTAGTAGTGGTAGTAGTAGTAGTGGTGGTGGTAGTAGTAGCAGTAGTAGTAGTAGTAGTAGTAGTAGTAGTGGTAGCAGCAGTAATAGTAGTAGTAGTGGTAGTAGTAGCAGCGGTAGTAGTAGCAGCAGTAATAGTAGTAGTGGTAGTAGTAGTGGTGGTGGTGGTGGTGGTGGTGGTAGTAGTAGTAGTAGTAGTAGTAGTGGTGGTAGTAGTAGCAGCAGTAATAGTGGTAGTAGTAGTGGTGGTAGTAGTAGCAGCAGTAATAATAGTAGTGGTGGTAGTAGTAGTAGTGGTGGTAGTAGTAGCAGCAGTAATAATAGTGGTGGTAGTAGTAGTAGTGGTGGTAGTAGTAGCAGCAGTAATAATAGTAGTGGTGGTAGTAGTAGCAGCAGTAATAATAGTAGTGGTGGTAGTAGTAGTAGTGGTGGTAGTAGTAGCAGCAGTAATAATAGTAGTGGTGGTAGTAGTAGTAGTGGTGGTAGTAGTAGCAGCAGTAATAATAGTAGTGGTGGTAGTAGTAGTAGTGGTGGTAGTAGTAGCAGCAATAATAATAGTAGTGGTGGTAGTAGTAGTAGTGGTGGTAGTAGTAGCAGCAGTAATAATGGGTGGTGGTAGTAGTAGTAGTGGTGGTAGTAGTAGCAGCAGTAATAATAGTAGTGGTGGTAGTAGTAGCAGCAGTAATAATAGTAGTGGTGGTAGTAGTAGTAGTGGTGGTAGTAGTAGCAGCAGTAATAATAGTAGTGGTGGTAGTAGTAGTAGTGGTGGTAGTAGTAGCAGCAGTAATAATAGTAGTGGTGGTAGTAGTAGTAGTGGTGGTAGTAGTAGCAGCAGTAATAATAGTAGTGGTGGTAGTAGTAGTAGTGGTAGTAGCAGCAGTAATAGTAGTGGTGGTAGTAGTAGTAGTAGTGGTGATAGTAGTAGCAGCAGTAGTGGTGGTGGTAGTAGTAGGAGCAGCAGTAATAGTAGTATTGATAGTAGTAGTGGTGGTAGCAGCAATAATAGTAGTAGTAGTGGTAGTAGTAGCAGCAGTAGTAGTAGTAGTAGTAGTAGTAGTGGTGGTAGTAGTAATTGTGGTAGTGGTGGTAGCAGCAGTAATAGTAGTGGTGGTGGTAGAAGTAGTAGTGGTGGTGGTAGTAGCAGCAGCAGTAATAGTAGTAGTGGTAGTAGTAGTAGTGGTGGTGGTAGTAGTAGCAGTAGTAGTAGTGGTGGTAGTAGTAGTGGTAGCAGCAGTAATAGTAGTAGTAGTGGTAGTAGTAGCAGCGGTAGTAGTAGCAGCAGTAATAGTAGTAGTGGTAGTAGTAGTAGTAGTAGTGGTGGTGGTGGTGGTGGTAGTAGTAGTAGTAGTGGTGGTAGTAGTAGCAGCAGTAATAGTAGTAGTAGTGGTGGTAGTAGTAGCAGCAGTAATAATAGTAGTGGTGGTAGTAGTAGTAGTGGTGGTAGTAGTAGCAGCAGCAGTAATAGTAGCAGCAGCAGTAATAGTAGTAGTAGTGGTAGTAGTAGTAGTAGTAGTAGTAGTAGTAGTAGTAGTAGTAGCAGCAGTAATAGTAGTGGTAGTAGTAGTAGTAGTAGTAGCAGCACCAGTAATAGTAGTAGTGGTAGTAGCAGTAATAGTAGTAGTGGTGGTAGCAGTAGTAGTAGTAGTAGTAGTAGTAGTAGTAGTAGTAGCAGCAGTAATAGTAGTGGTAGTAGTAGTAGTAGTAGCAGCAGTAATAGTAGTGGTAGTAGTAGTAGTAGCAGCAGCAGTAATAGTAGTAGTAGTAGTGGTGGTGGTAGTAGTAGTAGTGGTGGTAGTAGTGGCAGCAGTAGTAGTGATAGTAGTAGTAGTAGTAGTAGTGGTGGTAGTAGTGATAGTAGTAGTAGTGGTAGTAATAGTAGTAGTGGTGGTAGTAGTAGTAGTAATAGTGGTAGTAGTAGTAGCAGCAGTAATAGTAGTGGTAGTAGTAGTAGCAGCAATAATAGTAGTAGTAGTAGTAGTAGTAGTACCAGTAATAGTAGTAGTGGTAGTAGTAGTGGTGGTAGCAGTAATAGTAGTAGTGGTGGTAGTAGTAATAGAAGTAGTGGTGGTAGTAGTAGCAGTAATAGTAGTAGTGGTAGTAGTAGTAGCAGTAATAGTAGTAGTGGTAGTAGTAGTAGCAGCAGTAATAGTAGTAGTGGTAGTAGTAGTAGCAGCAGTAATAGTAGTGGTGGTAGTAGTAGCAGTAATAGCAATAGTGATAGTAATAGCAGTAATAGTAGTAGTAGTGGTAGTAATAGCAGTAGTAGTAGTAGTAGTAGCAGTAATAGTAGTAGTGGTAGTAGTAGCAGTAATAGTAGTAGTGGTAGTAATAGCAGTAATAGTAGTAGTGGTAGTAGTAGTAGTAGTAGCAGTAATCGTAGTAGTAGTAGTAGTAGTGGTATTAGTAGCAGTAATAGTAGTAATGGTAGTAGTAGTGGTAGTAGTAGTAGCAGTAATAGTAGTAGTGGTAGTAGTAGCAGTAATAGTAGTAGTGGTAGTAGTAGTGGTAGTAGTAGCAGTAATAGTAGTAGTGGTAGTAGTAGCAGTAGCAGTAATAGTAGTAGTGGTAGTAGTAGCAGTAATAGTAGTAGTGGTAGTAGTAGCAGTAGCAGTAATAGTAGTAGTGGTAGTAGTAGTAGTGGTAGTAGTAGTAGCAGAAGTAGCAGTAATAGTAGTAGTAGTAGTAGTAGTAGTAGTAGTAGCAGTAGTAGTAGTAGCAGTAGCACTAATAGTAGTAGTGGTGGTAGTAGTAGCAGTAGCAGTAATAGTAGTAGTGGTAGTATTAGTAGTAGTAGTAGTAGCAGTAGCACTAATAGTAGTAGTGGTAGTAGTAGTAGTAGTAGTAGCAGTAGCACTAATAGTAGTAGTGGTAGTAGTAGTAGTAGTAGTAGCAGTAGCACTAACAGTAGCAGTGGTAGTAGTAGTAGCAGTAGCAGTAATAGTAGTAGTAATGGTAGTAGTAGTAGTAGTAGTAGCAGTAATAGTAGTAGTAGTAGCAGTAGTAGTAGTAGTGGTGGTGGTAGTAGTAGTAGTAGCAGTAGCACTAATAGTGGTAGTAGTAGTAGTAGTAGCAGTAGCAGTAATAGTAGTAGTGGTAGTAATAGTAGTAGTGGTGGTAGCAGTAATAGTAGTAGTGGTAGTAGTAGCAGCAGTAATAGTAGTAGTGGTCGTAGTAGTAGTAGCAGTAATAGTAGTAGTGGTAGTAATAGTAGTAGTGGTGGTAGCAGTAATAGTAGTAGTGGTAGTAGTAGCAGCAGTAATAGTAGTAGTGGTGGTAGTAGTAGTAGCAGTAATAGTAGTAGTGGTAGTAATAGTAGTAGTGGTGGTAGCAGTAATAGTAGTAGTGGTAGTAGTAGCAACAGTAATGGTAGTAGTGGTGGTAGTAGTAGTAGCAGTAGTAGTAGTAGTGGTAGTAGCAGTAATAGTAGTAGTGGTAGTAGTAGCAGTAGCAGTAGCAGTAATAGTAGTGGTGGTAGTAGTAGTAGTGGTAGCAGCAGTAATAGTAGTAGTAGTGGTAGTAGTAGCAGCGGTAGTAGTAGCAGCAGTAATAGTAGTAGTGGTAGTAGTAGTAGTAGTGGTGGTAGTAGTAGTAGTGGTGGTGGTGGTGGTGGTGGTAGTAGTAGTAGTAGTAGTAGTAGTAGTAGTAGCAGTAGCAGTAATAGTAGTAGTGGTAGTAGTAGTAGTAGTAGTGGTGGTAGTAGTAGCAGCAGTAATAGTGGTAGTAGTGGTGGTGGTAGTAGTAGCAGCAGTAATAGTAGTAGTAGTGGTGGTAGTAGTAGCAGCAGTAATAATAGTAGTGGTGGTAGTAGTAGTAGTGGTGGTGGTAGTAGTAGCAGCAGCAGTAATAGTAGCAGCAGCAGTAATAGTAGTAGTAGTGGTAGTAGTAGTAGTAGTAGTAGTAGTAGTAGTAGTAGTAGCAGTAATAGTAGCAGCAGCAGTAATAGTAGTAGTAGTGGTAGTAGTGGTAGTAGTAGTAGTAGTAGTAGTAGTAGCAGTAATAGTAGCAGCAGCAGTAATAGTAGTAGTAGTGGTAGTAGTAGTAGTAGTAGTAGTAGTAGCAGTAATAGTAGTGGTAGTAGTAGTAGCAGCACCAGTAATAGTAGTAGTGGTAGTAGCAGTAATAGTAGTAGTGGTGGTAGTAGTAGTAGTAGTAGTAGTAGTAGCAGCAGTAATAGTAGTGGTAGTAGTAGTAGTAGTAGTAGTAGTAGTAATAGCAGCAGTAATAGTAGTGGTAGTAGTAGTAGCAGCAGCACCAGTAATAGTAGTAGTGGTAGTAGCAGTAATAGTAGTAGTGGTGGTAGTAGTAGTAGTAGCAGCAGTAATAGTAGTGGTAGTAGTAGTAGTAGTAGTAGTAGTAGCACCAGTAATAGTAGTAGTGGTAGTAGTAGTAGTAGCAGCAGTAATAGTAGTAGTAGTAGTGGTGGTGGTAGTAGTAGCAGTAGTAATAGTAGTAGTGATGGTAGTAGTAGTAGTGGTGGTAGTAGTAGCAGCAGTAGTAGTAGTGATAGTAGTAGTAGTAGTGGTAGTAGTGATAGTAGTTGTAGTGGTAGTAATAGTAGTAGTGGTGGTAGTAGTAGTAGTAATAGTGGTAGTAGTAGTAGCAGCAATAATTGTAGTAGTAGTAGTAGTAGTAGTAGTAATAGCAGCAGTAATAGTAGTGGTAGTAGTAGTAGTAGTAGCAGCAGCACCAGTAATAGTAGTAGTGGTAGTAGCAGTAATAGTAGTAGTGGTGGTAGTAGTAGTAGTAGCAGCAGTAATAGTAGTGGTAGTAGTAGTAGTAGTAGTAGTAGTAGCACCAGTAATAGTAGTAGTGGTAGTAGTAGTAGTAGCAGCAGTAATAGTAGTAGTAGTAGTGGTGGTGGTGGTAGTAGTAGCAGTAGTAATAGTAGTAGTGATGGTAGTAGTAGTAGTGGTGGTAGTAGTAGCAGCAGTAGTAGTGATAGTAGTAGTAGTAGTGGTGGTAGTAGTAGTAGTGGTAGTAGTGATAGTAGTTGTAGTGGTAGTAATAGTAGTAGTGGTGGTAGTAGTAGTAGTAATAGTGGTAGTAGTAGTAGCAGCAATAATTGTAGTAGTAGTAGCAGCAGTAATAGTAGTAGTGGTGGTAGTAGTAGTAGCAGTAGCAGTAATAGTAGTAGTGGTAGTAGTAGTAGTAGTAGCAGTAGCAGTAGTAGTGGTAGTAGTAGTAGTAGCAGTAATAGTAGTAGTGGTAATAGTAGTAGTGGTAGTAGTAGCAGTAATAGTAGTAGTGGTAGTGGTGGTAGTAGTAGTGGTAGTAGTAGCAGTAATAGTAGTAGTAGTCGCCGTCATCGTACGAGTTAAAAAAAAAGAAGGCGTGTTAGCCATATAGGCTAAATATTCATGAATTGCGTGCTTACTGTTTAAATGTATATTATCAGATGTTTTAATTAATTTACCATTCGTGTTTTAACTCTTTCAGATATCCAACACTGCCTTCAGTGTAAGTCATTTTGAAAACTTTATTTAGGTCTTTATTTAGGTGACTTTGCCTTAGGTTTTAGATTTGTGTATTGTTGCAAGACAAAACCGCATTTTTGCGGGTTTAGAAATATCTGATTCAATCTGATCCAATCTTCAACATTTTAAGTCAGTGTTGTTGCATCACAAAATATCTGTACGTTTGTTTGTTTAAGTTCCGCCCAGAAACGATGTGGGATTCAAAACCTTGCGCTCAACATTATGTTGCTGCTTTAATGTGACATATAATTGAAACAGTGGCCGCTAAACCAAACTAAAATAGCAAGTAAATTAAGTGCAGTTCACTGTGAAATGTCAAAAAAGCAGACTGATGATAATAAACGAGTAACGTCTATGATATTGTAGACGGTCTAATACAGAATATCGCCCTGACAGGAGTAGACAGCTTCCTCAGTCTTACCGGTAAGGAAAGTTTCCCTGCAGTTTGCCCCGGTGTCCACGCGCAGTCTGGTGGATGGTCTCTCCGGAGTGGACACGGAGCTTTTGACACTCGGTAAGAACGTCGAGCAGGTGTCCAGATCCCCACACACATGCTCATTAGTATATGTAATGTTGGCTTTAGAAGGCGTGCAACCCATCTCTGGTACTCCTAAAGGACAACTCTCATCTTCCAGATATCAGGGTAGAGTCTAATTCTGCTCTAAAACAGCAGCTATTTACCCGCGGTCACTGAGCTGAAGAGTTGTGACGTGAGGTTTCGGGTGGGAGCGGCTGCGTCTTTACTAAAGAAGTGAGTGGTCGTGGCAAAAGAGATAATAGAAGTGGAGACGATTTAAAAGAAATTGCAGAAAGAGAGTGCCAGTGACTAACATGAGTCTTTTGTTTTACATTCTGGTTAATGCTTAGCATAAGTTAGAAAGACATTTTAAAAGATCACGGCTAAGTGATGCTTTTGCTGAACAACAACTAAACATCAGTAACCACTTTATCCTGATCAGGGTCCCAGTGGATCTGTAGCCTATACTGGTAACACTGTCCACTGGAGAATTCACCCAGAATGGCACACCAGTCCATTGCAGGGCACCATGAGTGAGGAAAAGCACATACACACATGCACAAGCAACTGAGTAGACATTCTGACTTCCCAAATGTTTTTGGACATTGGGAGGAAACCCACAGGATCACAGGGAGTTCATGCCCAAACACTACACAGGCAGCAACCTGAACTCAGGACCAAACCCAGGACCCTAGAGCTGTGAGGTAGCAACAAAATGCCAGCAGAGAATTCTTTTGTCTAACAATCCAATCGTTATGTTAATGGGCTTTAAGTACGAGGTGAATTTTAATAAAGTATAAGCAAAAAAAATACTAATGACAAAGTCTACAAATATTGACACATGGTTAATTATAGGAAGTGATCTTTTTTTACACCTCTGAAACCCCTTTGTATTCAGCCCAGCATATTTATTCGTATTAAAAATCCACATGGGTGCAAAATACAAAGTCACCATTGATGGTTCATATGAGGGCTTCCTCAGAGCAGCTCAGTCATTTGCAAATACTTGCTATTCTCTTCAGAACCTATCACCACTTAGGTTCAGCACAGTTATCACATGCTGGTGTCAGACATGGAGGTATCTAGTAAAACGTCACTTTCGCGCAAGTCACATTCTAAGAGGAAGCGCTGGAAGGCTTCGGCAGGCGACGTCCCCAGACACAATTCAAAGCTATCCTCCAGAGGCTGCGCTGGAGTCTCACTCTCTTCGGCTGAAGTGCTGAGTATCTTCTTTAAAGCTGTTGTGCTGGGGATCATCTTTACTTTGTCCTTGATCTCTGTTCCTGTGCCAGAGAAAAACAGTTAGTTCTGAGCACATTGATACACAATAGAAGCAACAGATTTTGTCTTATTTAATGAGAAGCATATTAACTTACCTATATATGCATCAGAGTCACCAATATACATTTCAATGCAGTGACCAAGCATTGTAACAGAAAATGTGTCATCTCTTTTCAGACCTAGTGCCTGCAAAATAATAATAATAGTAATTGATATATGCTTGTGCTCAGTGAAAATCTTAAACTTTTTACTTTGTAATAAGAAGAACATTTGTAACTAAGAGAGCAGCTGAATCACTTACAGTATGAAAATAGTCAATGGCACTTTCAAAGTCCCCCATAAGGCTGTGCACATAGCCAATAGCCGAGTAGGTGGATGCATGTTGGGGCACGAGGACTAGAGCCTGCCGATGGTATTCCAAAGCTTGCTCATACTTCCTGAAAAAACAAATATAATAATCATAACATCAATAACAATAATGAATAATTAATAATGAACATACAGCCTTGATGAATAAGAATAAAACTGTTAAGAATGAATACGTTGTTCACAACTGTTCATTTATCCTTTTTTTCCCAAGAGCACAAGGTAAATAACTGAAAATTGTATTTTATTTCAGTTCTTCTTTTACTACGTTCTAAACAATCACTGTCCCTCTAGCTTTTTGCTAAAAGCCTCAGAACACCTCATTCCAAAATAAACACTTGGAGAAAATGTGAAGAGCATGGTCTCCAAGTATGAATCGCAAGTGAAGTGAATAATTCATTGAGCACTGTAAGGACAATATAGACTGTTTATGCAGTACAATACTCTATTTATGCAGAGAGACAGGAAGAGGACTAGAGCACAGAGAATAAACAGCAGAAGAGGGATTCAGTGTGTCCAATGCTTCTGAAAGCTCTTCATTACACGCTGGCACTCTAGATAATTTTAGAAGCCTGTCCTTTTCAGGTAATTTTCTAGTTAGAGCATCTCTGTGTGTGGTGCTTAAAGATAATGCAACCTATTAAGGAAATATTTTGCAAAATAAGAGCAGCACCACTCAAAGGGTTTGTAAACACAGTTGAATTAGCAGTATTGAAGTAATTATGCATTACTGAGACAATAAAGAGAAAAAAAAAATCTTCCAGTAGAAATTTTAACTGTTGTTCAGGGAGAATGGAGCCAAAATCTTTTTTAAAAAATACTGTGACATCATAGTTATAGCATTTAACTTACTTTAGCTTTCGGCACACATGACCTAGATTGTTTAACAATGGCTCCCATTTGTCCACGGTGACCTAAAGGAAAAGAGACATAGATTTACTTAATGGCATGGTCTAAAATTTACACAGTAGCACAAAGTTCTATCAAGATTGAAACTTATTATGATGATTGTTATAATTAATTCACAAAGCTGACACTTTATTAGCTTACAATGCGACAGGTTAAAACTGAATAGTTAAGGGCTAGAAGTCTTCAAAGGACCCAATAGTTGCAGTTGGTTGGGATTTGAACCTGTATCCTTCTAACAAGCTGCCTTAACCACCAAGCCACTAAGCAACAACTGCCAAAAAAGTAATTTCAAGTATCCAGACAAATTCTCACAGTATGACTGGACAAATACCTCGTTGCCAATAGCCTTTATCTTCTCCAATGCATCTATAAACATCTTCTCTGCTGTCTTCCAGCTGAAACAATACAACTGGTAAGTCAGCAAGATCACACAACAGAAATGAACAACAGGCAATTTAATAAATTTAACGTTTTTGTGACAAAACCAACTTACTCTCCATTCTGGAAGGCCACCACAGCCATCTCGTGGATGACAAATGGGTCCTCTGGAGCGATGCTCAAAGCCTGGCTAAAAAATCGCTCTGCCAGCTTTGGGTTATTGGTGAGGCCGTACTCCAGACCGATATACAGCATGGGTAAGTGACACCTTGCAGGGGAACAGTCAATATACACATGACGATTTTGGAATGGTAATTATTCTGTACACTCTAAGAACCTACAACACATACCTAGAACTGAAGGTGTTACTTACCCTTTCATTAGCTGGGCGGCTGTGAAGTAAGCTGCCATGGCCTGGTCATGTTCACTTTCCACAGCAAACGAATGACCATATGCTATCCATGCTGGCCCATATGTGCGCTCCAGGGTGGTGGCCTTACTACAACCAAAAACAAAACAAAAAAAAAAGAGAGAGAAGGATTGACCAAATACATGTATATTCTGAGCATAGATAAGCTTGTTCAAATTATTCTTACAGCTCCTGCTTAATATTATAGATTTTCAATAAATAAAAACGGTTTTTGTAATTAATTTTAATTAATGTTATCACCTAAGGTTAAGAGTGCACACAATTTAATAGTCTCAAAGCCAGTCTTTTTCTTAAATGTGCCATATTCTACATTCAGAGACTAGATTATTGGTGGTAATCAACAAAATAGATCTCGTTATTAATGAATATCCTTAATTTATAGCAAGGGCTCATAAACATGCTAAAGTGACCCTCCAGAGTTTGGCAGCAATGGTCTTACCTAAGGTACCGCCGTGCGTTTTCATTTCTATGGCCAACCATTAGATAGTAACATCCAACAGAAAACCATGAGACCTAGACAACAATTAGAGTGCAGAAAATTAGGAAATAAAAAACAAAAATCAACAGTATACTGAATAATGACATCAAAAGACAGAACTCACTGGGTTATTGGGATATAAATCCACCAGTTTATGAGAGAGATAAAATAACTCTGCAGAGATAAAGAGAAATGAAACTTGAGAGATATCTCAGGAACTAGAAAATTAAAAACTAAGAGATTTTTATTTTTCATGTAGAAAAGTAAAATGAGGCAATTCAAGGTCCTACCATTTGCTTTGCTCAGCTCCACCAGGGTTCCAATGTGCACCGGTAAACAATTAGCATGAAATGGGTCTTTGACCATTACCCTGACAAAAAACATATGATAAGATCTCAGTGCAAATCATTGCTTTCTTTCTTCCTTTCTTTATTTATTTAATTTTAAAAAAATTCACAACTGTCTATTTGATCATGTGTGTTTTTTTCTTTCTTTTTGGATTGTATTTGATGCAGTACATAAATAAATAAACATTCAATTATATTTTTATTGTCTTGGCCATCATCAATCTTTGCAGGTACTCAATCACTCGATACCCATCCCTAATATTGTGCCTACTGAATTAACACATTCACTATGCACAATTTGTCAGTAAAACAGATTAGAAATGTCTGATCCAATCTGACACATTTTATGTCAGTGTTGTGTTGTTGCAACACTAATTTCAGCAGTAACCTGTGTTTTGGGGAGGTCATTATGCAACATGACAATCCAAAATACTGCCAGGTTTTCTGGGTCATAATGTTTATTGGATGCAAATGGGAAACCCTTGAGGTCAGCTTTGTATATGACATCTCCAGAAGCTAACCAGTCATTTCTTAATAGCTTGAGTATATGTGACATTTTTCGATGAGAGATCTGTTGCACAACAGCAATTATTCAGATCATACAAGTGTCCCTTTATTAAAACCTGGAGTAAAAGAAACTCAAACATAAAATATTCTTCAATAATTTGAATAGCAAAATAATAGTAAAAAAAGAACTAACTGCTCGTAAATAAAGCTTACTTACATAGACGTGAGGGTGTAGCACATCTTAAAGTCACAGTTGTAATAATGCCGCTCTGCAAGAGAGACGACTACATCCAAGTTGTCCTGAAGACCATTCACTGTGTCGGGTACCACTATTTCACTAGGCTTGTTATACTGTCAGAGTGATCGGAGAAGTATAGGAATCAGTATTCATGTATTGGAATGTTTTCTGTTTAAATTGATTAAATAACATGAACTAATATCTGTGAGAAAATAAAAAAAAACCCTTTTCACCTTTTTTAACTTATTTTCATAAAGAAAGCGTAGTAGCTCCACTTCCTCCTCAGTACATTGTTGGCTAAAAGGAAGAGAATCCAGAAAATCCCTTTCTGAAATGACAGGATAGAAAGCTAAATGATTCACAGCACTGAAATGTTTTTATGGATGAGTGAGAAAGTCCAGAGGATTATTACTGATGGCAGTCTTGAATATAAAATGTGATTAGTGAGAGTCTGTCTCACCCTCTTGAGCAGTTAGCATGTGATGGGACGTTAAAAGGTCAAAGGCTTCAAAGCAGTAGACGTCCAGTTTCAAGGCCTCTTTGTAGCTGGATGTTGCTAGAGGTCTGTTGTCCATAGCATCATAGATCTTTCCCCGTAGGAGGCAGATAGAACTGCTGATCTGAGAGAGAAAACCACAGGGAGTCAGAACCACTGAAGCTCCTAAGGGCTTCAAATATTAATCGTTTTAGCTCCGGTGTCCGTGGTTCAGCTATCATGGAGACAGGGTACTGTAAATTTACAAACTGAATATAGTATTAAAAACATATGTATAATTGTATAAGCTGTAAATCGACATTATTTACCATTTACAGAAGCAGTCTCAGATGTCAGTGCTTTGTAACATTTAGTAAGGTTTCTACCACTGGAAAGTATTCAGGGTAGAAGGTTCTTGATCACATACTGCCTTACTTTTTAGCTTATTAATTTAAGAAAAAGAAAAGAAAAATGTATAGAGAGGGACTGCTTATAGATAGCTGTAGATTTTCCACAACCTTAACTATAACTGGCTCACATGTATGACAAGTTCTTTAATAAATAAAAATTCTTTGCCAACTGATGTGATAAAAGAAAACCCAACACTGACTGTTTTCCTATAAAAACCTCACATATTGTGTTTTATTCTTAAATAAATAATCATAAGAGAAGAAGAGGAGCTCACAGATGCTGGTGACATTTCCCATTCTTTGGTCGTTTCTCTGGTGCCACTGTCCTCCTTTAGACCCTTATCCAGTAACTTTTTACTTGCTGGTTCTTCAGTGTCCAGTATGTCAAGGGCCTGCTGGTATTCTTTGGCAGCATACTGTAAGGAGAAAAAAAAAAAAAACACATTAGTGAGAACCTAGACACTGAGAAATGTACTGACTCACCGAATGATACTGATATTTGCTTCATCATACACGTAATATCTCTTGAACTGAAATTGGACAATATGTACTCCAAGTGACCAAAAAGTGGCTTTCCACAAGATGTTGAAGTGTGGCTGTGAGGATTTGTGCTTATAAGAACAAATGAGACACTGATGTAGAGTGAGGAGGTTCAGAGTCTGTTTTAGTTCATCCCAAAGGTGTTAAGTGGGGTTGAGAACAGGATTTAATGGAACTTGCTCTGCAGACACGTGAATCATCATGCTGGAACAGGCTTAGATCTCTTAGTTGTAAAGCTACAGCATACATCTTGTAGAACTGCATGCTTACAACTTTGTTGCAGCATTTGGTTTGCCCACATATTGGTGTGACATTCAGGTTTTTGCCCATATAAGTGTATGTTCAGTCTAAACGTCTCGTCATACTCACATGGCACCTTGCAGCAAGATACTGGCAGGCTCCATATAACTACAAAACAGAAACATTAAACAGTCTTTTACAGTAGTATACTGACAGCAATAAATGATTAAAGTGAATACCAGCCTTAAGCAACATTCCATAAAATAGGCTTAGTTAGTTTGATAAGTGGATTTAACCAGCTAGTAAAAATGTCAACAACACAAATAACAAGTAACAGCTCTTACCTTGTCAAGTTTTCGAGACCTTAGAGCATGAGAGGCTCTGTGATACTGGGCTGTAAGATAAAGGCACTGTGCTAGCCAGTAAATATCTTGAGGATCCTCTGAAAAGAATAAACACGAAAATGAAGTTAGCATCCTAAAAGTTGAACTAATCTGTAGGTTTGATTTGGCTATATGTTAACGGAGTAGAGCGGTTAATGAAAGTTAAGACAATACAATTATATTGTCAAAAGTTTTGGGACACCCCTCCAAATCATTGAATTCAGGTGTTGTTTTTCAGGGGTTGGGCTTAGCCCCTTAGATCCAGTGAAAGGAACTCTTAATGCTTCAGCATACCAAGACATTTTGGACAATTTCATGCTCCCTACTTTGTGGGAACAGTTTGGGGATGATCCTTTCCTGTTCCAACATGACTGTGCACAAAGCAAACTCCATAAAGACATGGATGAACGAGTTTGATGTGGAGGAACTTCACAGAGTCCTGACCACAACCTGACCTCCATGTTAAATTCATGTGCATGTAAAGGCAGACCTCCCAGTTTTGGCATGGCTCACAGTCTTCATCCCCAAACTGTTCCCACAAGGTTTGTAGCATAAAATTGTCTTGGTATGCTGAAGCAAGCATTAAAAGTTCCTTTCACTGGAAATAAGGGACCAAGGCCAACTCCTGAATTCAATGATTTGGTGGGGTGTCCCAAAACTTTTGGCAATATAGTGTATTACAAAAACAAGACAGGACACTCACCATGTGATAAAGACGCTACTTTGTCAGCCCAAAAGAGAGCACTTTGATACTGTTGCTGCAAAATAATGAAGATATTAAAACTTTAATGTAGTGTACTTCTGGGCAACTCTGACATCTAAAAGCGAAATCTTAATACATTTATATTAGTTATTATTTTCAACAAGGTTAGGAAACTAAACTTCACGCTTGATGCAGAAACGAACTAAACAGATATCGAGTTGCTAAATAATCTCAAATTGGATTAACGCCTTGTCAATCTAGCTAGCCACATAAATGCTAGCTGGTTTTAGAGATAGGTTTGTCTATTTGTAATATAACCTGTAATTAACTTAGAGTTTAGATACATTTGTTTGTATGTCTCAATCACTTACAGCATCTTTCTAACATCTGACAACATATATTAAATGCGCTATCTTCACATCTCCGTTTCTAGCTAGTAGCTTAGCTGTCTAGCGGCTAAAACAAGGTGATATGCAGCCATCTATGCTTCTTTTACCTGATCGATGTAGTGCCGAACACGCTTCCGGAGTCTGTCTAAATTCATGGCGATTGTCGGGTTTCTCAAACACAACAAAGTGACATTCTAGTTATTCACGTTGTTGTGAATGAAATGTACCACACTGTTAGCAGTTAGCCAAGTTTAGCTGCTCAAATAAGACTATAAAACCCGCGGTTAGCATAAACGTGGTGTAGCGCCGACAAAATCCCCCAGAAACATCGACACTTCAGGAAAGGTCCTATCTGTAAACATACACTCAGTCAGCACATAACTGGTTTCCAAGTTATAAAAATCATCCCATTATTTTACTAACAAACTTTGTTTCGTAAATATTTCGTCAAATGTAACTTTTAGACTACTCGAATCTGCGTATGTTTTTGTTTTTTTGTGAAGTATGTGATTAAGAGGATGAGATAAGGACAGACTTTGGACAGCTGTATGATAATACAGTATACAGTGTTATGCATGTAAAAAAAAAAACATATTTATTGAAATGACAGTAGACCGACTCGTTCAGTGTGCTTCAGTACACTGAGTCAGGAGCCAACAGTTTAAAGTTATAAACTGAATAAAAGGAAATAATGTTGATGCCATTTCACTTAATGCTTTTTATATTTGTAGCTGGTGAGAGGAACCCACACCGGGGTGTTGACATGTTACTGCTACAATTGAATTGGCTCCATCTAGTGGTGAAGTTGTGTTATGATTTGTTTCAGAGATAAATATTATTTTTATTTTTTAATATATTATTTTTGTTCTAGTATTTTTCAGAGAGAAGCATGTTGACACTGTTGCTACAAAGTTTGAAATATACACCATGTTGCCAAAAGTTTTGGGACACCCCTCCAAATCATTGAATTCAGATGTTGCGTTTCAGGGGTTTGGGCTTGGCCCCTTAGGTCCAGTGAAAGGAACTTTTAACTTTTTTGGACAATTTCATGCTCCCAACTTTGTGGGAACAAAGGTCCATAAAGACATGGATGAGAGTTGTTTGTTGTGGAATTTGTCCACTCAAATTCATCCCAAAGATGTTCTGGGGCAGTGGTGGCTCAAGTGGTTAAGGCTCTGGGTCGTTGATCGAAAGATCCAGGGTTCAAGCCCCAGCATCACCAAGCTCCACTGTTGGGCAATTGAGCAAGGCCCTTAACCCTCTCTGCTCCAGGGGCACTGTATCATAGCTGCCCCTGCGCTCTGACCCCAACTTCCTCAGCTGGGATATGTGAAGAAAAGAATTCCACTGTGCTGTAATGTGTGTGGTGATAATAAAGGCTTCTTCTATCAGGTTGAGGTCAGGACTCTGTGCAGGCCAGTCAAGTTCCTCCACACCAAATTCACTCATCCATGTCTTTATGGAGTTTGAATTGTGCACTGATGTGCAGTCATGTTGGAACAGGAAGGGGTCATCTCCAAACTATTCCCACAAAGTTGGGAGCATGAAATTGTCCAAAATGTCTTGGTATGTTGAAGCATGAAGAGTTCCTTTCACTGGAACTAAGGAGCCAAGCCCAGCCCAACCCAAAACTTTTGGCAATAACGTGTAGCTGTAAAAGATGTCTTTCTATGCTGTAGTATTACAATGGCCCTTCACTGAATCCCACGGAACACCTTTGGGAAGAACTGGAATTCTGATTGAATGCCAGGCCTCACTAACACACTTGTGGATGAATGAGCAAATCCCCACAGCCATGTTCCAATATCTAGTGGAAAGCCTTCCCAGAAGACTGGAGATAATTAGAACAACAAAATTGAACAAGGGGCACATATGGAAGTGATGGCCAGGTGTCCACATACATTTAGTCATTTAGTGCACATAATATGACCCTTCTTTCGATATTTCAGCCACCTGCATGTATGGAGAGTATTTCACTCAGTGAAGAACACTGGTCTAGTCACACATTTGTATGTTTCTAAAGATATATGCGAAGGTAAAACCAGTAATTTCCGTCAGGGTCAAGGCTGTGCTGGATCCGGGAACACATGATGCGAGTCAGAGCACCAAGCAAACACACTCACACATAATTGTAATTTAGTGTAGCTAATCCACCTTCAACGTATTTCAGGAGGTGGGAGAAAATCAGAGAACACAGACAAAGCCCCAGTGAATATGGAGAACATCCATAAGGAGGAAATCTCCACACATGACAGTAATCCAAGCTCAGGACCCTGGAGCTATAAAGGTGGTAATTCTATCAATCACTTAAAATCACCACTGTAAATTTGGTCTTCAATACTTTAATACTAAGAAACCTGCAAACAGGCCTAGTGTCCCCAAGACATTTAAACAAATAAAGACATATTTAATAGAGCTCACTCATACTGTTGTTTTCTATTTAAAATGGCACACAAGGCATAAAGTAAGCAGGCATTCCCTTATAAACACAAAAAGCACTGTGTGAACTGCTTAAAAAAAAAGCAATCCAGATATACATAGAGGCAATAATTTATTTTATAACATAATCCTAGCATCTGGTAAACAAAACTGAGAAACACTGAATGGCATTCTTGTCACAACAGATTCTGCAAGACAGCAGACATTAGTGTAATATGGTCGAAAATGAAATCAGTTGTGATATGATGAGTTGAAGAGTTAATTAGTTCATTTACATAATTTATCCTCCACACATTTATTAATGTTTCTTTTATACTTTATAAAATATTGTTTATTTATAATATTTTTTTCTGTACATACCGCTTTAGTATTTAACAACGGCAACAAGTGTGCTGGTGGCATGAGCTGCATGTTGCTCTGTCCAAGGGGCTCTGGTTTTAAAAGTGCATCTGATCTATTCATCTTGTCGAGTCCTGTAGAGGAACGCATGCTGAAAAAGGGGCTCTTGAACCACATTTTGTCTCATACTCTTCTAGTTTTCAATGATTTGTGTATGTGAATGGGGGAGGTGTGCAAATGTGTAATTGTCTGCAATGAGAATGAGGTACTGGATTTGCAGAGATCCTCCAGGATCTCTCAGGGTCTCTGGACAGGATAGGTTTTGTTTGCCAGCAGTAGCAGCTGACATTTTGCATGTGACAGCTCTAAAAGAAATCTTGAGTGTCCCACCTTCACCTGCTTGTTTTTTCTTCTTTGTATTGCTTGAAGGTTTGAGTCCCTTCTACCCCCTTTTCTCTTCATCAAGCCCGTCGATTTCAAGTGTTTCTCCATGTTTTCCTTTTTGTATGTGTTTCATACAAGTCTTTTAAAAAGTAAGCTGAAGTCAGTGAGGCAACACAGACCTATGGTGTCAAACTGGCACCATCAACAGATCTATACACTTTTGTGCTTTGATCCAGCCACGATCGGCCGAGCAAATTCCACAAAGTCATCTATTAGGACTGGCCATGCTCCTAAAATAAAGATGTTAGTCCACCATGTGACAAGTTCACAATGTTCAATATTACACTTTTTTTACTCAGCTTTCTTAAAGTGCCTAACCTAAAAGCAACATTTATATCCACCATAACATCCACCAAAATGTTATGGTGGATCCATAACATATCCACCATTTGATCTGACCATAATTAGCTTAATATGGCAAGTTTAATAACTCTCATGCTGTCTAGACTAACTTTTACTTGCTGAGTGTTTGGGATCCCACATACCCCAATTTAAAATTGAACTACTTTCCCCTCAAATTTTTACTAATAAAAGCAGTCATGAAATCCAATGTGGTTAATCACAAATAGATCACTGCACCACATAATGAACTAGATCATGGTTTATGTGGTATGAACGAGTATATTAACAACTTGCTCTAAACATAGTTCTTTTCAGAGTACTGCTAAACATAATATTGAGTCAAAGGTTCTCATATTAATAAATGTCACTGAGGGTCAAGGTAAATTAATGCCAATTCTTTTTGGAGCTGGTAAAGGAGGACAGAATTCTCTAAGATTAAACAACCATGCTCACCTTCCTCATCATAATTTGACATGTCATCTGCAATCATGTTGCCAAAATCCAAGAGCAAGTTCCAGGTATCTCTAGGAATAGATCGCTTATGGTGTTCCTGTTTAGAGGGGAAACACTCTGGTTATATCTGCTGCAGATTTCCTCATCAGTGAAACCGTTCACTCTATAACTTTTTTAAACAGTTGAATTGCTTGAAATATCAGCAAAATTCTACTATATTAGGCACAGTCTATACTCAGAAAACTTACCAATAAAAATTTATTCCAGAGGTCAAGAAACTTGAAACGGCCCGTCAGAACTAAGTTCCAGTAAGCGACTGCCATCTCCAAATCTAAAATCCAAAGCAAACAAAAAATAACTTTACTTATCTTTATGTATAAATAGCAGTTGCATTCTTTATTCTGTGTACCATCTCCACCATTACCTAGTCCTTTCTGCCCAGGATTCTTTGCAAAATTAAATGTAAACTGGTAGAAGTCTTTAAACTTTCCACTGTCTTTCAGTTCTTGTTCCAGTCGAGGGAGCAGAGATCGGAGTTTCTCTGGACTGTCACATCTACAGGCAAGAAGAAAGAAGCCATGTTTGTCTCAAATCCAACTACAAGCATCTTTAGTAATCAGAAATATAAATGCTTTATATTATTTTTTAGCCCAAAAGAACATCACAATGCAACAGTGCTATCATTTTTGTGTTCTGACACAACTCCCAGATGACTACACACAAACTAGTGTAGGAACTGAATCTGATGGAGTGAATTTTCAGTTTAAAGAGATAAAACAATAATTATGCTGACTACGGTGTTTGTAGGGTCAGAGAGCCATTTGATTACACTGAAACACACCCTAGTTCAGTCATGCCATCAAGGAACTCCTTTTTGCTGAACTCGCATTGCGTCGCTGCTCTGAACTTCCATGCTACAACCAGAACGCTTATGCTGGCTGGATCCAGGTTAAGGTCATCGCAAAACTGTTGGATTCCATCAATCCCAATCTTATTCTCATCCTGAGGATCTGGGAGAAACAACATCTTACATTTAGGCTTACATAAACATAGACATGTATTAAGCAACATCATGCACAGCCATTGCCACACAGCAGTCATACTTGGGGGAGGTAAACGTATCGGCCTCTACTCACATGATATGCAACGAGAACTTGGGTACTTGCCTTTGTATCTGTTATAGAGCTGCTCCAGCTTCTTTCGGTCTACCGAAGTTTTCATGGATTCCTTAAAGTACAGATCCGGGTTTTGGAAGTAGTTGTCAGTGGCCACCTCGAGCTTCCAGTCATTCTGAGTGAGACAGTAGACAGCTGTCTTCTCGCCTGCTTGTGTGAAGGACATGAACTGTCGTACTTTGTCTTTCTGCGAAGATTTCAGCTTATGCTGAACGGGCACAGAGGAGAAGCACTCAGTCACACAGGTCGACACACGGAGCAGGACAGTCAATAGTGTGTACAAACACAGACAAGCAAGAAACAAAAATACCCACATCAAGACAGGACAGATAGGAGATGTAGGAAAGGCATAAACAGACACTAGTGTTAATAAGGCACAAGGGTTATCATCAAAACACACAACTTAAAACAAGACATTAGGCAAGCGTAAACATTTGTTAGTTTCCTACCAGAGGACATACACTGAAGTGTGACAGGCCACTTGCTACAGCAACATGTGGTGGTAATATGAGCTGACAGACTCCTGCTAAGCCCAGGGCTCCCACCATCAAAAAACAAACAAACCCTGCTCTGCAGCCGTATATTAAAGATTATTAGATTATATATATTCAACTGCAGAACAAGACAGGGATAAAAACATTAACCCGGTGTTTTACGTGTAGGCATGCATTAAGAAAGTAAAAGAGAGTTGTTACGGTGTATAAGAGTTAAGGGTGTTATTATTCAGCGTCCTGTTAAAGCTGCTCTGTTTGACGACTGCGGAAACAACACCACACACATTCACGGAGTAACGCTCACTTTTCCCCTTCAAAATAACATGCGCAGGTGCGGCTGCTCGTATGATTGGTTACGTCTACCGAAACCCAACAGCTCTGTCGTCGCTGACCAACCTCTAAAACGAGTGTAGTTAGCTAGTGTACACTACACGCCAAAAAGGGAAAGGTACGCACAGGGCGATAGCGGACTCCAATATCAACAACTGACCTTCCTGCTCAAAACAGATCTGCGTTAATATTTGGAGGAGGCTGACGAAAACTCGTCTGAGTGGCGCTACAACTACACGTCTCGGACACCCTGTGTTTCCGCTCACAGCTGCGGCAAATATGAGCGTTTTTGTCATTTCCAAATCACCTACCATTTTTATCACCCGCTGTTTGACCAAATTGTTAGTCCCCATATACGGCTGCGCGTGAACACCAGGGAGAATGCGCCAGAGGAGCACCGCGCATGCGCACTGAGACTCTCGTTTGCTGGGAATTGTAGTTTTGTTTTAAATGAAAACGTCGCACTACTAAATGTAATGCAGTAGCTCGAAGGGAGGCATTACACCGGTTATGATTAAGTTGGCTATCACAAGATAGCTGAGTAAGTGTCCTAGCTCCCATAAATGTGCAAAATGTAAACTGTGTACTTTTATCACATGCTCCATCTGCGTCTGAATGTATATACACTATATTGCCAAAAGTTTTGTGACACCCCTCCAAATCATTGAATTCAGGTGTTGTTTTTCAGGAGTTGTGCTTGGCCCCTTAGTTCCAGTGAAAGGAACTCTTAATGCTTCAGCATACCAAGACATTTTGGACAATTTCATGCTCCCAACTTTGTGGGAACAGTTCAGGGATGATCCTTTCCTGTTCCAAAATGACTGTGCACCAGTGCACAAAGCAAGGTCCATAAAGACATGGATGAGCGAGTTTGGTTTGGAAGAACTTCACAGAGTCCTGACCTCAACCTGACAGAACATCTTTGGGATAAATTAGAGCAGAGACTGCGAGCCAGGCCAAAACTGGGACGTCTGCCTTTACATGTACATGAATTTAATATGGAGTTGGCCCGACCTATGCAGATATAACAGCTTCAACTTTTCTAGGAAGGCTTTCCACAAGGTTTAGGAGTGTGTTTATGGGAATTTTTGACCATTCCTCTAGAAGCACATTTGTGAGGTCAGGCACTGATATAGGACTAGAAGGCCTGGCTTGCAGTCTCCGCTCTAATTCAAGCCCAACACCTGAATTAAATTATTTGGAGGGGTGTCCCAAAACATTTGGCAATATAGTGTATGTGTGTCTTGAAATGTTTGTTACACTAATAATTGGTGGCCAATGCCTTAGCTGGTTTCTCTGTTTATTTCTCTCACCTTATATCCATATCGATTTATTTTGTTAAATATACCAAACAGAAATAGTGCATTTATTTGTTTGTCTTTGTTATTAATTCAGTATTCATAAAGTTTATACACGGATATGTGGCTGAGTGATGATTAGCTGAAAATTGTTATCTTTGTTTCACAGACTGTGTGTGTAGCAGGACTGTCATGTTACTCCCTTTACCAAGAAGAATTGCACATCACATAGTTATTTTTGTAATAAAATATTATAATTTTTTTTATATTTTATAATAATTTTTTATATCTAGTATTATATATGTTATACAATTGTCTAATTTTAACATCCCTTGAGTTCCCATTTGTGTACACACACACATATAGTTTGTGTACATATGCATATATATATATATATATATATATATATATATATATATATATATATATATATATATGCATATATATATATATGCATATATATATATATATATATGCATATATATATATATGCATATATATATATATATATATATATATATATATATATATATATATATATATATATATATATATATATATATTTCCTGACCTCAACCCGATAGAACACCTTTTGATGAATTAGAGCAGATACTGTGAGCCAGGTCTTCTCATCCAGAGGTGTCTGACCTCACAAATGCGCTTCCAAAGGAATGGTCAAAAATTCCCTTAAACACACTCGTTAACCTTGTGGAAAGCCTTTATAGCTGCAAAGGGCAGGCCAACTCCATATTAAATTCATGTGCATGTAAAGGCGGACATCCCAGTTTTGGCCTGGCTCACAGTCTCTGCTCCAATTCATCCTAAAGGTGTTCTGTCAGGTTGAGGTCAGGACTCTGTGCAGGTCAGTCAAGTTCCTCCACACCAAACTCGCTCATCTATGTCTTTATGGACCTTGCTTTGTGCACTGGTGTGCAGTCATGTTGGAACAGGAAAGGATCATCCCCAAACTGTTCCCACAAAGTTGGGAGCATGATATTGTCCAAAATGTCTTTGTAAGCTGATGCATTAAGAGTTATATATATATATATATATAAGATAACATAAAACCTTTATTGATCCCACAGTGGGGAAATTCAGTTGTCATAGCAGTTCAACAGACAGTTAACATGCGGGTATTAAGAATGAAAATAGAAAGAAAGAAAGAAATTTAAAAAGACAAATAGAAAAGAAAAGAAAATTATGTAAAATTGTAAAATATTGCACATAATTACAAATAGTAAAAGAAAATAAGATAAAATTATAAATATTGCACATATGAACATCACTGTAATGCAATGTTGTAAAGTCTGACAGACACTGGTATGAATGACCTGCGGTAGCACTCCTTCCTACACTGGGGGTGTAGCAGTCTGCTGCTGAAGGAGCTACACAGGATCTCCACGGTCCCATACAGGGGGTGAGAGGTGTTGTTCATAATAGATATTAGCTTGGCTAACATCCTCCTCTCACCCACCTCCTCCACCAGGTCCAGTGGGCAGCCCAGGACAGAGCTGGCTGTCCTAACCAGCTTGTTCAGTCTCTTCCTGTCCCGCTCTGTACTGCCTTCCACCCAGCAGACTATGGCGTAGAGAATTGCGGAGGCCACCACAGTATCATAAAATGTCCTTAATAATGTCCTGCTCACTCCAAAGGACCCTAGTCTCCTCAGCAGGTGGAGGCAACTCTGGCCCTTCTTGTACAGAGCATCAGTGTTATCCAGCCAATCCAGTTTATTGTTTAGGTGGACACCCAAATACGTGAAACTATCCACCAACTCAATGTCCAAGCCCTGGATGGTCACTGGTTTGTGGTGTGTTGTTCTCCTTCTCTGAAAGTCAATCTCCTTAGTCTTACTGGTGTTCAAGTGCAAATGATTACAATTACACCAGTCAACAAAGTCCTTGATGACATCCCTGTATTCTTGTTCGTTTCTGTCAGATACACATTCAACAATGGCTGAATCATCTGAGAACTTCTGGAGGTGTTAGTGTTATAACTGAAGTCTGAGGTGTACACTGTGAAAGGAAATGGGGAGAGCACGGTGCCCTGGGGAGCCACGGTATTACAGACTAACACCTCAAACACACAATCATGCGACCTTACATACTGCTTACATCCAGCTTCCCACAGTGCTGGCTGCAGTGTGTTGAAAGCACTGGAGAAGTCAAAGAATATGACTCACACAATGCTTCCGGTGGGCTCCAGGTGAGTCAGTGCCCAGTGCAGAAGGTAGATCAATGCGTCGTCCACAGTGAAGGGAAGTGTAGTGAGGTGTAGGTGCAGACAATCCGGGGGGTGGGGGGGTTGCTGGACTGGAGTAGGGTGGAGAAGGAGAACACAGGGTGGGAGAGGAAGTGTTAAAAAACAGATTCAGCTCGTTCACCCAGAGCTGATCACCGTTAACTGGTCCTCTCCCACCACTCTGTCATGCCCTGAGATGTTTTTCAGTCCTCTCCACACATCACGTACATATATCCAAATATATGGCTTGGTGGTTAGCACGTTTTCCTCACACCTTCAGGGTTGGGGGTTTGATTCCCGCCTCTGCCGTGTGTGTGTAGAGGTTGCATGTTCTCCCCGTGCCTTGGGGGTTTCATCTGGGTCCAAAGACATGCATTGTAGGTTGATTGGCATCTCTAAATTGTCTGTTATGTGTGTGTGTGTGCCCTACGATGGGTTGGCACTTCTACTGCCTGAATGCCCAATGCCTGAGATAGGCACAGGCTCCTCGTGACCCGAGAATAGATCGGATACGCGGTAGACTATATATTTTTTTGTATATTATACATTTTAATTATGGATTAATGAAGTCAGGTTTGAGTTGAGGAAGAATTGTTTTTATTTTAATTAGTTTAACTTTTTAAGACTTTTGCTGTTTGTTGAATTTGCGGACACCAATCCTCACAAAAGCAATGTGGGTGAACCCTGACACACTCGTCCAATCATACAGCCATAAAATCGGAAATGTATGCTATTAACCAATCATATCTCGCGGAAGGCGTGGCCTCGGCGGAAACGATTCCGTAGCGTCATACGTGGTGTTGTCCAATCAGCTGTGGTGTGTGGTGGACACCGCCAAGCTCAGTTTTCGCTCGGACCGGAGAGGGAGTAGTTTGTACACCAGTTACGCCTTTGGTTCATTCACCATTACTGGTTCCACACAGAGGACAAAGCTTGAATGCAGTCAACTGTAAGCTACTTTACACCGGCTTTAGCTTAGCACAATTTCATCATGCACGTTTACTTTTGGAATTGAAGAGCAAGCGCGTGCACGTCCGCTTTAGGCAGAGCGTGTGTTATCGTTCAGCAACATTAGCTGGTAAGCTAGGCGTCTAGCTGCATTTGTCAGTTGGCTAGTTAGCTGTCGTCTGCTTCAGATAGAAGAAGAATCATCAGTCGTTTTTGCATCGCCGGCTAGCTGTTCTTACTTTCATAAAGATAGTCTACAAGCGAGCCAGGACGCAGTGTTATATCGCTAATATTCCCATATAAAAAGCGCGATTACTAGTTGCACCAGTGTGTTATGGGATCAGTTTTTAACAGATGATAAAACAGAATTGAGGCTTAGTTTCTTGTACATGATCTGTCCAGATCTGATGCATGTCTAGCTAAATCCCTCCGTCTTGGCTAATCAACAGAGATGTTAATATCCGTGCAGTTCTCTGCCAGCTTTACATTGTCATATTTACAGCCGTGTGATTAAACGGATATCTGAACTGAAAGAGATAGATGAGGAGAATCTCAGTGGTTGATCATCAGGCCTGTGACACATGAACAGTCGAGAAATACCAGTTGGCTTAGCATGTAAAAATGGCTGACCTAGCAAAAGCACGGGGCTGAGACATTTTTTGGCTACTCTGCTTTCCTAATACAGCTCTTCCCAGTGAAAATATGAATTGCTGTTTATTTAGAATAGAGGCATCGTTATTCTCGTATACTTTTAGTTTGTCGTCGACCTTCAAACATTTACAGTATTTGTGGCTGCTTAGAGGTAAGTGACGCTCGCTAACCGACAGGTTTAAGACGAGTACAATGCGTTTCTTTAACTTTCAGTACAAATGCAAATAACACTGGATCTAAATGTTTGTTTCTCCTCGAACCAAGACTAATGCGTACAAATTAGTGTTGATTGTCGATAAGCAGCTGCTGTCTTGCTGCCTCGTTCGCATCCATTTTGTTGATGCAAGTTAGCTATAGCTGCTGGAGAAATAAAGAGGTCAGAGACAGGAGTGAGCTGTTTCATCCGTGTGGGCTGAAAACTTTTGGCCGATCTATTGCTGGAACAATGATTTTAGTATCATTGTAAACTTTGATATGAATAGTAATTGGATTATTGTTTCCTGTTTTGAAAGGGGCTTTAGACCTCCTCTTCCTCTATTCTTAAAGCTAAGCTAGCTAGTGAGCTATGCCAACAAAACCCCAGGACCCAAGAAGGTAGGGTGCTCAAGACAGTGTTCAGGCGTTAAGTTGACTGGAAAGTTTGCATAGTTCACTTTCTACTGAGCGATCTGTCACCGATCTGTCCGCAGAGCTTTGCTTTGGTCAGTGGGCTTGTGGTTCCGTGCGGATGACCGACAGCGAGCGCGTTTTTTGTGCATATAAACTAGGCTTTCGCCTCAAAACAACGTGTTTCCAGAGCAGCTAGCTGGCCGGCTAACTCTGCTAGCATGCTCCACATTGTGCCTCCTGAGTCTGGCCCTGGTTGTTGACGGTTTTTCCCTCTCTAGAGCAGGTTGTATCCAGGATGCATAACAGCGTTATTAGTTCGCATCATTTGCAACTCAGCAGTATGTTAACAGACGTTTACAACTACAAAAAAGTGTGCCAAAACCTAGGACTTCCAGAAGCACTATTTGTTTGCAATACAAATGATCACGAACAAGCAGAAGTTAGTCATATCGATTGGTTTGAATAACTTTTAGCTAACTGTGCACAGGCAGAGAAATGTGAAATCATTCGAGTATGTGCCATTTTACACAGCACTGGTGCTTGGATTAATCTGTGGAGCAAAAAAAAACCCCGAAAGTCATGCATATTGCAGGTCGGATTTTTGCGGATTTGTGATATGAATAGAGCTCAGTCGTGTAGCTGCACAGTTTATTGGCCAAAGTCAGGAAAGCAGACCGCGGCCTACTGTAATGCAGCCCCTCGTTTAGTGATCAGCTAAAACATTCAAGACCAAATGAGCTTCATACAGCGTGCAACTCAACCCAGCCCATATCATAACAGTTTCATAAACAGTACTAGTCTTTGTTGATTTAACCAAGTTGTCTTTACTGATCATGTACTTTTGTGCCAGTTTCTTTTGCAGGCGTACATTTGTGTGAACAATCGCCTCTGCTTCTCTGGTTAGACCCAGCCTTTGCTCCTCTTCCCCAAGGATCATGGCCAAAGATGTGAGTGTTTTAATGTCTGCCTTTTGGTTGCATGTGTAAAACAACAGTGCTTCTCATCAACCTGTTCCTCCCCCAACAGGCTGGTCTGATTGAAGCCAATGGGGAGCTGAAGGTTTTCATTGACCAGAATCTGAGTCCAGGCAAAGGTAAGGGACATGGCAGACTCTATTGCTAGACATGCCTTTTAAAAATAGTTGGGTTGATGGTTGTAAGTGATTTGTTGTCTGAGTTGCATTGTTTTCTGGTATTCCTTTCTAGGAAAGGTGGTGAGTATGTATTTTATGCATCTTCTCAATTTGTTTCTTGTTTCTCAGGAGTTTTGTCCTTAGTGACTGTACATCCACAGCCAGTTGCAGTAGGAAAACAACTTTTGCCAAAAACACTGGGCCCTTCAAATGTCAACATTGCTCCTCAGATGGTAAGTACAGGAAGGGACAATGGTCAAATGCAAAAATACATAAACCCACATTGCATATATCTTAGATCCTGATTTTCAAGGTGGCTCTGGGGCTGTATTATTAATTACAAAGAGATGCACTGGATACACCTTTTGTTGACACATTATGCAAGATGTAAAAGATGTTAACTGCAGGTTTTGTGGTGTTCACCTGCAAGATACTGGGGCAGTTTAGATCATGTATACATTCTGATGCCAAAGCCAAACCCACACCAATGTCTTGTTCCAGAGCAGCATTGACCCTGTTACCAATAATCAGTATATGATGGGTATATCCCTGTGCATTTAAGTTATTCATTAGCTGTACAGATGTCCGATTAACTTTTGTATCATAATGGAATAAGCTGTCTGTTTCTGACACCATCCTTTTGTTAGGCAGCCATTTTGAAATTGCTCTGTATGCTGTCCAGGTCATTGGGACACCTCAGAGGCCGAGTGGGTCCAATGTGCTCCTAATGAACAGTCCTCACACACCCAGCTCTCAGTTCATCACTCAGAGCCAACCTCCCGATGCCTCCCCATGGTCCTCAGGGTGAGTTGGCATCGAAGCTGGGGCTTATTTGCTTTTATTCAATTCAAATTTTAAACATAATTGTTGGGCTTTAGTTACATTAAGTTCCCTGATTTACTTATGTAATGAATGGTTAATTGCCATCAAGTAAAACAGACTAGTGGAAGTAATGTTGTATGAGTGTTATTTTATAGTCATGTGTTAATGAAATTTCTTGCTGTGTTAATGCTATGTCCACAGGAAAAGAAGTAAGAAGGGGGAAAAGAATGGTAAAGGTCTGAGGCATTTTTCTATGAAGGTGTGTGAGAAGGTACAGAAAAAGGGTGTTACCACATACAACGAAGTAGCAGATGAGCTGGTGGCTGAATTCAGCTCTGGTGACAACCACATCTCCCCAAATGATGCGGTGAGAATTTCATGGAGACCAACCTGTAATAATTAGTCTGCTATTTTCTCTCACCTCGCAAAAACAGACCAGTAAGTGAACTGGCTACTCTGTAATGCGTTTAGGTATGAATAAGTGTGTGAACATATGCATGATGCTTTGCATCCCATCCAGGGCTTTTTACCTTTGACTTCACTGCCACTTTTCCACACACTTGATGACAGTTTAAAAACTGCAGGTTTTCCTGAGCTGAATTGTTTATATTTAGCATGTTTCTCAACCACAAGTTAAATACTAGAATTTTAAAATCTGCTTCACCCCCAAAATGTAAAGATCCCATTCTAGCTGTGGCACAGTTATTTTGACAGCTGATATCTGATAAGACACTGAATTAATTAGAATCATATCTATTTTGCAATGGCATGTAATTACCCAACAACTTGATCAAAGTATACATTCAGTAAATCACACTTAGTTAGCAATAATCGTCTCATGTCAAAACATAAGGTTTCTAATTTATCATCAGTCTTCTTTTCTCTCCAGCAAGTGTATGATCAGAAGAATATTCGACGGCGTGTATATGACGCTCTCAATGTGCTGATGGCCATGAACATAATCTCAAAGGAGAAGAAGGAGATCAAGTGGATTGGGCTTCCCACCAACTCAGCCCAGGAATGCCAGAATCTGGAGGTGGGTGATTTTATTATATAGGGTGTTGTTTCAGCCAAAGACTTGGCCTCAAAATCCATCCAGCATGTTCTACAGACAGCAACCAACCGGTGTTTTAATTCAGGATCAACTGATTACACGCACATTCCCCAAGTGTAACCAGTGGGCAGTGTTACAACTGCATGAATCTTTATCTTCAGTCACAAAATATAGTGTATGATCAAAAGTTTGTCTACAACTGACCACCACACACCATATGTAGTTCTTTCCCAGTCTTTTGCCACAAAGTTGGAAGCACACAATTGTATAGAATGCTTTTGTCAAAAAAGCATTTGTATTTCCCCAACTAAGAGGCACAAACCTGTTCCAGCACGACAATGCCCCTCTGCACAAACACATGGTCCATGAACAAATGGTTGGCCAACGTTAGAGTGGAAGAACTTGTATGACCTACACAGAGACCTGGCCTTAACTCCACTGAACTCCTTTGGGATGAGCTTTAGAATGAGCAGAAATCCCAACAGATGCACTCCAAAATCTCATGGAGAGCCTTTTTCAGAAGAGTTGAAGATTTATTGAAGCAAAGGGTGACTAAATCTTGAGTGGGTTGGTGTGATGGCCAGGTGCCCACAAACTTGTTGTCAAACCTGGCAAAATAGGACATTAACAATGACTAATATGTTAAAATTCTTAAAGTCTGACAGTAGTTAATGTAAGTTGAAGACACAAATTGGGGCACACATGAAACAATATGGTCTAATGGACTAATATCGTCTGCATAGCAGGGTGCTGAATGAAGACACTAATGATCAATAGAAAGACTGAATGCAGTAAGTTAAATGCTGAAATAAAACTAAAACAATATTAGACTTATATTCATGTTTTACAGCTTTTGAACATCGAAATTCAAGAAGATAGACAAATCTGAACAGCCTAAGATAAAAAATTTGTGAATGTAAACAGAACCTCCTTAATACAGAGCTAGTTTTTTTCTTGGGTTTCTAGGAATTCTAAGGAATTACCTTTTAATATAGGGTGCTACTCGGCAGGTCTAGATATGATCACCAGGACAGCAAAGTGTTAGAACAAATGTCCAAGAACCAACACACAACATACATACATTTGAGTCAACTTTACATGAAATGAAAAATGAGCTGTTCATGTGGGTGCTGCACTGCAGTTGACCTCAATGTTGCTTTTTCTCTTGTAGGTGGAGAGGCAAAGACGTTTAGAGAGAATCAAGCAAAAACAGTCACAACTCCAAGAACTCATTTTACAGGTAACTTGTGTACTCTGGAGGTTGGTCACGTGTGAGGATAATTGTGATTTTTCTACAAACTAATGCACTTTTCTTTCTAATGTTTATTCAGCAAATTGCGTTTAAGAACCTTGTGCAGCGTAACCGTCAAACAGAGCAGCAAACAAATAGACCACCACCAGAAAATTCAGTCATTCACCTGCCCTTTATCATCATAAACACCAGCAAGAAAACAGTCATTGACTGCAGCATCTCCAATGACAAGTAAACACTATCTCTGTTTCCACCTCAGTTAAAACTTTGGCTGTATTTATTTGTTCTCTTTAAATAAATAATTACTCTACATTTAGTTCCATTGGTGAGACATGTTTAGTTTTGGTTTAAGGGATTCACTGCTTCCTACATTCTTATTTCTTACTCCTGTGCTGCCATGCAGGTTTGAGTACCTCTTCAACTTTGACAGCACGTTTGAGATCCACGATGACATCGAGGTATTGAAGCGCATGGGCATGGCATGTGGCCTGGAGGTTGGCAAGTGCTCTGCTGAAGACCTCAAAGTCGCCAGGAGCCTGGTGCCTAAAGCACTGGAGCCTTATGTCACAGGTCAGTGGCCCATAACTTAGCATGCACTGAGCTTCATGAGAATTCAATTTGGTTTTGGCATTAATTTGTTTAGTAGTTGTGTTTGTGTGTAACATGGGATTGTACAGTCATTTATACTGCTGTTTGTTGCTTGGCACCTTTTTTGTTTGAAATACTCTACCTGCTTTCGAACAATTTAAATCGTTACTCTAGGTAACATACACTTACTGGCCACTTTATTAGGATTTAGTACAGATTCCATCAAAACAGGCTCAATCAAATGAATCAGAACGAGCTCAGTTCTTCCTGGCATGGTTTCTCCAGAAAGACTCCTTTGAGATTCTGGTCCATGCTGGTCTGACTTATTATTATTATTATTATTATTATTATTATTATTTTTAAATTATATATACTATCACATTATTGTTGCACATTCATGCTGCGAATCTTCATTCTACTATATGCCACATGTGCACTATAATATTCAGGGCTCATGTCTGAAGAGGCCTTTAAAGTAGACTGACTCACTGTCACATTCATTGAACAAGTTTAAGATGACTTGCACTTTATGACCAAGTGTGTTATCATGCTGGAAGTAGCCATTATAAGATGAGTAAATTGTGTCCATAAAAGGATGCACATGGTCAGCAGCAATCTTCAGATTGCTCAACAATGCTCAATTCAACAATGCTTGATTGGTATTAAAGGGCCCAGAGAGTGCCAAGAAGTCTTTCTCCACACCATTACACCAGTACCATTGTTTACACAGGGCAGGTTAGGCCCATAGATTGGTACTGTTGACAATTCTGACACAATTAGTACAGCAGGAGTCCAGATTCATCAAACAGGCGACGTATTTACAATCTTTATTCGATCAGTTTCACCAAGTCGGAGTCCACTATAGCTGCAGATTCACGTTCTAGGGTGAGTGTAGTGGAACTTGATATGATCGTCTTCTGTTGTAGCTCATCTACCTCACGGTTCGTCATGAAAAATCATTCGGAGATGGTTTCCTGCTCACCACAGCTGTAAAGATTGGGTATTTGGGTTACAGTAGACTTTGTCAGCTTTAACTAGCAGTGCCATGATCAAAATCATTGAGATGAAGTTCTTGCCTCTCCTTCTCCTTCTTCTGGCTTTTCCCTTCAGTGGTTGCCACAGCGAATCATCTCTCTCCACTTATCTCTATCTTCTGCATCCTCAACACTTGCACCCACTAGCTTCATATCCTCATTAATTCCATCCATATACCTCCTCTTTGGCCTTCCTCTTTGCCTCCTGCCTGGCAGCTCCATGTCCAACATTCTCCTACCAATATACTCACTCTCCCTCCTCTGAACATGTCCAAACCATCTTAATCTGGCCTCCCTAACTTTGTCCCCCAAACGTCCAACATGAGCTGTCCCTCTGATGTACTCGTTCCTAATCCTGTCCAACCTTGTCACTCCCAAAGAGAACCTCAACATCTTCAGCTCTGCTACCTCTAGCTCTGACTCCTGTCTCTTCCTCAGTGACACTGTCTCTAAACCATACAGCATGGCTGGTCTCACCACTGTCCTGTACACCTTCCCCTTGATTCTTGCTGAAATTTTCCTATCACACAGAACTCCTGACACCTTTCTCCACCCATTCCAACCTGCCTGCACTCGCTTCTTTACCTCTTTCCCACACTCTCCATTACTCTGGACTGTTGACCCCAAGAACTTAAACTCCTGGTTCTTGCCGATTCTAACATTTGATATTTAAGATTTGTTTTGCAAGATCTGCATATTTTTATGCATTATGCTGCTGCCACATAATTGGCTTATTGGATAATCTCAGGTATACATGTGTTTCTAATCAAGTACTTATTTCTACCTGAGCTGTGAACATATACATTTGTCCTGATCACAAAATAGTTTTTTTTTGTGATGCACTATATAGAGACACTAAAGTGACCAGTCCAACTTGGGGAATTTTAACAGTGATGTGGATTTTACATAAGTAAGAAAAAAATTGACTGCTGTGTTTCAGTGGATGTGAGTTTCTACAGCATTGATTTCAGCAATTAGTGCAGCACAAAAGTGGTCATGTACAGTTTTATAAGTGTTTTCAGAGTCAATTCTATGTGGCCAATAGAACATCAGTAGGCATGTGTAATAGTTTCTTGGTATTTTTGTGGCCTTAGCAAAACTTAAACTACCAGTTTTAAAAGGAACAATAAGCAAGTGCATTAGCCATTAAATCATTACAATGCTGTTTTTGTTTCTTCCTCAAAAGGTGAACAATGGCAATTTCTGCTGCACATAAGTTCATGTTAAAATTTGTGGAAACACATTTTCATTTATATAATATTCACTTTTATTTTACTATAATTTTTATTTGTTTGGTGCTTTTATGTAGAACTTGGCATATCTTGCAGCTGCTAACTGTGCTGTGCAAGTAAAGAGAAATGTATAATGAATCATTATACTCTGTAGAAAACTTAAGTAATTTTAACATTTTGCTAAGATATTCAGTATACAGGCCAAGCAGTGGGATGGTGTTGAGTGTCTCAAACAATTTTTTTCCTTTTGCAATGCAGAAATGGCACAGGGTCCAATCAGTAACGTCTACATGACAGGGACTTCATCTGCCAATGGGGGTCGCTATCATATCAGCAGGTAAGTCAGATTGTCTTATTCATGAAATTGGTGATGTATGTTGACCGCAGCCTGGCCTTTCCGCCAGGTGTTTTTATTCATGAATTGCTCGACTGTGAAAGACTGAGTCGCTGCATGTTTTAGAACCGTGCAGTATGTGCTTAGCAGTTAATGCTTTTATCTGCTGCTCTTCTTCTGTCCTTAGTGAAAGTGGCGCAGATGGAACAATGGCCTCCAGTTCTAATGACTCACACTACAGTGGTTCTCGGGTCGAAACCCCAGTTTCTTACATGGACGACGACGATGATGACGATGACTATGATGAAAATGATGAAGATGACTAACGCTCTCAGGCCACACTTCCTCCAACAGCTATATTCATGGGGTTTATTGTATACACGCAAGCTCCTACTCCCCGTCTGCTACTAGCACACCTTTCATTTTCCCTCTCTCTCTTTTTATCTTGAAGGGCATTGAGAAGCATGGGCTTTAAAGGGGTGTGTTTCAACCAGCCCTTTCTGCTGTATGGCTTAGGCTGTTAAATCACAACATTGTGCTAGTGCAGGTATTTGGTCCTGATATTTCCCTGGTTTTCAAATAAAAAATTATGGGACTTTGACGTTGCAGCACTATGCCATCCGGCATCTGCTGGAATTAGCATGACTTACAAAAGAAATCCCCTCTCAGCCAGACACCATCTTGCTGTTGGAGAATGTCTAGTGTGACCTCTGTATAACATAGTTAGGCTATCTGCATTTGAACAATTGTTTCGTTTTTTTTTTTTTTTTAATGTGCTGGCTTATTCTGAAGATTCAGATGGCTGCCACCCCCTAGACTGTAGGCGCAAAGAATCGGCACAGCCAGCTTACTATTTCGCCCCGTTGGGGCAAGTCTTTGGATGTATGGACACTTTTTGTAAGATTGGAGGAATTAACGCTTTTTTTTTGTAGATCTCTACCGTGTGTGTGTGTGTGTGTGTGTGTGTGTGTGTGTGTGTGTGTGTGGGGGGCTTCCTGTTATTCTGTGGGCAGCTGTTGTAGGGAGCTCTGTTGAACAGCCATTTTTTTTCGTTGTTGGAGTTTTAAGAGGTGAAACACTGTTGTTCCCTCTTTGTGTTTTACAACTGACAGTCATCAGGAAATCAAAGAAACTATCCAGTGAAATTTATAGGAAATCAAACCTCTGAAGATTTGTTTCTCATTTCCTCTCCAGGTCAGTAACACTACGGAGTATGTATGATTATTATCCCAATATGAGGTATATATATATATTTTTTTGGACTCCCCTGGAAAATGTAAAAAAGAAAGGAAAAAAAAACTGTTGTACTGACTCCACAAAAATAACTTTTCTGTAATCTAATATAAATTTGGAAATTAAAATATAATGTTTTAAAAACATTGAAGTCAATGTGTTTATTGTTGACATTAATGTAATACTAATTACAATAAACCTTTTATATATATTTTTCTATGTGTGTATTGGTCCTGCTAACTATTCAAGAAGAAATGCTTTTTGAATAATTCCCTAGTCAGGAAATTTATTTGCCAAAGCATGGTTTAATAGATTTTCAAACATTTCCTAGTATACCTAGTAGTCAGAGGGTATAATAATCAGGAAGGCCTGCCTGTTATCAGTCTGTCATGTCTAAGATGCTTTGGAGGCCTACATCCTGTCATGCTGTGAACATCCAGCCGCTCCCCTTTGAGGGTTTCTTACGTTGGTTGTTTTACTGTAAATCACAGCCTTGTGCTACAGTCTTAACTTAGCCCTTCTTTTATCATGGTCTTGGCCCTTGCTGCCTGAAGGTGGCACTATGAGCTTTATACTAGCCTCTACACCATGTGTTCACCACGAGATAAAATGTGGCTTTGGGTCTTAACATGTTTCCCACTTCAGTGTCCAACAACACTATATTATGTAATCCAAATTGGGTTTATTTATATCTAATGAGGTCCAGGTGGAACAATGTCCAAAATGGTCACCATTTAAATGCCCTTAAATCAAAGTGATAGTCACTGCAACAACGTCACAAGAATCATGGGGAAGGGACAATGGCATCACCAGCTGCTACGGATAAACTGGGTTTTGGTATACTAACAGTGCAGACCCAAAATTTCTCTCTTAACCTGTAAACGCATAGAAGGCGTGAAACCTACATGGTGCGAGGATGTGGTCTGACCCTCACAGACCCTTTCATTGAAAAAATGAAAGATGGCAGTTTTGGTGGCTTATTGTCTCAGTTCATCAGCAGTGTTCTGCGGTATGACTGACCATTTCGTTGGTTTTCTGTTGTACTATTTATTTAAATAATATAATAAAGATTGTATTTACAGATTTAGTGTTTTGCCGTCTATGTATATACACACTGGTCAGTTTATTAGGTACACCTACTGCATGTGCATTTTGTAGCTATACCCAATTTGCTAGGAAATTGAACATTTAGGAGCTAAACCATTTTCATAGAGACAGAAGCCAGAATTAAGTCTTCATTATTTTGTCATTAAGTACAAAGGTGTGTGCAATGTTTTTGTTTGGTAAACTTAAGGGAACTGAAAGGTTGATGGAATCTTGTTTACAGCCTCAATTTGTCTTCACTGAAAATAGACGTTCACCTGGGTTCACCAACTTCTGCTGCTAAAGAGACCTTTTTTGCAAGAAGGTTAGCCTTGTTTGACAAAATTATAGTATCTTTGGATAATACGGCAATCCAAACATTATCCAAAACATATCCAACACTAAACTTTGGTGAAATTGGTGAAATATACATGTTTATTGATTTTGAATTAATAATTCCTTAACATAGCATAGGGCTTTATCAACATTGCATAAAAGTGGTTTTTGTGTTTTGTTTTTTCTTATGTTTTCTTTTTTTCTTATCAAACTGTCTTATGCACAAAGCCATATCAGATAAATATTAATTTATCATTGATAACTTAAATATACACAAGCTCATCATACAATGCCATGCTTGAGTAATTCAGCTCAGGAACTTTAGTAGTAGAACTGACATGTAGAATGTTTGTTTACAAGAATTTCTTGCCACAGATTCTTAATAGAATTAAGTTTACAGCTTTCACATTTACACACAAACTATATAAAGGCAAGTTTTCTTTCCATCTAGTTTTTGTATTTCAGTTGCTGTCTTTTGCTTCTTGTGTCCTCCCATAGTCACTGTTGTGCTGTGGCCTGGTAGATTCGCACCATCTCATCAGGAATCTCCACTAGCAGTGTGGTATCAAAAGCCTTCTTGAAACTTTCAATGAAATCCAGATCTGAGGAGAAGCGGATCTGTTCAAAATCAGACAAAAAACTAATGAGCGAAATGATGAAATAATATATAGGCTGGTGGGATGTCAATGATGTACACCACTCAGATGAAGGATCCTCAGCTTCCTGCATGTGTAGGTTTTTGTTTTTTATTAAATTACACAAGCAGGAAGCTGAGGTTTCTTCATTTCTTTCTTTTCTATCTCTAATCTTCTCTGTCTAGTACAGACCTTGTTGGCCCAGAGCAGTGTTGTTCCATGTTTGCAGAAGTGCTTCATGGTGAGTAGCAGCTTATCCAGACAGTCGTGGTGATAGACAACATCTGCACATAATATGTAGTCATAGTTATAGATAGAACTGGGAAAATTAAGGTCCAGGTCTTCTCCCCAGGTCAACTGGGCCACCTGAGGTGTGTACCTGCAGTGGCCCCGTGTGTTGCGTGAGAGATTGAAGCTCAGGTTTTGCATGATGTCAGGCAGATCTGTGGCTGTCACCCACGCACCTAAAAACAAAGCAGCTCAGAAAAGCTCTGATAAGAAGTTTGTTCTCTTATAAAAGTAAAAGCAAAAATATTCATGGTATTGCTTTTTGTGTCCATTTTATTTGATATCTCTTAATCTACAATTTTAATTATGCTTCTAATTCTGGCTAATATATTCTAATATATTTTCTTCACTGGATCTTCACTCACCCATTAAGCAGGCCACAATGGAAACCAGTCCCGTTCCTGCTCCTAGCTCCAGCACTGCTTTATCTAGCAGACTGATATGCTTATGATTTGCTTCCAGATATCTGCAGAGAGCCACTGCCTAAACACACATTAGAGCCAATTCTCATCACATTAAGAAACACAAAATTCTTCTTTCATTCACTTCAGTCCTATGTTTGTTTTGTGTCAGCTCTCACCGCAGGCCAGATGAGGGCACCATATGAGTCAAACGATTCATGGATGTTGATGTCATGGCCAACAAAACGAAACCTTTCTATTCTCAGAGAGTGAAGGATGCTCGGCTCCTGGGATTTGCGTCTCTCCAGTATCTCTCCAGCCATTACTTCTGTATCAAAATCGTCTATGGCAAAAGTAGTATATCAACACAAATAAGCATCACACACCTAACAAACATCTTAAAACTCTTATTTCATAAAAGGTTTTCATGTAATCTGGGTGCTTAGCCTCTGTTCTTTTGTATGCTTGCACGGGTTTGTCTTCCACCTGTTGCCTTATTATTCATTTTTATCTTCTAATTGTGCAGCTTAGAATATATAGATAGCAGTAATGACATGGTAATTTTAAAATTTCTAAATGTTATTATAATAAAACTAACATACTCTGTGAAAAACAGCCTCCATTCTTACTGAACTGCATCACACAGATAATCCCTGTCCTCTGTTATGGCACTGTGAAAAATCCATAAAAAACTATTAATTAAATTGTTGCCACTTACTTTTAAGTTGCTTCTGTCAGCTCCCACAGACTAGTTTAAATGGCTGGTCTTCTTGACTGTTGGTGACATTTGGGCATTGCTGAGTTTATAAAGCTGCATTATCTCTCGTGTTTCACCCATGGAATCACTGAGCTAATTTTAAGAGGCTCTACATATTCAAAAGAAAGAAGGGGTAAACAGGGCAGTCCACAGCTACAGCTCCCTGGAGTAAGATCTAACGTGGGTAGACTGATCCTTCTCTTTTTTAAAAAAAAAAAAAAAAAAAAAAAAAAAAAAAAAAAAGGATGTATTTGTGTAGTTAATAACAGTCAGGGATTTACTTTAATTATTTAGAATTAATTATAATTTATTTTAATTAAAGCTAAAGCTGAAGTTATCATTTACTCTGGTAGTGAGACTGAGCTAACACACAGGTTTAAAGACCTGGATGGAGTGAGAGAAGGGATTAACTTGTGTGGCAGGTCAGGGGACTGCTGTTGATACCTGAATACTGCAGCTATGTATATAAATCCACTTCTTAAAATGGACAAGTCAATTCTTGTGCAATATGTTTACAGATTATACAAAGTAAATAATTCATAAATAAAGAAGAAGAAGCCTTTATTATCACCACACATCCATTACAGCACAGTGGAGTTCTTTTCTTCGCACATCCCAGCTGAGGAGTTTGGGGTCAGAGCATGGGGGCAGCTCTGATACAGCGCTCCTGGAGCAGAGAGGGTTAAGGGTTGAGGGTTGCTCAGGGGCCTGACAGTGGCAGCTTGAACCCTGACCTGCTGATCAACAACCCAGAGCCTCAACCAAGCCCCAAGGCTTTATTTGTCACATATACATGGTAAATGGTAAATTTATAATGCGTTCGGCATATGTTATATCATGTCTAACAGACTGCCAAGTCAACTTTACCTCCTAACAGCATCAGCCGACAATAAACAAAACTGAGCTGCTGGACAATCAGTTGGAAAACGATTGGTCTTGGGTGCTCAACAACTAATCTGAGCTCTGTACAAGGCCAGTGTAATGACCCAATATGGATGCAGATGAAGTCAGTTAGGACAGAGCGATGGGCAGCTGTCTGAGCTGCTTTAATCTGCATTTGTGTGTTGATCCAGATTAACTCCTCACTCTCCAGCTATAGTTAAGTATAGGTCTTGTGTTGCATATGATGTGTACACACCTCACATTGCAAATTGACATCTGAATATACAGGAAAAAAAGAAATAATTTAGCTTTCTGATACCATGACTACTAAATGTACCATTTTTTGCTCATACTCTGACAAGTTTTATAGCTGTTTCTCTTTGAATCTATTTCTAATAATAGTTTATGACTACAAATTGTATTTGAAGTTCTTATCACAAAGGACTGGCAGTTATGACAGTTACATGTGGTATTTGACTGACATCCAGCTGAATTGATGAAATCTCCTTTCATAGTCCAACATCCAAAAGCATGCTTTGTACTTAAGTACAGCTTCAGGTTAGAATTTTCACAATCTTTTTTTTACCCATGACACTTTAAATGTGACAAAGCATTTACTTCCCTTGAGCCATTTGTATTATTCTTTAAGTCTTATGTTGCTAATAGTCGATGGTTATTATAATACATACATATACTCTTTCATAAATGTTAGTATGGGATGAGATTCCTTAACACTTAATATTATTTCCTGGTTTATAATGCCAAGAATACTTTTGTCCTTGAGTGTAGTTTCTTGAGCAATAATCTTTTGGGTTCTAAGGTCAAATAAATTTCATGCTCAATTAATGTTTATACAAGTCTATAATTCTTCATGCGAGATTCAAAAAAGGATATATTTCGAATACTCCTTTGTATATACAGCATTTATATATGTGCCTGAGAAAAAAAAGAAAATCAAAGACGTCATGTATTAATTTCTTTTTAAAATGAAAAAAATATCTGCTGGTTCAACATTACTGTGCATTTGAATACCCAGAACTTCATAAACAGCTGTTGCAGCAGAATATAAAACTGACCTAATCACAAGGAACAAAGTATTTCCTTGTGGCTCAATTTATGACCATGTTTGCATGTAATATTAAATTGACAGTGGGTGGCGATAAGCCTCATATAATATTTTGATTGGATTGAGGTTACTTAAAAGCCTTGGCTTCAAAGATGACTAGCTCAAAGAAAACAGCTAAATCAACACTTGCACACACACACACACAACACACACACACACACACACACACACACACACACACACACACACACACACACACACAAGTCAAAGCAACTCCCCACAGCATATCAACTTCATCTGTGATGGTGGTAATAGGAAGGGATGTGTTTTCGTGAACAGTGACGATCCATGGTCTAATTCATGATAATTAATATAGAAGACTGCTGGTCTCAGAACAAATGCTCTGTTTGGACCAGTTGGCTGTCTAATTATCCTGCAGATGGCATATAGAAACAGGACTTCTGGACAGGGTGAGGGGATGGAAAATGAAAATCCCAGGTGTTGAATTGTACTGGCATAGAACCCTTGCTTGTTTTAAAGCCTCTTGGATACATTAACCAAAGCTTTGGCATTTACTATTGTGGGCACAAGAGTTATTTATCTCCTTTCAGCAGGCCTGAAAAGTAGGTACAGGGATTTGTGTAATGCCTCATCTTTCCCTGTTGACTTCTATGACTATATAATGTAGAAAGCACCTATACCACACAACTCTCAACCCCTCGAATGATTTCATGACTGACCAACAAAACCTATAGTACGCATTAAACGACCTATTCTGATACAGTTCCTATAGTAGGAAACGGACCAGAAAATATCTCTTCTTTTGTATATTTCAAAGTCGATTCCACTATCCTCAATCTATACATTTATCAAAGTGTCATACTTTTTTTATTTAAACAGGGCAGTAATACTGACAAAATGAAGCATAATTGGGAAGAATAAATGGATTTGGACATTCATACAAAATATGAATACATATAGTGCATGCATGTTCTGTGAATGCTAGACACAATCTTATTCAGTTAAAGGTACTACATAGACTGTTTTAAATCTAGGCTATATTTGGAAGGAATAAAATTTGCAATGAGGGACGAATGGAGCACTTTTAATAAGATTTGGAAAAAAATTATATCAAACTTGGAAGAAAGGCTTTAAGGACTAATAGATATCTTTTATCTGTAGGAGTCTAAAATATGTAACGTGTGTTTTTTAACATAAAAATTGAGCATTGTAATTTAGAGCATATTCAGCATACCACTTAAGTTCTGCTAAGTAGAAAGCCTTCTGCATAACACTAAATAGTTTCAGAAAAGGTATGTAGCTGTTAATATGTTTTTCAGTTTTTATACAAGTAAACAATGATGTGTAAATTTCTAATAAATGGGGTTAGGTTAGTATTTGTGTATGTCGCAAGATTTATCATTGACTCAGTACATTGCACTGTTTATTCCTATGTTTTTCTTTTTTTTTTCTTTGAAGGTATGTTGTCAGTATATTACACCGTTCTTTTTAGTTATTAATGTGAATACATAAATTGATGTAGTTGGCACCACTATTGTACATGTATTCTCTGGAAGAGAAAAACTAAAATGGTTAAAAACAAACAAAAATACCTACAGTACCTATCAGCATAGTGGTGTTGGTTTGAGTACTCAAAAAAACAACAACTCAGAACCATCCTCATCATTGGTTACAATGAGAAAGCAAATACAGAGATGGACAAGAAGATTATGAATAGCAAAGATATCAAAACAGTCAAATGTTGGTGAGAAAATACTCATTATCATCTGTTTAAGGTCATAGGAATAAGAAAGCACACAATTTACACCACACTAGCATTGTGGCTCATTTACATTCTTTTATACATTAGTGATCTGAAATGCCTTCTGTTACACTTCTAAAACTCGACTACAGTTTGTTAATATACCTGATATATATACACTATATTGGCAAAAGTTTTGGGACACCCCTTCAAATCATCAAATTCAGGTGTTGTTTTTCAGGGGTTGGACCTGGCCGCTTAGTCCCAGTGAAAGGAACTCAATGCTTCAGCATACAAAGACATTTTGGACAATTTCATGCTCCCAACAGTATGGGGATGGCCCCTTCCTGTTCCAACATGACTGCACACCAGTGCACAAAGCAAGGTCCATAAAGACATGGATGAGTGAGTGTGGTGTGGAGGAACTTGACTGGCCTGCACAGAGTCCTGACCTCAACCCGATGGAACACCTTTGGGATGAATTAGAGCAGAGACTGTGAGCCAGACCAAAACTGGGACGTCTGCCTTTACAAGTACATGTATGTAATATGCAGTTGGCCCACCCTTTGCAGCTATAACAGCTTCAACTCTTCTGGGAAGGCTTTCCAAAAGGTTTAGGAGCGTGTTTATGGGAATTTTTGACCATTCCTCTAGAAACACATTTGTGAGGTCAGGCACTGATGTTGGATGGGAAGGCCTGGCTCGCAGTCTCCGCTTTAATTCATCCCAAAGATGTTCTATCAGATTGAGGTCAGGACCTTGTCTTTATGGACCTTGCACTGGTGTGAAGTTATGTTGGAATAGGAAGGGACCATCCCCAAACTGTTCAGCCATAAAGTTGGGAGCATGAAATTGTCCAAAATGTCTTGGTATGTTGAAGCATTAAGAGCTCCTTTCACTGGAAATAAGGGGCCAAGCCCAACCTCTAAAAAACAACACCTGAATTCAATAATTTGGATGGGTGTCCAGCAATATTAAATAATTATTATACCAAATATAGTAAGTGAATATAAAGCAGATGTATAAAGCAGATATCTGTTTATTAAAGTGATATTACTCTATTAGGCCATTAAACACAGAATTAGATTGTTAACATTCACTCAGTGAGTTATTCCATATGATTCCATATAGTGTATCATAAACCACTTTGTAGAAAATGAATATGATGGCAATAACCTGTTATATATGCAGATTAAAAGAAATGTTGTTTTTATACAAAGTAAATGATAATTGGTTGTGTGCGATTATTAGGAACCTATTATTGCATTTCATTCCTCTGAAGTGTTTCAAGCTTTGCTGCTTAACTATTAAGTTGAATGTAAAATGAATGATGGTGATAGTAAATGTTTTATTCTGCTTGTTCGTTAGCCAATATATTTTAAGATTCAGTGCTTACTCAGTAACACAGTTCTCCACCTCAGCAGTGTTATTAAGCTCCCCAGGTAACCAGTCAGCGTAGTTCCACAGCACCCCTACAGGCCATATGAAACATCTAGTCTGAGAAAACATTACAGAGAAAGGTATATAACGTGCATATAAACTACATTGTAAAAATGTATCCAATCCATGCACGTGTGTGACCTCCATCACTGTCCATCAGCTGCATCATGTGATCATGAGCTAAATGCTAAATGGTCATTAGGGAAGCACGTTTATGGCATTTACATGGAAGTAATCCTGGCAGAAGGACTAATTAAAAACAGAAGCAACATTTTCACATAAATCAAATAATGTTGAATATAATAGATTTTTATGTGCTACAATTATAATTCTAAATTTGGTTTTAGATTCATTCATAATATTATTGACATTCAGTGATAGCTCTGTATCACAGACTGTCATAGGTCCATTTCCTATCAATGATTATAGTAATACAAAGCTGCCTCTCAGTGGACATGTGACAGCATGCATTATCAGTATGCACTAAATATTCTTATAGCTTAAAAATATTAGGTGCTCTGATTTTGTCAGTGTATTTATGTCAATTATTCCCTATGCTTTTTTTTGTTTGCTGTGTTTTAATGATTAATATAGAAGGTTGGCATACCATACACTGATTTGACTGATTACTCTTTACTAACTTCCTCACCCAAATGTGACTCTGAAGCTGGTTCTATCTGCATCAAAGCTTTATTAGCATCTCTTTCTTCTTGCTTTCCAAGAGACCAGACTGTTTCCTTTAAAGGACCTATCCTCTTGCACTTAAGTTAGATCTTACTGGTTGCTCTTGCACCACATGGCCTTGATCAGGTAACAGCTCTCTAAGCAGAGAGCTTCTCTCTTTCTCGGGCAACTCCAGGCCCTCAGATGGTACCGTCTTGAACTGCTATTCAAAAACTGCACACACAATAATGATGATAAATATTTTGCTATTTGTACATGAAAAGTACAGTACAGTCTTGGTGTGTGTAATAGATAGCATGTCATGACCATAAAATCAATATAAAGGACAACAAAAACAATTGTTGTATTTAAACCATACTGGACCTTACTGCACTATTACTGGACCTACTGCATTTTAATTCTTATGTATGATACTTTGTATGATACAGTGGCCTGGTGGTTAGCACATTTGCCTCACACCTCCAGTGTTGGGGGTTCGATTACTGCCTCCACTATGTGTGTCTGGAGTTTGCATGTTCTCCCTGTGCCTCAGGGGTTTCCTCCCCTGGTCCATAGACATGCATTGTAGGTTGATTGGCATCTCTAAATTGTCCGTAGTGTGTGCGCCCTATGATGGGTTGGCACTCCGTCCAGGGTGAATTCTGCACACTGTTGCTGAAGATTATTAAGGTCTCTGATTTTTTTTCTAACAAATTTAGCCTTGCAATTTTTTGTCATCATGACTGAACCCAAATTGGGATTTATTCTGCTAATCACAAAGTAACAAACATATTTACCCAGTATATTGTACTGGAACTGTCACCTTTAAACAGGTTTCCTTGGTATGTGTGTGTGCAGACACATACATCCAGATGAAGGCAGTTTGGAAGTGAAATTGTGATAAAGGTAGACAATGGACATGTTTGTAAGGAACAACAAAGACTTTTTTTCTTAGTTCAGATGCAACCTTTGTAAAATAGAGCTATTTAAATATTGCATGTTTGTTGTTTTTGTTGAATTATTATACATCTTATGTTTGACTTGTCTTTAAATGACTTGATTTTACATAAAGCTGTAATGTTTATTACATTACACATTGGCCTAAACATGGATTTACACATAGACTTAAACTGATAATAATATTGCTTGTAATAATGTTTCCATAAACATTAACATCAACAGTCATTGTATCTGCTTATTTTAATAATTATATGCTATTGCACTTTTATGTTATACATTATATTGCCAAAGTTTTAGGATACCCGGCCAAATCATTGAATTCTCCGCTCTAATTCATCCCAAAGGTGTTCCATCGGGTTGAGGTCAGGACTCTGTGCAGGCCAGTCAAGTTCCTCCACACCAAACTCGCTCATCCATGTCTTTATGGACCTTGCTTTGTGCACTGGTGTGCAGTCATATTGGAACAGGAAGGGACCATCCCCGAACTGTTCCCACTAAGTTGGGAGCATGAAATTGTCCAAAATGTTTTGGTATGTTGAAGCATTAAGAGTTCCTTTCACTGGAACTAAGGGGCCAAGCCCAACTCCTGAATTCAATTATTTGGAGGGGCGTCCCAAAACTTTTGGCAATATAATGTATATGCTATATAATGACTATTAGTTACATATAAAGTGTGATTAGACTACAAAATCCATAAATGTAATGCTAGGCTTCAAAAATTTGCATTACAAATGATCGTTCGCTGTGTTTTACTCGTCCAACAGCTTCCTTAATCAGGCACAACTGAGAAATTGCTCTGTTCGAGCTGGCGAAGAGTCGTTTGAAATGATTCGGTTCTTTCGCGAATCGCCCATCATTCTTTCGTGCTTAGAATGTTGACTGCAGTTTTTGGGCTGAATCCGGTGGTTTAAAGATGACGCGACTGCTTTTATTCTTCTTTCTGGCCTTGATGATGAGTAAGTATAATGTTAAATCCTTTTGTAACATGTTCACATGTATAGAATTAGAAGTTATTTAAAAGCCAATAGTAGCTGTGAGAAAAGTAGCTGTTGTACCATAACGCGAAATTTACAAGAACCAACAAGAACCGAATCACTAACAAGGCGAGTGTCAGAATATATATATTTTAACTTAACTAATTTAACTCAGATCATAAGACATTTTTGCCTAATGTAAAATAAACACATAAGCCAGTTATTTAGCTTTATTTATTTATTTATTTAAGGTTTGATCATTAATCTGGGACATGACTGTTTGCCGTCACAACATAATGGAAATGTTTGAGATTATGGCTTGCATTTTGCTAGAGAGAACTGTGTAAACAGTTTTAAGTTGTAAAAGGTTGTAAAATGTTGTAGAGTAAACATTTTAGGTTGTAATTTCCACAGGTTTATGCACTGGACATGTTTTGTTCTCATTCCCCTTAATGTCCTTCTGTCTAGTGTTCTTGGGTCCATTAGAATAAGTTCTTTTAGGCTTCTTACTGCAGCTTTGGGCAATACTACAGACTCTTCTGTATGAGAGGACTGGAACGCGATGGGAATTACGTTAATGTGACCCTCTGAAGCGAATCTGAGGCTGATCAGCCTACAGTTCCCAGGCCCTACAGATATCTTATCAGTGTCATGCTAGCTGACTCTTCAGTACCGTTTATGCGCCTGTTTAACTGCAAAAAACTAACTACAAAAAGATTTTCTTTATCAAGACTTTAAACATGAGATGACGTTTTAAATTTAGATTCAGCTTCATTATCTTTGAGCAGAATACATTAACAAAGCCAACAAAATGCATCTCTTTGTTGTATGAGACAATGTGTTTGATAACTTTTACAAAGTAAAATTTCACGTCAGGTTTGAGTTACATAATGAATATTTTGTAAAAGAAGGCCTCTTTTACAGCATCATATAGTCAGACCTTATTTGTTTCAATGGGCTTATTGTTTCACTATTTGTTTTTTTCTTTCCCAGTTTACGTTTAGTGTCCACATACTTTGAGATTATGGACAGGGCTATAACACTGATAAATATGAAAAAGAGAGAGGACAGGGGTTATCTATTTAGGCTTATGCAGTCCTCCTACCACACTGTCCCAAACCATCCATCAGACACACATACATTCCAGTGCGTCCCTGTTCCTGGCACGGACAAAACAAGCATGGGAAAGTATGTGAAGTTGTATTTTATGTGAGTTGTATGGGAGTAGGCTAATGGCATATATTCATGGATAAAAATAGTACTTTCTCCCATTATTCCTTATTAACATTTATGACATTTGGCAGACACGCATATTCAGAGCGAGGTACAAAAGTGCTTTGAAGTCTCTATCAATGAATACATCAACAATGGTTCAGTAGGTCACATACTAATACAACCATCTAAAACATGTAAAAAAAAAAAATGTTTTTTTAAATACATAAAACAAAAAGGAAAAAAGGGCTAGTTTAGAGAGGTGCATCTAATATTTTGTATAATAAAGAACGTTTTAGGTAATTATTCATTCCCCTTTTTCCACACACAGTTCATGGCATAATTTCAGTAATCGTGATAACCGGCAGCCCAAAAGTGCAGGTGTATGAGAATACAAGTAAGTAAGCTTGTTTTGATGAACAGCATTGGCTGCAGTATGTACGGTTGGTTCAGTGTTTCAAACGCATTAGGCCTTGTATAGTCTAAGCTTTAATGTCACATTACTTCTTCTGATGAAAATAGATGCTGTTCTCTCCTGTAAGTTCCAGACGGAAAAAGAGACCAACCCACGGATAGAATGGAAAAAGAAAGGCCGTGATGTGTCTTATGTTTATTTTGATGGTGAATTTACAGGTATTTTTTTGAAGATGTGGTTGTTGTTTGGTCTTTTATAGAAAACTGAATTAAGAATGAGATACGAATAAGTCTAACAAACAGATTATTACTTTTTTTCCTGAGTTGTTCCCATCAAATTTTATAACCTCATAAACCCTGGACTTTTGTTTGAATGGTACTGTCTGATCACTTCCATCAGGCTTGTTTAGAGGCAGAGCATCAATCGATGGAGCGACAGTGACCCTGCATGGTGTTAATCAGAAAGACTCAGGGATCTATCACTGTGAAATCACTGCACGCCTAGACCAGATCCATCTTGGGGAGGTCACAGTTTCCCTCACTGTGCTTGGTGGGCTTATTCTCTCTTTAACTTTATTTATTTCACATTGTAATGAATTATTGCAAACAATGAACTAAACATTTTTTTTTTGACAGTGGCAGTGGCTCAGTCACATGCAGGATAGCGCAAAGGAAATAGAAAGATACCAAAAACATGATGGTTCAAAGAAACAGTATAACTGGGGGAATGGGTCTATGTTCCATACTAATCGGTTCATTTTCAGTTCATCAAGATACATAATATCAGGTGTCCACCTTTGTTTAAAAATGTCTAGCTTCTCTAGGTTTACAGAGACTTTATATTAATGTGACTATATTAAGTGACTAACCCTGAATGTATCCCATGAGCAGTTCCTCCCCATGCTCCTTCATGCCACGTGCCTGAGATTGCTGTCAGTGGCTCTGAGGTGGAGCTGCACTGTGAGGACAAGCTGACTGTCCCCCCTGTCACTTACAGCTGGTACAAGGACAACAGGCCCCTGAGCACAGCCCATGTCCCAGACATTAACTACAGTGTTAACAACAAAACAGGCACTCTGGTACTTTCTAAAATCAAACAAGAACTGTTTAATGTTTGAATAATAAAGGTGCTTAGCTTTATTGGATGTTAGCCCTATATTATTAGTTACATTTAGATCAGTTAAATACACACACATTAGCATTTATTTTATGATGAATTGACTGGTATGTAATCCTAGTCTTAACAGCTTCCTTTTTTCCTTACTTGTTTTAACAGAAATTTAAAAGCTTGTCAAAATCCGATGCAGGAAACTACCGCTGTGAGGCCTCTAACAATATTGGGCCACCAAAGAGCTGCATGGGTCAACATATGAACATTACTGAGTGTAAGTTAGAAAACGATTCATGGAGCTCAGCATGACTGTTCATGTTTACCAGTAATGCCATATGCTGCGTGTGTGTGGGTTTCAGTCGAACTGAATCTGACATTAGTGATAGCAGTTGGAGTGTGTGCTGCTCTCTTACTGCTCTCCTGCTCTCTGGCTGTTTGTCTCTGCTGCCAGCGAGGCTACTGTTGCTGCTACTATAGTGAGTGTTTTGTCAAATTGATAATATTACAAATATTACATTATAAAACCCACACAATTGAGATTTTAAAAAATATAATTGCTGTATCTTTTCTTTGGGATCTGTTTTAATCAGTTTCTGTATTCTGACATTTTTTAACAGAGGAAAGGAAAAGAGGAAAACATAAAAGGTAATACTTTATGTAGTAGTAATGATGATGATAATAATAATAATAATAATAATAACAATAACTTTTATTACTCATTAGAAACCCTGCAAACTACAGCTCTCCAGTGGATGTAAGTATACAGTATCTCTGCTGTTTACTTATTCAAAACCTGCCATTTTCTAAACCGACAGAACAAGATGAGGCATGTTATCCTCAGCAATTTTAGATCTTTGATTTACAAGAATTATTAATTGGCTTGAAAATCAATGGTTCCATTTCTTGGATTGAATTAAAGACCAATACTGTAGAAATGTCAAACAATTGTATTTTAGGCTTAAAAGATAAGCCCTAATTGTGCTTTCCTTGAAAAAACTATAGGATAAATATCTAACTGCAGTCATAGTAATTACTTTGAAAATGAGGCCTTCCAAATATATCCTGAACAAAGGTATTCCTAATGTCTGTGTGATGCAGTCTAATTTCACTTCAATTTCTGATCAAGCTTGCTTTCTCTTCTCAGCCTAAACACTACAAGCACACAGAGTCCTTTGTGATTTAAACGGTTTTCCGAGACTTACACAGTGGATACTGGCATGTGCTTATAACTGGATTGCCAGTTTATTAGGTTTCCACATCCAGAAACTGATGAACTAACCCAGTGCTGATTCGTGGATCTTCAACCTGCTTTCTCTCTTCACACACTCTGTTGCTGAATGATCTTACAAACTGGAACAGCCTACATGCACCAACTATGACCAGGAACCGAGATTTTCTAATAAAATATCTCCAGCTTTTGGATATGGTAAATACATGGAATTTTCCCTGATAAATGGGCACAGTCAACCTGCAATACGTCCGCTAGTGGTAAGATTGTATCACTGCAGGCCAAGCAGGGGCTATCACACATGACCTATTTAAACAATTTTACTGTAAACAAGTCAACATGGATATGTGTTAAACTTTATGGCTATCTCGTCCCTTACGGCATGTTTAAATCCATGTACAGGAAGTGTTTTAATACTTAGTGGTCTTTTTTACAGTCTGAGAAAATGCTGTTTTTATACTATTGCGATACTGTGTGTGTGTGGAAAAGGAAGTGCATGAGCAAGAGTTTCAAAACTCTTTTGCTTTTGCATGGATGACTTCATTTCAAAGAAAATAAAGGAAAAAAGCACACGAAAAGTGTATGTTCAACTGATTTTATTCATTAAGCACAATTTCCAGCAGATTATAAAATAAACATGATCTTTAAACGACACTTCTTAGATTCTTGTGATGTGATTATAATTAAAGGATGTTTAAAACAGAATATTTCTAAACAGGTCGATAAAACTGATTTGTATAATCAAAAAATAAACTGGCTAACTTTCCTAAGGTTGCAATGACTAAAAACAGTTGATTTATGAGGTATATGCATAGGTGTGTACTTATAAATAAATCTCATACAGTATGACAAACGGAATTGTTTAGATTGTTTTGGGGGCGTGTCCTAAATGCGTTAGATAGAAGATCCTAGTGGTTTTAATGAGGGTGACAGAAAAGTGGACAGCCTTTCCAAAAAGTAGCTTAATGGACAGTTAAAAGGCATTAAACCATGTTTTATGCTACATGTCTATTGTAAAAGTGTAAAATAAACAGTTCTGGTGGATTTAACATATTAAAGAAAGCAAGCTTAAGAGTCGTGTAAAGATCGTCAATTCGTGACATATCAAAACCGCGTATCTAAAACCTGGTGAATGGTCAGTTTTATCTAAAACCTGGTGAATGGTCAGTAAACTCAGTTTAGTGAGTTTTATGTGAAATAAAGCCGGTTATTAAGCTGATGGCTCTCTCACACACAGGCCTCCTCCACATCCCCGCCCCCAGCGCACCAAAAACTAGCATGAACATTTAGTCAAGTTAGCACACACTAAGCTAGCCGCTTACAACACAAGTCCTGAAAAAAAAAAACCCACACAAAAACTCTAAAAGCTGCAACACTTAGCATTCCTCAAGAAGAGGTAAAGTATAACGCAACTAATTTCTTCAGTTTAAACGTACGTTTATGTAGAATGTAATCATCTGAATGTGCACTGTTATGTTGTTCATTCTGGCCTGAGCTGTGTTTCCCGCTTTTTGTTGAAATTCCACTATTAGCTAATGCTAGTTAGCATCACGAGAGTTTACCATTCATACTAGCTAGCCGCCGTGCTAACACTGGATGTTGACGGCTCCACGTATCTACTCCAGAAGTGACTCCATGCAAGGTGAAGTAGCTGTTAGATACACAGCGTGGTGTAATACAAAACTGTGCTGTTTAGATGTACCGAAATGCGGCGGGTAATAAGTTCTGAACATACAATCACAGCTGGTGAAGTCGTCGCCCTTACGTTGTCACACGGCTGGATAACTAGCTAGCTGAGTTACCAGGCGTGTCTGTTCCTCGTTAGCTTGTTGTCCTGATAAACAAAGGCCAGGTACTTTTAATCGAGCATTTTAAAACACTGAAATATTGTTACCTGACCTCCAGACTACATTGACTTTCCGTGTAATTGGGAGAATTTGGAGCGCTGCGTCGTCCCCGTTACTGCAGCCCGTTTTCGGAAGTCTGACAGCGCCGCGCACTTTTCGCCAGGATTTCCGGCTGCTTTTACATTGCCCTTCTGTTGTTTTGTTTCCGTTTCTTCCATTTCCGTTCTAACTTTCCAGAATCAAAAGTGCGATATATGGCGATCGGTTAAAAGTTTCAAAAGTTTACAAAAGTCCCTGTTTACATAATTTTAGTGTTATATTTTGAAACTCAAAACGACTCCAATATGGCAACTACGTTTGCATGTACTCGCGCGTCCTCGCTCTCCAAAGCGTCGTTTTCGAACAGTGCTAAGCTACTGAATAATAACAAGTACAACTGATCAGACTTTTGTGCTGGATTATGAGTGTTTATTATGGCATGTTGATGTCAGTTCGATGGTAAATAATCGTGATGGGCCTAGTCACTGGCCAGGCCTCGGTTTTGCGTGAGAGTTGGAGGGGTTTAGAGAGGCGCCTCGGTGGTTCAGCAGTCTCCTCCTCTCCGCTCCCTCCATGGAGTCTCACAATAAACCTCCATGTTTAGAGGAACTTAAGTGAACACCACTGACACGTCTGTCTACTTCCTAAAACAAGGTCACAAAGCCATTCCTGACATGTATATTATCTAAAAAAAATAAATAGCCACTTTAAACATATTCATGCGTTCTAAAAAGTTTTTTTTAAAATAATTATTATCTTTGACCATTTTCTAATTTAAGATAAAAAAGACTTCTGCTGTTTTAGTTTGAAGGTGGCTGAATATCACTGGTAGAATGTCAAAAAGTGAGGCTGAGGAGATGATTGAGATTGAAATCGATGGACAAGAAAAACAAGAATGCTTAGAAGAAGGGTGAGTTCATTTTTTTTTCCCCCTCACTCCTGCCTTCAACTGC